>JAGDYQ010000016.1:7909187-7955663 GCA_021962125.1 Bulinus truncatus | reverse complement strand
TAGTTACATAAACAGTGGTAGAACACAATTCTCACAGTCACATAAACAACAGTAAAACACAATTATCATAGTTACATAAACAGTAGTAGAACACAATTCTCACAGTCACATAAACAACAGTAAAACACAATTATCATAGTTAATAAACAGTAGTAGAACACAATTCTCACAGTCACATAAACAACAGTAAAACACAATTATCAGAGTTACATAAACAGTAGTAGAACACAGTTCTCACAGCCACATGAATAACAGTAGAACACAGTTCTCACAGTCACAGTAATTTAATAAAACACTGTACAATAAACATAGTTATTTCACTTCGTTTTATTTGAAAATATTATTTCTAAACGTAATATTTACTAAAAAAAACCTAAACAATTAATAATTAGATAATTTTTTTTTTGCAAAAAAAAAAAAATAAAAAAATAATAATAATGTAGAAACAATTTAACAAAATCACGTTAATAACATGAGACCTACCATTCAGCTCCAAGACTACTGGTATTTTAGAAAGTTAATAGTTCTGCATTGATATTTCCAGTCAGTAAATTATTGGAATTAACCACTGTGGACACAGTAGAATTTTTTTTTTAGCATCAGGAAGTTGTTGTCAACGTTTTTCAACTATCTGCACCAGAAGATACCAGCCGTGTGACCCACATTCCAGCCTTGTGAGACACTACCAGCCGTGTGAGCCACATTCCAACCGTGTGAGCCACTACCAGCCGTATGAGCCACATTCCAACCGTGTTAGCCAATACCAGCCGTGTGAGTCACATTCCAGCTGTTGAGCCACTACCAGCTGTGTGAGCAACTACCAGCAGTGTGAGCCACATTCCAACCATGTGAGCCACATTCCAGCCGTTGAGCCACTACCAGCCGTGTAAGCCACTACCTGCAGTGTGAGCCACATTTCAACCGTGTGAGCCACAGTCCGACCGTGTGAGCAACATTCCAGCCGTGTGAGCCACTACCAGCCATTTGAGCCAATACCAGCCGTGTGAGCCAACACAAGCCATTTGAACTACATTCAAACCGTGTGAGCCACATTCCAACCGTTTGAGCCAATACCAGCCGTGTGAGCCACTACCAGCCGTGTGAGTCACAGTGTGATTCACATTTCAACAGTGTGAGCCACATTCCAACCATGTGAGCCACATTCCAGCCGTTGAGCCACTACCAGCCGTGTGAGCCACTACCAGCTGTGTGAGCCACTACCAGCAATGTGAGCCACATTCCAGCCGTGTGAGCCACTACCAGTTGTGTGAGCCACATTCCAACCATGTGAGCCACAGTCCGACCATGTGAGCAACATTCCAATCATGTGGGCCACTACCTGCCGTTTGAGCCACTACCAGCCGTGTGAGCCAACACAAGCCGTGTGAACTACATTCTAACCGTGTGAGCCACATACCAGCTGTGTGAGCCACTACTAGACTTGTGAGCCACATCCCAGCCGTGAGAGCCACTTTCTAGCCTGTGAGCCACATTCCTGCTTGTCACGGGCCGCAGGTTTAACAACCCTGATTTAAAAAAAACAACTTACATATCAGTAAAACAACATAGGTGTTCCAATCCTTGCAGTTTACGTTTGAGTTAGTTGTCAGCTGATGACGACAATCTAGTCATTTTTTTTTTGTTATCAAGTAATAGACACTGTCCTTGGTCAGAGTGAATAGAGAAACAAATCAGTTGTTGGTGTATCAATGATATCTTGGATTAAATAAAATCAGCTGTTGATGTATCAATGATTTGTTGGATTTAATAAAAATCAGTCGTTGATATATCAATGATTTCTAGGATTAAATACTTGACAAGTATGCAGGGCTTAATCTGCTACAGCATGTGTAAACTGCGTTCAAAGAATGCTTTCTGGCCAGGAATATATGCCAGTTAGTCTACATTTGTTAATCGATTGTACTGTATAACAATTAGCTCTTCATTTCTATGGCAACAGCTACATGTTTTTTGTCGTCTGTGACAATACTTAGTTCTTTTTGCAGAATCTCTGATCAGATTAAATCAGATATCAAGATCTATATCGTAATATTGACCAGATTAAATCAGATATCAAGATCTAAATGGTAATATTAAAGTTCCATTAGCCCTGAAGGGCCATTGGGACAGATGAAGTTTACAATTCAGTTTACAATTTCAGTAACCACGGCTATAAAGGGAATATGCTGTTAGCACAATGCCCAGCCGTCTTTACTCCTACAAGTTAAAATCAGGTACCTTTTAAAAGCTGGGTGGACTTGAGTACTTTCACCAGGACCTGAAAAAATCCTAAGGTTTTGACTGAGATACGAACCCAGGACCCTTCCGGTTGACAGTCTAACGATCCACTCCACACGAATAACCCATGTTTGTTGCCTTGTTCTTACATGATCAGGCAACAGTTACATTGTAGATATTGTAGGCCGCTGTGAAATTATTAAAACGCTGACCGGTCCTTGGCGAGAAAAAGGTTGGGGATAAATCATTGAATGTACACAAATATCTTTTGCATTCATTGATATGACTTTACCGGCAAGTATTATTTGTTTATATTGTATATGACACTATCAGAACCAGACTTGATCATTATCTGAGATTCTCACATTATTGATCCTCCATTCCCCACCCTCCGTTTTTCTTCATTTTTTTATGTGTCTCTAAATGAGTTTCCAATACGTCATGACATTCAATACATTTTGTTTTTAACTGTAGTATGTGACCCAATAGATTGTGTTATGTTTATAACTGTAGTATGTGACCAAATAGGTTGTGTTATGTTTATAACTGTAGTATGTGACCCAATAGATTGTGTTATGTTTATAACTACTCCTACACGTCAAACAGATTAAAAGAAAGTATTGGTAAACTCCCTTAGTAAAACTATGTTGAATTGTATCCCTTTGATATGTTTCGTCCCTAAACATTTAGTCTGCAGTACGTGTCACGTGATTTCCCCAGTGTTTCAAACTGTTTGTGCAGTCAGCACACGACAGTCTGTCACAAACAATAAATATCACCTGCCGCTGTTTAATGAAATAGAATCCCACTCCAACATTTTATGAGGGAATGTTTTGTTGCTGAGTCTGTAAGGTTAAATACCGATAGCTGCACCAAGGGCATAAATAGCGCCGCCCGGTGTGCACTCTAAAAAATGTTGCCCCCCTCCCAACCCCTGTTCAAAATTTAAACATCTTTAAAGTGTCACAACTTGGAAACCAAACTGAATATATTGAAATGTAGAATACAAACATGCTTTGATTTTCGAACATATGGCATGTTATTTCTTTGTTTTTGTATTTTTGAGTATTTTCCTATGCTATGGTTATGCCAGTTATAACATTTTTCTGTTCAGTGAAAGAATCTGGTATTATTTCTCTGTTTAGTGAAAGTATCTGGTATTATTTCTCTGTGTAGTGAAAGTATCTGGTATTATTTCTCTGTGTAGTGAAAATATCTGGTATTATTTGTGTAGTGAAAGAATCTGGTATTATTTCTCTGTGCAGTGAAAGTATCTGGTATTATTTCTCTGTGCAGTGAAAGTATCTGGTATTATTTCTCTGTGTAGTGAAAGTGTCTGGTATTATTTCTCTGTGTAGTGAAAGTATCTGGTATTATTTCTCTGTGTAGTGAAAATATCTGGTATTGTTTGTGTAGTGAAAGAATCTGGTATTATTTCTCTCTGCAGTGAAAGTATCTGGTATTATTTCTCTATGTAGTGAAAGAATCTGGATTATTTGTGTAGTGAAAGAATCTGGTATTATTTCTCTCTGCAGTGAAAGTGTCTGGTATTTTTTCACTGTGTAGTATAAGCAGGGGTGGGGTGTCGGCAGAAATATTTGCCGACACCCCACCAGTGTGGCATTCCATCAGCCGCCGACACCGACGGGTGCCATTTGATGGTGTCATGCGATGGTGCCATGTACTGGTGTCATGTGATGGTGTCATTTGATGGGTGTCATGTGATGGTGTCATGTGATGGTGCCATGTGATGGTGTCATGTGATGGTGCCATGAAATGGTGTCATATGATGGTGTTATGTTATGGTGCCATGTGATGGCGTCATGTGATGGTGCCATGTGATGGTATCATGTAATGGTGACATGTGATAGTGTTATGTTATGGTGCCATGTGAGGGTGTCATGTGATGGGTGCGTCTTCTCATGGAGACTCTAAACAACAACTATTTGATTTTCTTGTTCAGTTCGGATTAAAAAAAAACTCACTGTACTTTCTTAGACTATGTTAGATAACTTCACTGTACTTAAATAGGCTATGCTAGATAACTTTACTGTACTTACGTAGGCTATGTTATATAACTTCACTGTACTTACGTAGGCATGCTGACACCACAAAATGGGACAAACCTGGTGGAGAGAACTACAATCCTGCATGCTGACACCACAAAGATGGGATAAACTTGGTGGAGAGACTTACAATCCTGCATGCTGACACCACAAGATGGGGCACACATGGAATAAACTGGAGAAGATGGCAAAGGACAGATGACTCTGGAGATCTCTTGTTGGTGGCCCCCATGCTGTTACGTGCTTATTATTGTGTGTGTGATAACTGTATACTGAACTTGACTACAACAGTCATGGGAGAGGACTCTCTAGTAGCCTACTCACGTGGCTATTATGTTTATTTACTCTCTAGTAGTCTACTCACGCAGCTAATAAGTTTAGTTTCCTCCATCGTTTCCTCTAGTAGTTTCTCTCTAGTACTCACGCTGCTAATAAGTTTACTTTCCTATAGTAGTCACGCTGCTAATATGTTTAGTTTCTCTCTAGCGATTATGAAGCACGGAGTAGAAATTGTGTTAATGTATATATTCTAGTTTCCTATGATGTTTGTTCATCGAAACTGTTTGACATTTGTCTCTACCCATCTTGCCCGAATCCCACAGATTTAATCAACTTTTGAATGTGGTGAGAAATATACCCCCAAAGCAAGTTTCATTTTTCTTTCTTTGAAAGTTAAGTCTCTGTAATCCGTTTGACAAACCAAATATTTCTGTCCGTGGCTGCTGAGGGCTACAGGTGGCTACTGTTACCTCTCACTTCTCTCTTCATACCTTGACAAGGCCAATAGTTTGTGTCTTGCCTCCTCCCTTCCCCCTACCTTTCATCCCTTCTTTGCCCTATTTTACCAGACACGCCCTACAGGTTTCACAAGAAACGATCGACCGAATCACTACTGCAATAAAAGGAAGTTGGGTGGGGGCGAGGGGTGGACAGAACAACAGGTGAACACACTTGGTGTGTCTGACTAAATGTTCCACACAACTCCAGGAATCACTAGGAAATATAGGCAGTAAGTAATGTATTTGGTATAAAAGTTCACGCAGAACACTTTCAACATGTTGTTTACTCTATAACTTTTTGTTAGCTTCATTGTTTGGTGTAAACGTACACGTATAAATGAAGTCAGTGTAGAAAATAATTTAATACTAAAATAAATACATTTGGTGTGTCTTCTTTTTCTGGTGATCGTAATACATGTTGCCCAAGTCTAAGAAACATTTTATCCTACATTGTCAATCAATTTTTTAATTTGTTTATACTATGTTTACACTTGTCCCCCCTTTTTTTTTGGAATTAAACCATGCCAATTTTTGATAGAATACATTTAATCTATTAATAGAACTCTAAGATAACAATGAACTTTTAATTCATTCTCGACAACACATTTATTAATAGTACACAGTAATTTCTTCCCTCATGACATAACCACACATACACTCAAACTACACTAACACACGCACACAATAATACACACACAAACTATAACACATTACACACACACCAACAATATCACACACAAACAACAACGCACACACTAACAATAGCATACACACTAGCACACACACGTTAACAATATCACACACACTAAAAATATCTCACCTCATACAAACAATAGCATATAAACTAAGCAGTAGCACACAAACATTAACAATAACACACACACACCAACAATAACACACAGACTAACAATAACACAATTACACTAATAACACACATACACAGAGCCAGAACACACACACACATACCAAAGACATAAGTACTGACGACACATCTGTGAGGACGACATTATGATATTCATAGTCACCTTTGCCGTGTGTTTGTGAATGCTAACAACCTAGACATCTTTTGAATGACTATCCGACCCTTCCTTGAAACATTTACATAATGAAGTCATTTAAAAACTTTTGTTCTAAATGGGTGCCAATGGTTTAGTAACATTATTTATTGAGCCAGTCACTGGTATAGTTGATAGTTGAACCTGTTTATTAGGGCGACATTTGTTGAGCCAGTCACTGGTATAGTTGATAGTTGAACCTGTTTATTAGGGCGACATCTGTTGAGACGGTCACTGGTATAGTTGATAGTTGAACCTGTTTATTAGGGCGAGATCTCTTGAGACAGTCACTCGTATAATTGATAGTTGAACCTGTTTATTAGGGCGACATCTGTTGAGACAGTCACTCGTATAGTTGATAGTTGAACCTGTTTATTAGCGCGACATTTGTTGATCCTTATTGACTCGACACAGTTGAAGATGTATACTGCCACTGTGCTATACCAAACTATCAGATTTACATTTGCTGCCAACTATTTTGTGACTAAACATCTTATAGCGTTGTCTCATTAAATGTTTCATTATTGTTACTGTCTAGCAGTCAGTCTAGCATATCAAATCGGACCACTGAGAGCTTGGACAGAGTAAATTCATTACCTCATTCCAGGGATAGCATTTACAGGTCAAGCATACGAAAGCACGCCAGAGAGTATGTCTGGCTCGTCCTCTCTGACTCGTCAAACATGTAAAATGTCTACAAGTATTTGTGTACTTTAAATACGAAGTATAGAAACATACGGTACTGGTACGCGCCAAAAATTGAGTTCATTTTTCATCAATTTTGGCAAAGGGCGAAAATTTAATGTTGATTACAGGGTTTATATTTCACACAAGTCTGTTTATATTTCACACACGTCTGTTTATATTTCACACAAGTCTGTTTATATTTCACACACGTCTGTTTATATTTCACACAAGTCTGTTTATATTTCACACACGTCTGTTTATATTTCACACAAGTCGGTTTATATTTCACACACGTCTGTTTATATTTCACACACATCTGTTTATATTTCACACATGTCTATTTATATTTCACACACGTCTGTTTATATTTCACACAATTCTGATTTCACACACGTCTGTTTATATTTCACACACGTCTGTTTATATTTCACACACGTCTGTTTATATTTCACACAAGTCTGTTTACATTTCACACACGTCTGTTTATATTTCACACAAGTCTGTTTATATTTCACACAATTCTGTTTATATTTCACACAATTCTGTTTATATTTCACACAATTCTGTTTATATTTCACACACGTCTGTTTATATTTCACATACGTCTGTTTATATTTCACATACGTCTGTTTATATTTCACACACGTCTGTTTATATTTCACACACGTCTGTTTATATTTCACACGTCTGTGTTTTTTTACAAGTCTGTCTATATTTTACAAAGTCTGTCTATATTTCAAACGTCTAACTTGCGGATGTAAATATATTTATTTCATCACTATGACCCAGTTAGTAAAAGTGTGTCAACTTATTTATTCGTTCACTGTGCTAATATGAATTGAATTGCCACGCACCCACTTACCACACACTGTGCCATACATATTCACTGCCAGATACACTCTCTTCCTCGCTCACTCTGTCACACACACTCTGTCAGACACACTCATTGTCTCTCCTAACTGCCATCTCTCTGTGTGACTTGTACATTTCTAAGTAATTGATCAGTCATCACAAGTAAATATATATTTGTACGTGTATGACGTGTATGTGTATGACATGTATGTGTATGGCGTGACTGTATGAGTGTGTGACATGTGTGTGTATGACGTGTATGTGTATGACCTGTGTGTATGACGTGAGTGTATGAGTATGTGTGACATGTGTGTATACGTGTGAATGACGTGAATGTGTATGATATGTGTGTATGACATGTGTGTATGACATGTGTGTATGACATGTGTGTATGACATATATGTGTATGACATGTGTGTTTATGACATGTGTGTTTATGACATGTATGTGTATGACATACATGTGTGTATGACATGTGTGTATGACATGTGTGTATGACATGTGTGTATGGCATGTGTGTGTATGACATGTATGTTTATGACATGTGCGTATGGCGTATGTGTGTATGGCGTATGTGTGTACCAGTGAGTGTCTGATTCTGATGACTTTCTACAAACTATTAATTCTAGTCTGATCTAAATATTTGTCAAATTGTCTCAGTCAACTAAATCTGCAACCATTCACAAGTTTGAAGTTTTTATGTGAGTGGTTCCCTAGTGTACTGGATTTTGTGTTGTTCCCCAGTATGCTGGGTATTGTGTTGTTCCTTAGTGTGCTGAGTACTGCGGAGTATTGTGTTGTTCCCTGGTGTGCTGAGTATTGTATTGTTCCTTAGTGTGCTGATTATTGTGTTGTTCCCTAGTATGCTGAGTATTGTGATGTTCCCTAGTGTGCTGAGTATTGTGATGTTCCCTAGTGTGCTGAGTATTGTGTTGTTCCCTAGTCTGCTGAGTATTGTGTTGTTCCCTAGTCTGCTGAGTATTGTGTTGTTCCCTAGTGTGCTCACTGCTCAGTATTGTGTTGTTCCCTAGTGTGCTGAGTATTGTGTTG
The DNA here is from genome assembly GCA_021962125.1 of Bulinus truncatus. Classification (NCBI taxonomy): domain Eukaryota; kingdom Metazoa; phylum Mollusca; class Gastropoda; family Planorbidae; genus Bulinus; species Bulinus truncatus. Next base: position 7,946,936 of record JAGDYQ010000016.1, on the reverse strand, counting down.
TTCCCTAGTGTGCTGAGTATTGTGTTGTTCCCTAGTGTGCTGAGTATTGTGTTGTTCCCTAGTGGGCTGAGTATTGTGTTGTTCCATAGTGTGCTGAGCATTGTGTTGTTCCCTAGTGGGCTGAGTATTGTGTTGTTCCTTAGTGTGCTGAGTATTGTGTTGTTCCCTAGTGTGCTCAGTGTTGTGTTGTTCCCTAGTGTGCTCAGTATTGTGTTGTTCCCTAGTGTGCTCAGTATTGTGTTGTTTGTGTTTCTATTATTCACATGTGTCTCTGTGTTTATATTTGTCTATTTGATTGTTCTTATCTCTATTTGTACAAAACAAACACACCTCATTCATTATCTCAGTGGTTCTCATTCTGCCACTCGTTACCAGCTAAGAAATATATTGGATAATTGCGACCTACTTGAAAAAACAGAAAATAACCTGCTCATATGTATTCTTGACTTTAATGTTTACAAACTATCTTTTGTAATTTCAACCTGTTGATGTATTGCTCAGCCTGTTGTTGTATTGTTCATCCATTTGTTGTATTGTTCAAACTTCTGTTGTACTGTTCATCCATTTGTTGTATTGTTCAAACTTCTGTTGTATTGTTCATCCATTTGTTGTATTGTTCATCCTTTTGTATTGTTCAGACTTCTGTTGTATTATTCAGACTTCTGTTGTATTGTTCAGCCCGTTTTGCAGTTCAGTGAAAATGACCAATGTTTTCGTTGTCGAAGTTTTAAAATAGATTTGGATTATGTTTTAATTTTTGTCATTAAAAAGCGAATATTTTTTAAAATGTATTTTGTTGGTGATATTTATTGTTACGTCCAAAACTAACCTGTAAAGTCAAACTTCGCCTTCATGTCAAGTTGTAAAAGGAAGTCGTTGACTCATTTTTACAAAACTGCAATGACAATTTAAATTGCGTTTTGTCAAACGTGACAATATTTTTATGTCTGAAATTGTATGGATTACTTTTAAAATGTACACCTAAAAGTGCATGGATTAGGTAATCCATGTAAAAGTGTTAGGATTATTAATACATCTAAAAGTTCATGTATTTTTTTTATCTAACAGTGCATGGATTATTTGTAAATTGGAAAGTGCATGGATTATTTTTACACTGGAAAGTGCGTGGATTATTTGTAAATTGTAAAAGTCCATGGATTAATTGTACAGAAAATCTTCCGAATTTACATAAGTATAATGAAATCATACAACTACAGAAGCACTGCTATTGACATGTGTGTAGTGTGACTGCAATGTGTGTTGATGTGACTACAATGTGTCTTGTTGTGTGTGACTACAATGTGCGTTGATGTGTGTGACTGCAATGTGTCTTGTTGTGTGTGACTACAATGTGTGTTGATGTGTGTGACTACAATGTGTGTTGATGTGTGTGACTACAATGTGTGTTGATGTGTGTGACTGCAATGTGTCTTTATGTGTGTGACTGCAATGTGTCTTGTTGTGTGTGACTACAATGTGTGTTGATGTGTGTGACTATGATGTGTGTTGATGTGTGTAACTACAATGTGTGTTGATGTGTGTGACTACAATGTGTGTTGATGTGTGTGACTGTAATGTGTGTTGATGTGTGTGACTGTAATGTGTGTTGATGTGTGTGACTATGATGTGTGTTGATGTGTGTAACTACAATGTGTGTTGATGTGTGTGACTACAATGTGTGTTGATGTGTGTGACTGTAATGTGTGTTGATGTGTGTGACTGTAATGTGTGTTGATGTGTGTGACTGTAATGTGTCTTGATGTATGTGACTGCAATGTGTCTTGTTGTGTGTGACTGCAATGTGTCTTGTTGTGTGTGACTACAATGTGTGTTGTTGTGTGTGACTACAATGTGTGTTGATGTGTGTGACTACAATGTGTGTGACTACAATGTGTCTTGATGTGTGTGACTGCAATGTGTCTTGATGTTTGTGACTGCAATGTGTCTTGATGTTTGTGACTGCAATGTGTCTTGTTGTGTGTGACTACAATGTGTGTTGTTGTGTGTGACTACAATGTGTCTTGATGTGTGTGACTGCAATGTGTCTTGATGTGTGTGACTGCAATGTGTCTTGTGTGTGACTTCAATGTGTGTTGATGTGTGTGACTACAATGTGTGTTGATGTGTGCGATAAAAGTAAGTTCTATATTACACATCCATCTATCTGTTGATGCAGAACATTTTGAGGTACCATAATTCGTGGCAATCCACATGCCTGGTTCCTATGAAGCTATGGCCACATAAATCACTAGTAGTTATTTGTATTTACTTGTAATGATTTGGATTTATGTAACAAACTTTTTCACGAAGTTAATTTTAACAAATTTATATTGATTTGCGTCATATACAGAAGTAAATCAAAATAATTATTTAAAAATCATTTTTATTAGTATATGAAAAAGCGTACAAAGTAAAACAAGCAATTAAGCCTGTTTCATTCTGGACACAGGATGTGTTAGCGCATTTTCCATTTTCGTGTTATGTATCAGTACGTTTGTTAGCTTTCAGTAAATATTTGTAAATTTTGGAAATGTTTATAAATTCAATTGTGTAATGCATATATCTGTAAAAAAATATTATAAAGACGTTTCTTTATATTTGAAAAAAAAAATATTTTCTCTTAAATCTAACTACAAGTGGTTTGTGGTTACTGAAATAGGACTCATAATTGAAAACATTCGAAATTGTAGTCATTTAATCGTCCGAAAACTCCGTCAATTGTTGCTTAGCTCTGATACTTTCAATTAAACTCAGAACACAAGCTTACTATTTCATTTGATGAGTTTCTTAATAAATCTACGTGCTGCAGTATTTTGCACCAAATGAATGGGTTATTGAACGTACAAGGTGTAGAATGGGGCCATATATATAATATATAAGCCCCTTAGGAGCCCTGAAGCCCGGCCCTCAGAGGTCCTATCGCGAAATGAACTTTTGATGTACACATGGCAGGCCAAGACCTACAAAATGATATATACATCATGGGTCTAGGACTTATGGTTGCTGAGATCTAGGGCGCTCCTTTGTTAATATAGCTTATATAGTAAAAAACGGTACTTTATAAGCCCCCTTTTACGGCCCTCAGAGGTCAGATCGCAAAATGAACTTTTGCTGCACACATGGCAGGCCAAGACCTACAAAATGATATATACATCATGGGTCTAGGACTTATGGTTGTTGAGATCTAGGGTGATGACGGACAGACAGACAGACAGACAAAACGGGGACAATAGAGCATCTAAAAACAACAGCAATATCTGTGTTGAACACTTTGAATGTGACACACTACCTCAGTGGCAGTATACATTTCAATAGAAAGTGTGGAGGATTTCAAGAAGGCCATCTATTGATTTCTTTTATTGATTTATTGAGTAGTGATATTGATCTGCCATTTTCATTTTAAAGAAACGAGCTATTCCAGATCAAATCTACTCTGTATAGACACTTTGAGTTGTAATATAATGGTATTGATTGATGTGTGCTGGGCACTGGTTGTTATATGCTGGGCACTGGTTGATTAGGGGTCAAGTATGAGAGTATGGGAAGTTATGCTTGTGGGTATTGGGCCCCCGGGGGGGTAGTGTATATAAGTATGGGAAGTTATGTTTGTGAGTATTGGGCGGGGGTGGATAATGTATATAAGTATGGGAAGTTATGCTTGTGAGTATGGGGGGGTGTAATGTATGTAAGTATGGAAGGATATGCTTGTGAGTATTGGGGGGGGGGGGGGTAGTGTATGTGAGTGTGGGGGATTATGCATTTGAGTATGGGGTGTAATTATACGAGGTTATGTATTGAAGTATTGGGGGGCTATGTACGTGAGTATGGGAATTTATCTGAGGTTTGGGAGCTTTGCGTTACTATCTTAAAACTTGAAAACGTTTTTTAGTTATTTTTATAGTGATAACATTATCTACTAGAAATAATTGCTATCTTTGTCACATGAATAAACTCCTTTGAAAGTTTAAATTGGGCACTTTTAAACTAAACAAATTTAGATTTGTTTCTTTTTGTCATTTATAACACTATCATGTTATACTACATGTGTGTTCACTTACATAAATGTTATACTACATGTGTGTTCACTTACATAAATGTTATACTACATGTGTGTTCACTTACAGATATATTATACTACATGTGTATTCACTTACAGATATGTTGTACTACAGGTGTGTTCACTTTCAGAGTTATTTTTTAAAATGCCAACCTTACTTTAAGTTACTTACATATTCTATAGATCTGACACTTGCCTGGATACAATTGTTGTATAACATATCTGTAAGAGAACACATAAGTCAGTCTTACATCCACTAGACTACACACATGTAGTATAACATATCTGTTGTTGTTGAGTAGTTCAACTAGACTGTATACATTATGTTGTTGAGTTGTTTGACTAGACTGTATACATTATGTTGTTGAGTTGTTTGACTAGACTGTATACATTATGTTGTTGAGTTGTTTGACTAGACTGTATACATTATGTTGTTGAGTTGTTTGACTAGACTGTATACATTATTTTGTTGAGTTGTTTGACTAGACTGTATACATTATGTTGCATTTGGATATAGAAATCACAAAATATTTTTTGATTTAGTGTCTAACACATTACCAGATGAACTCACTATTGAACTAAACTTTAAATTCTGTCTTTTTGTTTCTATTACTTCAAAGAATATTTTCCTTTGCTGAGATAATTTTTGTTTCAGATTTAATGTTCATTGAACATATACACTATCATGTTCATTGAACATGTACTTTATCATGTTCATTGAACATAAGCACTATCATGTTTATTGACATATACAGTATCATGTTCATTGATCATTGAACATATACACTATCATGTTCATTGAACATATACACTATCATGTTCATTGAACATATGCACTATCATGTTCATTGAACATATACACTATCATGTTCATTGAACATAAGCACTATCATGTTTATTGAACATAAGCACTATTATGTTTATTGAACATATACACTATCATGTTCATTGAACATATACACTATCATGTTCATTGAACATATGCACTATCATGTTCATTGAACATATGCACTATCATGTTCATTGAACATATGCACTATCATGTTCATTGAACATATGCACTATCATGTTCATTGAACATATGCACTATAATGATCATTGAACATATACGATATCATGTTCATTGAATCTAAGCTCATGTTCATTGAACATATTCACTATTATGTTAATGGGAATAGAATACATTAATCTGTAGATCAAATTGCAATACATATTATTTTATTAATAAGAACATTTTATGGTTTGTTAAGTACTTCGAAGGCTTTTCTTTAGACTGTTCTTTAGGCTAATAGACTCACAAATTGTCATGGATTGTTATTTACTTCTTGTGGCTGTTAAATTTCAACTGGTCATGGTTTGTTGTATACTTCAAGTGGATGTAAGACTGACAACTGGTCATGGTTTGTTGTATACTTCAAGTGGATGTAAGACTGACAACTGGTCATGGTTTGTTGTATACTTCAAGTGGATGTAAGACACACAATTGGAAAAGATTTGTTTTATACTTGTAGTAGGTTTTATATTGACAACTCGATTTTGCTGACGTCTCTCTTGCACAATGTCTTCATTATGTATCGACGTTTGCTTGAAGTTCTCCTAGTTTTTGTCTCCCAATAATAACATGAATTTTATTTTTTGTCTTAGTTCCGAAGCTTTAAGTTTATTGAGTTAGTCCTTTTTCTGTTAGACGTTAAATACCGTCTTCGATGAAGCAGTGTTAACTAGTGGATGTCTTAACTCATCTAAGTGTTTATGAATAGCAGTAAAGAAGATACAAACTAGCGGAGGGGGGGGGGGTCTCTACTACTAGCGTAACTAATCAACAAAATGTTTCTCCACTCAGGGAGATGAATTAGACCTCGAGCTAAGTCATAGTTTCACAATAAATATGATCATGAATGCATTCATACTTGACACATGTCAACGTTGGAACAGAATACACCAGGGGTTCTCATAGTTTTCACAGATATCTCTTTACAGTTTGAGATGGCCCATGGTCATACAGAAAACAGAAACATGGACTATTGCTGATATTCTTCTACTCAGAATTGAATGCAGTTTTTGACTAATAATGGGATGCAGTTTTTGACAAACAATGGGATGCAGTTTTTGACTAACAATGGGATGCAGTTTTTGACTAACAATGGGATGCAGTTTTTGACTAACAATGGGATGCAGTTTTTGACTAACAATGGGATGCAGTTTTTGACTAAAAATGGGATGCAGTTTTTGACTAACAATGGGGTGCTGTTTTTGACTAACAATGGGATGCATTTTTTGACTAACAGTGGGATGCAGTTTTTGACTAACAATGGGATGCTGCCACGGATTGAACTATTCCAGTTTATATTTTCTTACAACCTGCACACTGTATATATATATTGCACGTTCTATTGCCGGTGTGCATGTTGTATGTTCTATTTCCAGTGTGCGTGCTGTATGTTCTCTTGCCTGTGGGCATTTGCTGTGATTTCCCCCAATGACACCTTTTACCACTGTTCGTAGCCAATACAAAGAAATTATCATCCTCACCGAATATCATAATATGACTACCTATAAAATGACTACCTATAAAATGACTACCTATAATATGACCCATAATATGACTACCCATAATATGACTACCCATAATATGACTACCCATAATATGCCTTACCTATAATATGACTACCCATAATATGACTTACCTATAATATGACTACCCATAATATGACTACACATAATACGACTTACCTATAATATGACTACCCATAATATGACTTACCTATAATATGACTACCCATAATATGACTTACCTATAATATGACTACCCATAATATGACTACACATAATACGACTTACCTATAATATGACTACCCATAATATGACTTACCTATAATATGACTACCCATAATATGATTACCCATAATATGACTAAGCCTAAGCAGTGTTGCCTGATGTTTTCAACGAAAATCGCTGAAAATCATTAAGAAACTCGCAAAAACTTGCCTTATTAGTAAAAAATGTAAGAATCTCAAAATGTATTACTATGTTTACATTTTGTACATTTGTTGTATAACACTTTGAACCAAGTCAGGGGAATAAAACTCCTGCTGTTGCTTGAAAAATTATCGCCCACACTTGAGGGAATACCGCCAATCTGGCAGCATTGACTTTAAGTATAAAAAAGTTCCCTTAACCCTAACGGGTCATCGGGGCAGATGAAGTGTAGAATTCATCTGTTTCTATAACCTCGGCATATGAAGGGGTTGTGTGGTTAGCCTTTACTCCCCCAACTTAATGTCAGGTACCCATTTAAAGCTGGGTGGACTTGGGGACTATCACCAGGACCTGAAAAAATCCCAAGGTTCTAACTGAGATTCGAACCCGGGACCCTCCGGTCGACAGTCGAGCGCTCTACACCGCACGACCACCCGTCCCCTGACTTTAAGTATAGTCTGCTCCAAAAAGTTATTAAAAAATTTTGTTTTTCGTTTGGAGGAATGCTCCGCGAAGTATTTCTTCAAAGTCCTTTTGATGACCACTTTGACTTATGAATTCAGGCTTGCGGAGCCGGGAGCCGCTACTTTTTGTCGGAGCCGGAGCCGAAAAAATCTGGCGGCTTCACGGCTCCCAAATGTTGTTTTTTTTACAGCAGAATTTTTTTTTTTTTTTTTTTAAGCTTTAAAATTCCAAATTTGTTTGATTGTTTGCCTCCTACAATTTGAAATGTTGTCATTTTTACGAACGCCACTACAGTAACAGCATTTAAATGATAGCGTGCACGCACATCATCACAAGAAATCTTTAATGGGGAATCGTTTTGTGTTCGTTTTAAATCTTGTTTACCCTCCGAAATTTTTTTAATGGCATGTTATTTTGGTATATATAAAGTTAAAACAGTTTTATTTCATAGAATAATTGTATCAATCATTTAAAATAAATTTTTACTAAGACGACAAATAGAACGCGTCATTTCGTATTTGACCGCGAATTTGTAATAGACTAAAAACAAAATGGTCGCTTTCTGTATTTAACAATTTTATTATAAACAGAATATCTGAAATATAGTAGATAAATTTATAAGGCTGTGGCTATTCGGACTCGGGTCCCAATAAAATCCTATTGTTATTCGGACACGTGGCAAATATGCACTAAACTTAGCTATATTTAAACTTTATTAGACGGAACCCGAAAAAATAATAATACAGAGTCCGCTTAGTGGAACCCTAGACTCTGAGTAACGATAAAATCATACAATTCAAACAATTATAAAAAAAACAATAATAAAGTTCATGTATAGCTAAGCTAAGTGCATATTTGCCACGGGTCCGAATAACAATCAGACTTTATTGGGACGGGGTCCGAATAAAAATCGGAGTTTATTGGTACGCGGGTCCGAATAGTCACTTCGAATTTATAAATAATAAATATAAATACTGAAGTATTTAAAATATTTTAAATAATGTATCATTTTACTATTTGCTAATTTGATCATTGAAATAACTTTTTATTACTTACGAAAATGGCGACTAGTGAAACCTCGGTCGAAAATAATGATATGATTCTGGATGCACTGAAATGTTTTGTTTTTAGTAAAACCGACATGCGTATATTTTTCAAGTTCCTGACTATGGGGGTGAACGCGGCAAAATTTGCATAACTTTTTATCAGCGGCATGTTTGCGTGGCGCAATTACAAAAATTTTTGTCTCGTGTCATACTATCTTAATAGAGAGCCGGGGCTGTGCCGGAGCCGGAACCGTCAAATTTGTGGGAGCCGGAGCCGGAGTCGGAAAAAAATTTGGCGGCTCCGCAAGCCTGCTTATGATGACCACTTTTACAGTGATTTGATGTTGTCACTTGTTGTCATGACTCTGTTCTTTAATAAGAAAATATAATTCTCTTTTCTTGTCAGTTAGAGGAAAGTTTCATTGTGTGTCGAGTCACAGACACTGGTGCTGTTAAGTATGCAATCATTGGTTAAATCTGTAAGATAGGACATCTCAATTTCTTGCTTCTATTGGATAAATCACTGTGATAGCTATATGTTTCACTCTAGAGTCTTAGTCCTCGTCATTGAATTCCGTTGTTAAATGCTGTAAGCCTTTTAACTGACAAACGTTATTAATTGAGCTGCATTGACGATTCATGTCATTATCTAATGACTAAAACTTGTGTATTCAATGAGGCTCTACATCCGGGTCATGAAAAAAAAACATCGTGCTAACTTGCTATACATTTTGGGCGTTGTCTATTTTAACAAAACTTGTGAATACTATGACTAATACGTCACATTCTGGCAGCACTAAATCCTGCTCAGTGATTCTCACACGGTTACACATTTGCACCTTTTCGAATACCCTATTTAGTTTTATGTTAGAAATCTTTATTTGCTTTGATCAATGTATCACTGTTAGTATTGTTTTCAATAATATCATTGTTTATAGCCAAACTGTGTAGACGTCACGTGCAGCCAACACTATGACCACACACGTGACTACATTAACCAACCATTGCTGGAGAATGTTCAGACATTTTCTATGAATTAGTCTTTTTTTTTAATTTTTTTTTTTTTTAAAATACAGCTCACTTTTTGTTTCTCACCACACTCTTGACGTTTATGGTGACTTAAATGACTTGTGGTTAATTATACCGTTAAATGACTTGTTTTGAACACTACCTTGTTTCTACGCAGTGTCATTTGTAAGCCTTCACACAGGCCACAGTAAACATAACAATATATCTACGCAGATCTTCTAGTGAATATACTCAACCAATAAAACTAAGTCTATACTCAACTAATAAAAACTAAGTTTTATGTAATAATTGTGTGTGCACAAAGGGCAGCTTGGACAATGTATACTTGTAATGATTGTGTGTGCACAAAGCGCAGCTTGATCAGTGTATACACAATATTGAGGGAATGATCTGCATGGTTAAATATGACACAATGAATCACTGTTAGCATGGATGAAACAACCAACATTAAACTGTACTAGCTGTACCCTGCAAAGCCTTTGCATAAAGATAGAGTATTGTAAAGCCAGTGCCTAACCTAGGGATTTGGAGGCACGGGGGCTCGGCCTCTTTGGGGCCCCTGCCTTTTGCCGTTCGATACCATGACATGAGATTATGTACTTAATATTAAATGTAAAAAATTCTTTTGGGGGGGGGCGCTCCTCAAGCTAGGGCCCGGCGGGATCCCCTCACCCCAGTGGCGTCACTAGGGTTGGTGTCACCCGGTGCGGTAACTCATGGTGTCACCCCTCTCATGACACCCCATGACATACAGCATTCTTATCAAAATTTATAAATAAATTTACAACGACAATAGAAGAATAAATAATTGATATCTATAGATCAGTGCAAGTATACCAATAATTTCATTAAAATAATTAATAATAAAAAGTACGCAGTGTCTGTTAATAATCGGAGATATTTTTATATTTGGCATTTTTTTTTTTGAAGCCTTATAAAGTCATTTGCTGTTAATAATCGGAGATATTTTTATTAATTTTTAAAAATTAAATACGGCTTTGAATTATTTTAAATTACAAAATAAGAATATAGGCCTAAAACTAGATATTTTGCATTTTGGTGTCACCCCTTGTGAGGGTGTCACCCGGTGCGGTCCGCACCCCCCGCACCCCCCTAGTGACGCCACTGCCTCACCCCACCCTAGGTACGCCTCTGTGTTCAGCTTTGATACATGTTTTCAACATAATTTTTTTTTTAATTATGAAATAATTAAAAATTTAATTAGTTAATGTTTCTTTTTCTTACAACATTCTAAAAGATAAATTATTTCAATAAAAAAATGTCAAAGAGATATAACAAGTTACTTTTCATTAAAACAACCAAAAGGTTAAATTCTATAAAAAAAAACAATAAACAAAAAAATGTCCAAGAGAGGTATCGAACCTGGATAGTCAGAATAAAAAGAAAACCTCAAGTTGCTTAGCCATTCAGCCACCACGTCACACAATCATATTGTACCCTGCAAAGCCTTTGTTTAGAGATAGACTATTGTTCATACAGTGCCAAACCTAGGGATTTGGGGGTCCAAATCGATACCAAAACATGAGATTATGTACTTAATATTTAATATAAAATATAATTTTGGGGGCTCCCCTCAAGCTGGGCACGGCTTGAGGGCCTAGGTACGCCTCTGTGTTCAGCTTTGATGCATATTTTCAAAATATTTTTTTTAAGTTATGAAATAATTAAAAATCTAATTAGTTGTTGTTTCTTTTTCTTACAACATCCTAAAAGATAAATTAGTCAGCATTCAAAAAAAAAAAGATAATTCCAAGCAGCTTATCCATTCAGCCACCACGTCGCACGAAAGAAATGAAAATTTCAATGTACATGTACTGTAAAAAAAATTTGCTCGATTATTTTTTCACTTCTGTTTATTACTATTGTTTACGTTTGACGATGTTAAGTCTCTGTTGTAATAAAAACTACAATAATTTGAATGATATTAAATGTTAATTATACCTTTTAATATTTGGGACTTTTACATTTCATAATAAATAACACAAACTATTTAAAACTGTATATTTTTCAAAAAGAAATATCAAATCGAGACGCGGGCAAGACCCCATTTTGAATTCTTGTTTTCCGCTTTCGATTTAACGCAGAGTGGAAATGAATAATATGTATATAGATTGTACAACTTGAATTTGTTTATTAACATGACGTGTAAGTAGTATGCCACTGATTACACAAGAATAAAAACAAAGAAATTCTTATGTATTATTTGTAGTAGAATAGCATCGGAACTGAGGTATTTGTTTACATCGTTTATGTATGTCATATTTGGTTTACGTGTATATTAGTAGTATGTAAAGTTTATGTATATATATATTTATGGTACTTCTGTTTTTTGGTAGTTGTAAATATATTTCAGTCTCTTCAGAGCGTATGTTTTAACCAACTTGACTTGAGCGTGTATATAAATATATTATATTATTTAATGTCCACATGTATGAGACGAATCACAGTTATAAAGCACTGGGTAAACTTGGTTGTATAAATATATATATATGTTTATTTATTAATTCTTATTCACGAAAATACATACATGGTATAAATTGATGTGAGATGAGTAATCAAGTCCGTCTGCTTGTCTCTACCAAATCTATCGTCTGCATAAAACTAATATAATTTCACTTCCGCTAAGCTAAGTGGCCAGATAATTCCAACCATCTCTGTGCCAACTGTAAATTCTCCAGCCTAAACTGATTATTATTACAATGTACATAGCTACAGTGTTTTATGTACATAGCTACAGTGTTTTATGTACATAGCTACAGTGTTTTATGTATATATCTACAGTGTTTTAGGTACATAGCTACAGTGTTTTATGTACATAGCTACAGTGTTTTATGTACATAGCTACAGTGTTTTATGTATATATATCTACAGTGTTTTATGTACATAGCTACAGTGTTTTATGTACATAGCAACAGTGTTTTATGTATATAAAAAAAGTAAAGTTCCCTTAGCCCTAACGGGCCATCGGGGCAGATAAAGTGTAGAATTCATCTGTTTCTATAACCTCGGCATATGAAGGGATTGTGTGGTTAGCACAACGCCCAGCCGCCTTTACTTCCCTAACTTCAAGTCAGGTACCCATTTAAGCTGGGTGGACTTGTGGGACGACTTTGCATCAAATTTCACCTGGAAAAATTCCATGGGCTTCACCGAGGATCGAACCCAGGACACTCAGGTCGACAGTCGAGTATCTACACCACTCGGCCATCCGTCCCACTTTATGTACATATTTACAGTGTTTTACTGTGTCGAAATGTAAATGTAAACAAATAAAAGTTTAAGTCACCCCCCCCCCATAGTCTTGATCACCTTTATTTACTTTCTATACAACCACTGAAATATTGACACCATTTTATTAAAAGAATAAAAAGTCACTTTAAAATGTTGTAAATAGACTTAGACAGGTATAAAAAAAGGCATATATATATGTATATATATATATAAATATAGCTAGTATATATATATATATATATATATATATATATATATATATATATATATTATTGATATTTCGCTCAGGTCGAGGCTTTCCATAAAAAGCCTTCACAAAATGGCGCCCATCATTTTTTCTAGTGTTTTCCTTTTTTCAGACCGTTAGTTATATCTATGATACCTATTTTTAGTCCTTTAACCAATAACAGTATAAAACACTAAAACTTAATTTACTTAAAGGGCAAAAATATAGAAAAAAGTATGATTTCAAAAAAAAAATGTAACGCATCAGGCTTGGTTGTCTCCCTTGGGCTTTGGTCGCACCCCTTCTCTTCATTATGGTGAGTCATAAACAATAACACTGTGTTGTATTCCCCACATTGACTTAAGTCATTCTAATTTAATCTCGCCAGTTATGTATCTCAGGTACTGGCAGGTGTTTTATGTACACGTGACTATCTATGTCGCCATCTCATCTACCTGCTGACATCGAAGCTGTACCTCAGGTATTCACTCAAGCATCACAGTTTACCTGAAGTCAACAGAACACTTTTTCTCACATTAAATAGGGACCCTCAATTGTGTTAGTGTACACAAATTGATGATGTCATAAGTAGTTGCACACACACACAGCTGTTCGTTGGCTGGTCTATAATTGTAAATACTAACACTGAGACATAGCCAGTTGTCTGTTCAAAGAAACAATATTATTTTAGTATTACTAGCACTGTTTGTACATACAATGGATTACCTTTCTATAGATTTAAATTGAAACTGGAGATAGTGTTTCTAGGCTAGACACACTGATTTATGAACTCAAGAAACTGGAGACTTTGTTGTGTAAAATTGAATACCATAACATAATAGTTGTTACACATTTTGTTGACTGACATCATTGTGGATGTGTTACGTTATTTTGACTGGCACCATTTGTCCGTGTGAGGACCAATAATTTCAGCCAGACATTTATGTTATCACAACTAGCCAAACATTCGTGTTATCACAACTAACCGCCGATGACATCCTTGGTGTGACTACTTTGGCCTCATTAATTGTCCTGAACACAGTGGTTCTCAGAGTAGTATCAATTGCAAGTAAAATGACCTCAGCTGACATAGCAATTTGACAAACGTTTGAGATGCCATTACAACATATACACTTTAAATAAATACACTGTACATATATTCAATGAAACCAGTGCTAGTACAGCCATTACATCATATACACTCTACATGTATTCAATGAAACCAGTGCTAGTACAGCCATTACATCATATACACTCTACATGTGTTCAATGAAACCAGTGCTAGTACAGCCATTACATCATATACACTCTACATGTATTCAATGAAACCAGTGCTAGTACAGCCATTACATCATATACACTGTACATGTATTCAATGAAACCAGTGCTAGTACAGCCATTACATCATATACACTCTACATGTGTTCAATGAAACCAGTGCTACTACAGCCATTACATTATATACACTCTACATGTATTCAATGAAACCAGTGCTAGCCATTACATTATATACACTATACATTTAGAGATGGACATTTTTTTTTTATTCTTAAATAGCTCAAAATGGTTTGCCAAATAGTCTAAGTTGTTATGGCCTAAAATATCCATTACATCATAAATTTTTAAATTAGGATACAAACTTTTAAAACTTTATAATAATTTTCGACATTGAATCAACATCCCCCTCAATAGTGATATTCATAATGTTAATGTGCAAATATGAACTGCCAAACTAAATTATGCTTATGTATTAACAATTTAACAATTTACAGTAAGTCAGGATCGTCGATGTTTCTTAAGGCAGGAGACAAATAATGTCTTCCACAAGTGCCTGTCACCATCTTTGCACGACGGTTTTATTTTAATGTCAAACCAAACATGGCCATTAACCCTCACAATATAAGTTGAACGTCCTTGTAGCTCAAATGACAGAGACATCGTTGCAATATACAAACGGAGTATTTTGTTCGCCTTTGTCAACCAGCGTGCATGAGGCAATTTGCCAGGAACAGTGGCCTCTAATTACAGTTTGACAGATTTCCAGAAGATATGCTTCATCTGTGCTTAAATCATCGCACGCAATTTCCTGGTAGTCAGCATATATCCTCTTGAAAGCAACAGGTGGGAGAATTTCACAACTCTGAATTTCAACTCCAATAGAAACTAAAAATCTGCGCAGATCAGTTGTTGGACCATCGAGGTGTTTGATTAAATGCCGAAGTGGCAATTCGTTCGCAACTGACATACTAGGCATTAATTAAACAGGCTTATTTAATTTTTCTTCTATAAGCCGTATCATCTTTGGAACCTGTATTGCTTGCTGAACCATGAATTTGTGCAATAAGTTATTCCAAAACTGTTTTACGATAATTGTTTGATTCCACTTGCTTTGTTACAATCGTTTTGTCTTTTCATCCATCAAAAAATAATCCCTGCGGGTTATCCAGTGTTTTGGTAAGCTCAATTCTTTTTCTTTCTATTAATACTTGTTGTATTTTGTTCTGTAGCAAAGCCAAACATCTTCTAAACTTGCTGTAGCTATTGCGGCACCTGCTCTGTCTGAAATTCCATATCTGTCGCAAGTCTGTGCAACATTTGGCAGCATTATACGCATTTGTTTCTTTTTTGTGTGAGTGATTGAAGTTGATTGCACTGGGTTAGTGCTAGATTGGGTATAATCATCTTCTTCATTTTTCACCGTAGCATTGGATGCTGTCAAAGAAACATCTGATTACAAGTATCCCTTTGAACTACATGCAGCCGATTGTTCACTTTCATAGCGCATATGTCTGGCTCCTATTGCTTCTATCCTTGCAAGGCATTTCCCCCTCTTCCTTGATGTTTGTACATCTATTTTACCGATGTACTTCATTTTTAAAGTTCTTTGGTCAACAAGGAAGTCTTTTTTCTTCCAATGGAACTTTATGCTGCAGTGGGAATTGGAAGGACACATTTCTGTCAAACTGTAACTAGAGGCAACTGTTCCAATGAACTTGCTCGCTGCGATCCTGGCAAATTGCCTCATGCACGCTGGTTGACAAAGGCGAACAGAATACTCCGTTTGTATATTGTAACGATGTCTCAGTCATTTGAGCTACAAAAACTTTCAACTTTATATGTGTGAGGGTTTATGGCTATGTTTAGTTTGACATTAAAACAAAACCGTCGTGCAAAGATGGTGACAAGCACTTGTGGAAGACCATCTTCCTGTCACGTTGTTTGTCTCCTGCCTTAAGAAAAATGGACGATCCTGACTTACTGTAAATTGTTTAATTGTTAATACATAAAAATAATTTAGTTCGGCAGTTCATATTTGCACATTGACATTACGAATATCACTATTGAGATGTTGATTTCATTCAAAGTTTTTATAATGTTTTTAAAGTTTGTATCCTTCAAATTTTGAAGACCTTTGGGGCACCGGTAAACGTTACACTACATAAAAGATATTTTAGGCCATAACTACTTAGACCATTTGGCAAACATTTTGAACTATTAGAATAAAAAATTAATTTTTTTTTTACTCCACCCTACTGTACATGTGTTCAATGAAACCAGTGCTAGTACAGCCATTACATCATATACACCCTACACGTGTTCAATGAAACCAGTGCTAGTACAGCCATTACATCATATACACCCTACATGTGTTCAATGAAACCCGTGCTAGTACAGCCATTACATCATATACACCCTACATGTGTTCAATGAAACCAGTGCTAGTACAGTCATTACATCATATACACTGTACATGTGTTTAATGAAACCGGTGCTAGTATAGCCATTACATCATATACACCCTACATGTGTTCAATGAAACCAGTGCTAGTACAGCCATTACATCATATACACTGTACATGTGTTCAATGAAACCAGTGCTAGTACAGCCATTACATCATATACACCCTACATGTGTTCAATGAAACCAGTGCTAGTACAGCCATTACATCATATACACCCTACATGTGTTCAATGAAACCAGTGCTAGTAAAGCCATTACATCATATACACCCTACATGTGTTCAATGAAACCAGTGCTAGTACAGCCATTACATCATATACACCCTACATGTATTCAATGAAACCAGTGCTAGTACAGCCATTACATCATATACACTGTACATGTGTTCAATGAAACCAGTGCTAGTACAGTCATTACATCATATACACCCTACATGTGTTCAATGAAACCAGTGCTAGTACAGCCATTACATCATATACACCCTACATGTGTTCAATGAAACCAGTGCTAGTACAGCCATTACATCATATACACCCTACATGTGTTCAATGAAACCAGTGCTAGTACAGCCATTACATCATATACACCCTACATGTGTTCAATGAAACCAGTGCTAGTACAGCCATTACATCATATACACCCTACATGTATTCAATGAAACCAGTGCTAGTACAGCCATTACATCATATACACCCTACATGTATTCAATGAAACCAGTGCTAGTACAGCCATTACATCATATACACCCTACATGTGTTCAATGAAACCAGTGCTAGTACAGCCATTACATCATATACACCCTACATGTGTTCAATGAAACCAGTGCTAGTACAGCCATTACATCATATACACCCTACATGTGTTCAATGAAACCAGTGCTAGTACAGCCATTACATCATATACACCCTACATGTGTTCAATGAAACCAGTGCTAGTACAGCCATTACATCATATACACTGTACATGTGTTCAATGAAACCAGTGCTAGTACAGCCATTACATCATATACACCCTACATGTGTTCAATGAAACCAGTGCTAGTACAGCCATTACATCATATACACTGTACATGTGTTCAATGAAACCAGTGCTAGTACAGCCATTACATCATATACACCCTACATGTGTTCAATGAAACCAGTGCTAGTACAGCCATTACATCATATACACCCTACATGTGTTCAATGAAACCAGTGCTAGTACAGCCATTACATCATATACACTGTACATGTGTTCAATGAAACCAGTGCTAGTACAGCCATTACATCATATACACCCTACATGTGTTCAATGAAACCAGTGCTAGTACAGCCATTACATCATATACACCCTACATGTGTTCAATGAAACCGATGCTAGTACAGCCGTATTTATGGACAGGCAAACTGGACAGTCTAGGACCAGTAGCGAAACAAGCTGAACGTTTTGTAATATCTAGGACGCCCAAAGACTCAGTACTAATGTACAGTTCCCGACTTCTCTCGGTACTAATGTACAGTTCCCCAGTTCTCTCGGTACTAATGCACAGTTCCACACTTCTCTCGGTACAAATGTACATTTCCACACTTCTCTCGGTACTAATGTACATTTCCACACTTCTCTCGGTACTAATGTACATTTCCACACTTCTCTCGGTACTAATGTACATTTCCACACTTCTCTCGGTACTTATGTACATTTCCACACTTCTCTCGGTACTAATGTACATTTCCACACTTCTCTCGGTACTTATGTACATTTCCACACTTCTCTCGGTACTTGTGTACATTTCCACACTTCTCTCGGTACTTATGTACATTTCCACACTTCTCTCGGTACTAATGTACATTTCCACACTTCTCTCGGTACTAATGTACATTTCCACACTTCTCTCGGTACTTATGTACATTTCCACACTTCTCTGAGTACTAATGTATAGTTCCCTACTAATGTTAGACTTCATTCAAAATGATACGAGCATTAGAACTTGGCCTCTCTTTAATCTTCGCTGCATTGCTCTATTTAGATTTGTCTTGGGAAATTTTTGAGACCCTCTGTGAAGTATTTGTTGGTGTAAACAGCCCAGCAATGTTGGGACATTCTTTAGTTTAATGTTACTTGGACAATATAATCGGTGTCATTAGGATGTGTGTGTAATCAGTGACATTGTTACCTGTGCAATATAATCAGTGTCAATCTTCATTGGCTTGTTTATTTTCTTGTGTGTTGGATATCTTCTGGTATGTTCGATATTTTCTGGTGTGTTGTTATAGTGCTTGGATATCTTCTGGTGTGTTGTTATAGTATCTGAAAAAGTTCGGGTGAAATTTAGAAAAAAGCAAAAAGTATTTTTTTTTAATATTCAATAATTTTGTGTGTTATTAATTACCTAGTGTTAAAGATTTCTTGTCTGTGGTAACATATTTGTTACTCTGTTGGTTGGAAGTAACATACTTGTTACTCTGTTGGTTGAAGTAACATAATTGTTACTCTGTAGTGTTCTCTATAGCAGTTTTCATCATATACATTTATTAGTCATTCAATAAACTATTTTCAAGTGACCAAAAGCTCAACGAGTCTTAAAGTTTTGTATTTAGTTGCTACTACATTGTTGTCATGCTGTGAAACACAACACTAGCCTTTTATTGATGTGACGTTAACATTTCATTTAAATTGCTTCATTTCAACACTCTAACCATTGGCTCATGATCTGTCCCGCATTATCTAATTTACGAACCCAATGTGGACCTCGAGTCACAATGTCTGCCCACCCCTGCTATAGAACCTGACTTTACAATGAAATAACTCAACAAGCTCCAGTTATACTACAACATTAGTCTATTTTATTACCTGTAACATTACTACTGACTCGGTAATATCACCATTGACTCATTAATATCTACTCGGGAATATCTCTCTACTTTGTGCGTGATTACAATAAACTAAATTTCTCTCTAATTTGTGGCTTATTACAATAAATAAATAATCAATATATTTTGATAGGCTCCCTGGTCTATATTTTTAGTCGTGGTAATTGATACAAATATGTGTATGATGTAGTAGGCCTACATTTGTACTCATATGTGTGTGATGTAGTAGGCCTACATTTGTACTCATATGTGTGTGATGTAGTAGGCCTACATTTGTACTCATATGTGTATGATGTAGTAGGCCTACATTTGTACTCATATGTGTGTGATGTAGTAGGCCTACATTTGCCTCCTGTAGATGTAGTGATATACCATTTGTACTATATGTGTGTGATGTAAATGAAGCCTTTTGTACTCATATGTGTGTGATGTAGATGAGGCCCACATTTGTACTCATATGTGTGTGATGTAGTAGGCTCTACATTTGTACTCATATGTGTGTGATGTAGTAGGCCTACATTTGTACTCATATGTGTGTGATGTAGTAGGCCTACATTTGTACTCATATGTGTGTATAGTATCTACATTTTGTACTCATATGTGTGTGATGTAGTAGGCCTACATTTGTACTCATATGTGTGTGATGTAGTAGGCCTACATTTGTACTCATATGTGTGTGTGATGTAGTAGGCCTACATTTGTACTCATATGTGTGATGTAGTAGGCCTACATTTGTACTCATATGTGTGTGATGTAGTAGGCCTACATTTGTACTCATATGTGTGTGATGTAGTAGGCCTACATTTGTACTCATATGTGTGTGATGTAGTAGGCCTACATTTGTACTCATATGTGTGTGATGTAGTAGGCCTACATTTGTACTCATATGTGTGAGTAGGCCTACATTTGTAATTATATGTGTGTGATGTAGTAGGCTCACATTTGTACTTCATATGTGTGTGATGTAGTAGGCCTATATTTGAAATTGTTGTGTGATAGTAGGGTCACATTTGTGGCCTCCATATGTGTGTGATGTGTAGGCCTACATTTGTACTCATATGTGTGTGATGTAGTGTGGCCTACATTTGTACTTCATATGTGTGTGATGTAGTAGGCCTACATTTGTACTCATATGTGTGTGATGTAGTAGGCCTACATTTGTACTCATATGTGTGTGATGTAGTAGGCCTACATTTGTACTCATATGTGTGATGTAGTAGGCCTACATTTGTACTCATATGTGTGTGATGTAGTAGGCCTACATTTGTACTCATATGTGTGTGATGTAGTAGGCCTACATTTGTACTCATATGTGTGTGATGTAGTAGGCCTACATTTGTACTCATATGTGTGATGTAGTAGGCCTACATTTGTACTCATATGTGTGTGATGTAGTAGGCCTACATTTGTACTCATATGTGTGTAGATGTAGTAGGCCTACATTTGTACTCATATGTGTGTGATGTAGTAGGCCTACATTTTGTACTCATATGTGTGTGTGATGTAGTAGGCCTACATTTGTACTCATATGTGTGTGATGTAGTAGGCCTACATTTGTACTCATATGTGTGTGATGTAGTAGGCCTACATTTGTACTCATATGTGTGTGATGTAGTAGGCCTACATTTGTACTCATATGTGTGTGATGTAGTAGGCCTACATTTGTACTCATATGTGTGTGATGTAGTAGGCCTACATTTGTACTCATATGTGTGTGATGTAGTAGGCCTACATTTGTACTCATATGTGTGTGATGTAGTAGGCCTACATTTTTACTCATATGTGTGTGATGTAGTAGGCCTACATTTGTACTCATATGTGTGTGATGTAGTAGGCCTACATTTGTACTCATATGTGTGTGATGTAGTAGGCCTACATTTGTACTCATATGTGTGTGATGTAGTAGGCCTACATTTGTACTCATATGTGTGTGATGTAGTAGGCCTACATTTGTACTCATATGTGTGTGATGTAGTAGGCTACATTTGTACTCATATGTGTGTGGATGTAGTAGGCCTACATTTGTACTCATATGTGTGTGATGTAGTAGGCCTACATTTGTACTCCTACATTTGTATGTGTGTGATGTAGTAGGCCTACATTTGTACTCATATGTGTGTGATGTAGTAGGCCTATTTTGTACTCATATGTGTGGGATGTAGTAGGCTCATTTGTGTGTGTGATGTAGTAGGCCTACATTTGTACTCATATGTGTGTGATGTAGTAGGCCTACATTTGTACTCATATGTGTGTGATGTAGTAGGCCTACATTTGTATCTCATATGTGTGTGATGTAGTAGGCCTACATTTGTACTCATATGTGTGTGATGTAGTAGGCCTACATTTGTACTCATATGTGTGTGATGTAGTAGGCCTACATTTGTACTCATATGTGTGTGATGTAGTAGGCCTACATTTGTACTCATATGTGTGTGATGTAGTAGGCCTACATTTGTACTCATATGTGTGTGATGTAGTAGGCCTACATTTGTACTCATATGTGTGTGATGTAGTAGGCCTACATTTGTACTCATATGTGTGTGATGTAGTAGGCCTACATTTGTACTCATATGTGTGTGATGTAGTAGGCCTACATTTGTAATAATATGTGTGTGATGTAGTAGGCCTACATTTGTACTCATATGTGTGTGATGTAGTAGGCCTACATTTGTACTCATATGTGTGTGATGTAGTAGGCCTACATTTGTACTCATATGTGTATGATGTAGTAGGCCTACATTTGTACTCATATGTGTATGATGTAGTAGGCCTACATTTGTACTCATATGTGTATGATGTAGTAGGCCTACATTTGTACTCATATGTGTATGATGTAGTAGGCCTACATTTGTACTCATATGTGTATGATGTAGTAGGCCTACATTTGTACTCATATGTGTATGATGTAGTAGGCCTACATTTGTACTCATATGTGTATGATGTAGTAGGCCTACATTTGTACTCATATGTGTATGATGTAGTAGGCCTACATTTGTACTCATATGTGTATGATATAGTAGGCCTACATTTGTACTCATATGTGTATGATATAGTAGGCCTACATTTGTACTCATATGTGTATGATATAGTAGGCCTACATTTGTACTGAACTTTTTAGCTCATTTTTAATACAAGTCTATTTAATAGAAGCTTAGTTATTTTTTAAAGAAATTTTCTGATCTTTTTATTTTATTCATACATGGTCCTAATAGTTGTACATTACATAGGCACAAACAGTTTATTGTAAAAATAGTTGTACACTACATAGGCATAAACAGTTTATTGTAAAAATAGTTGTACACTACATAGGTATAAACAGTTTATTGTAAAAATAGTTGTACACTACATAGGCATAAACAGTTTATTGTAAAAATAGTTGTACACTACATAGGCACGAACAGTTTATTGTACAAACACTGTGTGTTGAGTTTAATGCACTATATGTGTACAAGTTGAGTTTATACCAGGGGCGGCCACCAGACTCGCATTTCGTAATTTAAATGGTGAAAACAATTTAGAAAGCCGCTGGATAACAAGATCTAGTGGTAAATAATTTATGGAGAAAAACCTCGCTCATTGGGAGCTACGTAGAATTCATGGGAGGGCCGCATACAGTTAGAGCGGCGTTAGGCCACCCCTGGTATAGGTGATTGTTACTTAGCATCTTTCAGAAAATATTGTATGATAATTTAGCTTCAAATAGTTCTCTTACACTTCATGCTGTTTTACTTGCTGTCGGCTAATCGTAATAGATATCATGCTCACACCCAACAGCCCAGTCTGTAATAGATATCATGTTCACACCCACAACAACGCAGTCAGTTCTACAGTTTCCCCTGTCTTTGTCATGTAATTTATGGCGTGTATCAGTGTTGATTGTGTGATTGTCAAAAGTATTCTTACTCTAGGATATCAGCATTAGCTAAGGGTAGCCTATATCCTTTTCCTACATATACACTGAGATATACTTTTTTAACTTTGTATTAGCAACTGTTATAAACTTAACTTCCTTCATGTAAATTTGTTTTAACTTTGTATTAGCAACTGTTATAAACTAAACATCCTTCATGTAAAGTTGTTTTAACTTTGTATTAGCAACTGTTATAAACTAAACATTCTTCTAGTATTTTTTTTTAATTCTTTAAAAGAAAATGGTTGACTTTAGCATTAACAGTCCTTGGGGTTGGGGTGTATGTTGACTAGATCCTTTAGTTGGATGGAGTGTGGGGGGGTATGTTGACTAGATCCTTCCGGGGTAGAGTCGATAAGTGCGTTTAAGCACGGTATGCTATAGCCTACAGTTATCACTTAGTAGGGTATGTTATAGCCTACAGTTATCACTTAGTAGGGTATGTTATAGCCTACAGTTATCACTTAGTAGGGTATGTTATAGTCTACAGTTATCACTTAGTAGGGTATGTTATAGCCTACAGTTATCACTTAGTAGGGTATGTTATAGCCTACAGTTATCACTTAGTAGGGTATGTTATCGCCTACAGTTATCACTTAGTAGGGTGTGTTATAGTCTACAGTTGTCACTTAGCAGGGTATGTTATAGCCTACAGTTATCACTTAGCAGGGTATGTTATAGTCTACACTTGTCACTACGCAGGGTATGTTTTAGCCTACAACTATCACTTAGCAGGGTATGTTATAGCCTACAGTTATCACTTAGCAGAGCATGTTATAGCCTACAGTTATCATTTAGCAGAGTGTCTTATATCCTACAGTTATCACTTAGCAGGGTGTGTTATAGCCTACTGTTATCACTTTGTAGGGTGTGTTATAGCCTACAGTTATCCCTTAGCCTGGTGTGTTATAGCCTACAGTTATCACTTAGCAGAGTGTCTTATATCCTACAGTTATCACTTAGCAGGGTGTGTTATAGCCTACTGTTATCACTTAGCAGGGTGTGTTATAGCATACAGTTATCACTTAGTAGGGTATGTTATAGCCTACAGATTTCACTTAGTAGGGTATGTTATAGTCTACACTTGTCACTTAGTAGGGTATGCTATAGCCTACAGTTGTCACTTAATATGGTATGTTATAGCCTACAGTTTTCACCTAGTAGGGTATGTTATAGCCTACAGTTTTCACTTAGTTGGGAACGTTATAGTCTTCAGTTATCACTTAGATATATCTTCTTTGTGAGCAGATTATCACTAATTTATACTATTGTCTGTTTAAACAATAATAACATGTGAAACATCCATCAACAAATAGCTGAACTATGTCTCTTTACATGCCCTCCGCCCCACCCCATTAGACAAATAACGGAACGATGCCTCTACCTGCCTGGCCGCCCCATGAGCCCAAGCCTATTCTTCATAAAAGGTTGTTTTTTTCAAAAGTTTGTGAAAACATTTATACAGTAGTAGTTATTAGGGGTCATTCACTTATTACGTAACGCTTTTTCTCTTTATTTTTAACAACTGTTATCAGGACCTTGAAAATTTCCTTGTTTCCTCACTGATGATCGAACCCGTGACTCTCAGGTCGGCAGTCGAATTCTCCACACCACAAGGCCACCTGTTCCTCTGAAATACATTAATTTGCTTCTTAATTAAATATGGCCCAGCTGTCATAAGAAGTCGAAATATAAATTATGAGAAATACAATTAATGTTTTTTTTAATCTATAGACTTTCAAGTCATTTTTGCCGAAATGAAAAAAATGTATAAAATAGAAGCAATCTTTAAAAAATACGCTATACCTTAAAAAGTTGAGTGGGACGGATGGCCGAGTGGTGTAGATACTCGACTGTCGACCCGAGAGTCCTGGGTTCGATCCCCGGTGAGGCCCATGGAATTTTTCCAGGTGAAATTTGGTGCAAAGTCGTCCCACAAGTCTACGCAGCTTTAAATGGGTACCTGACTTTATGTTGGGGAAGTAAAGGCGGCTGGGCGTTGTGCTAACCACACAATCCCTTCATATGCTGAGGTTATAGAAACAGATGAATTCTACACTTCATCTGCCCCGAAGGCCCGTTAGGGCTAAGAAGGGAAATTTATTTTAAAAAGTTGCCTTATCTTATTAAAATTTTTCCCTTATAGATGACTATAATAAAGATGTAAGTTACTTACTAAAAATAACAACAGGCAAGACAGTGATTGACTAAAATTAGTACCAGAAATAGTGTTCCGGGGGTGGAGTTCAAAAGGGACGTACTCCCAGATTTTTTTTTAGTGACTCTCTTTAAAAATTCATAAAAATATTAATTTTAAAATATCAAACATCCTCAGAAAAATATTCACATACATTTAATACGTTAAAACAAATTGTCACGATTTTATTATACAAGACATATGTAATGCAGTATTTATTTTAAAATATATAGTTTTTTTCCTTCTATAGTGTAGACACTTGTAAATCGTGTTTATTACCACAAAGCGTAACTGTATAAGGCTTGTTTTCATTAGAGACGCTGCTGCTATCCAGTTGTCTCCATGGGGATCACATCCGTCATTGGTCATTTGATACATTGTGACGTCATCGAGTCCCTGCTATCAGGTATGTAGGTACAGGACAGGCTCAACTTGCCATATTTTCCTCTGAATAGGGTCTTCTATTTTATTTCTAAACCGTGTCAGTTTTTTGACTATTCAAAGTTCATGTGACTCCAGGAACGTTTGCTAATCATGTGTGTGACATCAAAGTCACCTCTATTAACACAGTGAGATGACAGTTGTCTATGTTGGTATCCTGTGTGCTATGACCATGTGCACACTGTAAGACTGGTTTTCGTTCATACTGGAATCAAAATTTCTGTTTTTGTTCAACTTTCTGTTCAAATAAATCAGCCAACTGACTTAATTGCGTGCTTGAAGTTGTTTTCATCGTGTTTACACAATCATTGTTTATATAAAGGAGCTCATTGCAGCATCAAGACAAAAGAGTCAAGTCATAGTAAGTCAATTTGACAGTTTTAAATTAAGCCAGTTCCAAACATCTCATTATATAATATCCTCTTTGAATCGCTCTCCATGAACAATAAATTCAGTCAAATATAAAACATCTTCTGTGACTTTAATCACGTTTACTCTACAATAAGTCATATATAAAACAATATCTTCTGTGCTTATAATCACATGTACTCTATTTTCAGTCAAATTTACAACAAAATTCCTTGGAAATTAACATAAATCCAGTAAGATTCAACCTAGTCACTCTAAGTTACTTATCAAACACATTTTATAAAAAAGTAATATAATATATCATATAATATAATATATCATACGATAGTGAATCAAAACAACAATACATCAATGCAACAATCAGGGACGAAGAGTGAGTGTTGCCGATCATAACTCTTAGAGAAAAATGTATTGATGAATTTATGCTATATACAAAGCACAAACGAACAAAGATGCATATAATTGTACAAGTTATTAGACTAACAACATATACGATTTATATATAAATGAATGTTATATATATATTTAATCTTGTAGTCATTTTATTACGTACGTTCGACCGTGTGTAGGCCTATAACTTCCGCGGCTAAAAATAGTCTGCGGAATTCCAAAAATCTACAAGCGGGGTAAGAGATGAGAGGTGGAGTGTTTTACGTCACACGTTCGCGGAATTTTAAAAAAATCAATAAATCAGTGTTACGTTTGTATGTTGAACATGATAAAAGAAAATGAAGAACTGTTTGGAAATGAGTCCTTTAAAATGAATAAGTCAGTTGTTTTGAATGAAGAGTTTCCAATGATTTTGGAGTGAAAATGTGCGCAAATTGTGGTAAAGTTGGACGTTAGATTCAAAAGTTTAATATTCGGGGGTTGTTTTTGTTAAGCTTCTGTACCCATAATGAGGATTATTTTCTTTGGGATGAACTATAGAAAATATGAACTTTATTAAATGTGTTTTGGCTACAATAATCTGTTCATGTCCTTTGGGGCCACTTCGAGTACATAGACATGCTATTTTTTATATATAGACTGATTGTTAACGCGCTCAAATATATATCGCCATTTTCAACTCCAGCTACCTGCCTATGTTTACTAGTATTAAATAAACACAGTACCATCATAGAGAATTTTCTATAAATATGACTATGACCGGCAATATTCACGCCTCGTTCTGACAGCAATAAATCAATAAAGAATAAATCAATACAACAATAAATCAATACAACAATAAATCAATACAACAATAAATCAATACAACAATAAATCAATACAACAATAAATCAATACAAGAATAAATCAATACAACAATAAATCAATACAACAATAAATCAATTCAGCAATAGATCAATACAACAATCAGGGATGAGGCGTGAGGGTTGCCGGTCATAACTCTTAAAGAAAAATGTATTGATTTTTATGCTATATACAAAGCACTAACGAACAAAGATTTATATATTTGTAAAATTTATTAGGCTAATAACATATACGATTTATATATAAATGAATCAATACAATAGATCAATACAATAAAAAATACAACAATAAATAAATACAAAACTAATCTATATAATTAATAGCGGTGTGGGTTCTGCGTTAAATCGAAAGTAAAGAATTAATACAACAGTATTCCAGTTTAAAATATCAATCATGGTTCCATCCCGGTCTCGATTCGATATTTCTTTTTAAACAAATCTATAGTTTTCAATAGTTTCTGTGATTTTTATTATGAAGCGTAAAAGTCCCAAATATTAAAAAGTAATGATAACATAATATCATTCAAATTTTTTTATTTGTATTTCAACAGTTATCATTTTAAAATCGTCAAACGTAAATTATAGTAATAATCGTAAATTCTCCGATGAGAATAGCGAGCGCGTTCGTCGAACTAATTTCGTAAATAAAGTTCTTTTTTAAAAGTCGATCTAATATAAAAAAAAAATTCTGCTAATTTCCATACAAAGTTCTCAGTTATCTCATTATTTTTATTTCATTTTTAAAAATAAATATTGCATTAATTTATTTTCTTACTAGATATTCAGCCCGGCGTTGCCCGGGAAATCTAGGTGTAATGTTAAACCCCTTCCTAATCAATTTAATTAATTTAATTATGTGCTTATTTATGCCACCTTCCTAATGTGCAGAAATGACCTACATTTCATACGTCAAAAGATGTGGCTGCCATAACCAACAAACCATCATCAAAAATTAATCCATCGAGAGAACAATAACCTCCAGTACACAATGGTAACAAACTATAATAACCGAGCATGATTATCAAATGTGCAGCCGATTTACGTGAAATGCATAGCCGATTTACGTGAAATCAAGTGCAGAATTATTTTTTTTTTATTTGACGTGACAGAGGATTTTTATTTATAGCGTTTTGCCCTGAATTCTATTTATAGTTAAAATCAAAACAAAGCATTGAAAAATGCAACGTCATAGGTCATAGGTTATTTACGAACGCGCTCGCTAGTGACCTAGTCTGGTTAAAATGCTATCTGTTGTAATAAAAACTAAAATAATTGGAATGATATTATATATTATTATTATTATTCTTTAATATTTAGGACTTTCACATTTCATAATAAAAAATCACAGAAACTATTAAAACTGTAGATTTTTGAAAAATAAATATCGAATCGAAGACGCCTTTTGAATTATGTTTTCGTGACCTCGTTGGTCACGTGATTACTTTATCAAATATTATTGTTTTATTTATTTCTGGAGGTCGTTTATTTATAGAACTGATTCCCCACACACCGCCCGCCGCGACCCGGACAAGCTTAGCTGCTTTATAATGTAGATTATTAAAGTTTATATTTTTAAAACTTACACGTCATAGTAAAAGTGTAAAATAATCGAGCAATTTTTATATTATATAATAAAATTCACATTTGTGTGATTTGGTGGGTTAATGGTATAGCGACTGAATTTTTTTTTTATGTTGGCTACCCAGGTTAGATTCCTCGCGCGGTCAATATTTTATTTATTTATTTTTTTATAATTTATCATTTTGTTGTTTTAATGAAAAGTAAAAACAACCAATAAAATCTCGCTGACAAAATTTTTTATTTTTTTTTTAATTGAAATAATTTTTCCTTTAACATTGAGTAAAATAGGGTTGCTTCAAGGAAAAGACTCAACACTAATTAGATTTTTAATAGTCTATCTCTATGCATATGCTTTGCAGGGTACAGCTAGTATAAAAGATTACAACAGCTAAAGCAAATAACGCAAGTGCATTTAACATATCATCTTACATTTCTGATCAACTCTTGGAAGATGGCGAAAATGAAATAGGTGATCTTGTTGCCTAGAAGGGGAATGTCTTCCTAGAGATGAATAGATTGTTTTATCTAGAAGGGGAGAGGGGAATGATGGTCGTGTGGTAAAGCGCTCGACTGTCGACCTGAAGGTACCTGGTTCGATCTCCGGTAGTAACAAGGAAATTTTTCAGGTCTTGGCTCAAGTTCCCGATATACCTCCCGTGGTGCCTCCATGGCCATTGCACTATCGGCAATGGTGGGGATGAAAGAAGGGCACTGCAAAAACCGTCCCATCAGTGATTTACAGGGACATCACACATCTAGAAGGGGAATGTCTTCCAAGAGAGGAGTCGAGTGTGTTATCCTATAAGGGGAATGTCTTCCTAGAGAGGAGTAGAGTGTGTTATCTAGAAGGGGAATGTCTTCCTAGAGAGGAGTAGAGTGTGTTATCTAGAAGGGGGATGTCTTCCTAGGGAGGAGTAGAGTTATCTAGAAGGGGAATGTCTTCCTAGAGAGGAGTAGAGTTATCTAGAAGGGGAGAATGTCTTCCTAGGGAGGAGTAGAGTTATCGAGAAGGGGAATGTCTTCCTAGGGAGGAGTAGAGTGTGTTATCTAGAAGGGGAATGTCCTCCTAGGGAGGAGTAGAGTTATCTAGAAGGGGAATGTCTTCCTTATGGAAATAAGTTTATGTGGATAACGGATTATTTAAAAAAAAAATCGACAAAAACTTCAGAAAATTGTCCGCTAAATCTCAACGTGAACCCAATCTAAATAGTGTTAATTAAATAGTTTCCATCCTTTCAACTCCTCCCTTCAACTGACTGGCAAATGGCGGTGTGAATAGACTAATGAGATGTTAGGGCCTGGGATTATGTCGTTTTACTAAAGCATGGACATATTTTATTAAGTTTACTTTGTGTCCAATAGACTTTCATTTAAGACAAATAGACATTTCTGTCACATTTCCTTGTGAAGTTGTGAACATTTTGCCCATAGTGAAGGGGAGACGCTAAGTATTAAGTATGGCTAACACAGTAGCACGACGTACAAGCTAGTCTCTTTTGTAGTGTTCCACACTGATGCACATCAGGTATTGTGTCTACAAACACATCAAACTACAAGGTGGAATAGGGGAAAAGGAACTGAAATAAACTTACACATGTATTTTAATGGTATTATTAATACTGTGGTCAATGATACAGAGTAAACACGAAATGTAAACTGTGCAGCTTATTGTTTTTGGTCTGTGGTGAATAGTTCCCTAGTATTTATGCTTTTGGTCTCTGGTAAATAGTTACGTTTTATTTATGTTTTTGGTCTCTGGTGGAATGTTCCTTTGTATTTATGTTTTTGGTCTCTGGTGAAATGTTGTATTTAATGGCATTGAAGTGTATATTTCTCTATTTGTCAGTGTATGACAAAAGGGCCTGTGACGTGGTTTGGTGGCGTTCGGATGTTGAGGTATCACTTTAATTCACTTGACTTTATGAACCAAAATAGAAAGGTTGAGAGAGTCGCATCGGGTAGCATTTACAATGTACATTTGTACTTTCTAATTGATTGATTTACAATGTACACTTGTACTTTCTAATTGATTGATTTACAATGTACACTTGTACTTTCTAATTGATTGATTTACAATGTACACTTGTACTTTCTAATTGATTGATTTACAATGTACACTTGTTCTTTCTAATTGATTGATTTACAATGCACACTTGTTCTTTCTAATTGATTGATTTACAGTGTACACTTGTTCTTTCTAATTGATTGATTTACAATGTACACTTGTCCTTTCTAATTGATTGATTTACAATGTACACTTGTCCTTTCTAATTGATTGATTTACAGTGTACACTTGTTCTTTCTAATTGATTGATTTACAGTGTACACTTGTTCTTTCTAATTGATTGATTTACAGTGTACACTTGTTCTTTCTAATTGATTGATTTACAGTGTACACTTGTTCTTTCTAATTGATTGATTTACAGTGTACACTTGTTCTTTCTAATTGATTGATTTACAGTGTACACTTGTTCTTTCTAATTGATTGATTTACAGTGTACACTTGTACTTTCTAATTGATTGATTTACAATGTACACTTGTTCTTTCTAATTGATTGATTTACAATGTACACTTGTTCTTTCTAATTGATTGATTTACAGTGTACACTTGTACTTTCTAATTGATTGATTTACAGTGTACACTTGTTCTTTCTAATTGATTGATTTACAGTGTGCACTTGTTCTTTCTAATTGATTGATTTACAGTGTGCACTTGTTCTTTCTAATTGATTGATTTACAGTGTACACTTGTTCTTTCTAATTGATTGATTTACAATGTACACTTGTACTTTCTAATTGATTGATTTACAGTGTACACTTGTACTTTCTAATTGATTGATTTACAATGTACACTTGTACTTTCTAATTGATTGATTTACAATGTACACTTGTACTTTCTAATTGATTGATTTACAATGTACACTTGTTCTTTCTAATTGATTGATTTACAATGTACACTTGTTCTTTCTAATTGATTGATTTACAGTGTACACTTGTACTTTCTAATTGATTGATTTACAATGTACACTTGTTCTTTCTAATTGATTGATTTACAATGTACACTTGTACTTTCTAATTGATTGATTTACAATGTACACTTGTACTTTCTAATTGATTGATTTACAATGTACACTTGTACTTTCTAATTGATTGATTTACAATGTACACTTGTCCTTTCTAATTGATTGAT
This sequence comes from Bulinus truncatus, assembly GCA_021962125.1. Taxonomy (NCBI): domain Eukaryota; kingdom Metazoa; phylum Mollusca; class Gastropoda; family Planorbidae; genus Bulinus; species Bulinus truncatus. Next base: position 7,914,350 of record JAGDYQ010000016.1, on the reverse strand, counting down.
TTACAATGTACACTTGTCCTTTCTAATTGATTGATTTACAATGTACACTTGTCCTTTCTAATTGATTGATTTACAATGTACACTTGTCCTTCTAAAGTTGATTTATCAATAATGTACACTTGTCCTTTCTAATTGATTGATTTACAATGTACACTTGTCCTTTCTAATTGATTGATTTACAATGTACACTTGTACTTTCTAATTGATTGATTTACAATGTACACTTTTGTCCTTTCTAATTGATTGATTGACAATGTACACTTGTCCTTTCTAATTGATTGATTTACAATGTACACTTTAATTGATTGATTTACAATGTACACTTGTTCTTTCTATTTGATTGATTTACAATGTACACTTGTGCTTTCTAATTGATTGATTTACAATGTACACTTGTGCTTTCTAATTGATTGATTTTACAATGTACACTTGTACTTTCTAATTGATTGATTTACAATGTACACTTGTACTTTCTAATTGATTGATTTACAATGTACACTTGTTCTTTCTAATTGATTGATTTACAATGTACACTTGTTCTTTCTATTTGATTGATTTACAATGTACACTTGTGCTTTCTAATTGATTGATTTACAATGTACACTTGTGCTTTCTAATTGATTGATTTACAATGTACACTTGTACTTTCTAATTGATTGATTTACAATGTACACTTGTACTTTCTAATTGATTGATTTACAATGTACACTTGTTCTTTCTAATTGATTAATTTACAATGTACACTTGTACTTTCTAATTGATTGATTTACAAGGACATCCCTGAGACTTGAATAAGTTGAACATGATAGGATACGTACTCTCTCCTGATTAATTTAATGACAATTACAATTTAAATATAAATAATGCAGTATAAATAAGTAATACCGTTTTATTTATTTTTAATTATGTAGTAATGTTTTGGTTTGAAATGTTCCAACTTTTTTCATCTTTTAACCATGGATTAAATAAAAAAGAATATTTTTCTTTGATATTATTTCAACTATTAGGACCATATTTAAGTACAAAACAATTAAGAATATTTCTAGCGTATTTGTCCTACATACATGTAACGTGCATTACCAAATTATACTGTTGCAGTTTCTCCTGTTTCAGGCTATCTGGGAGACATACCATGGTCTATGGGGGAAAGATCATTGGGGTTCTTCAGACAGAAAAAAAAAACTTTTGCAACGGTGGTGTTACTGTGGTCAATGAGGACTATCCGAGTCTTCCGAGACTATAGTATTCACAGCTGATGGTGGTGACAGATGTGGTCGGTACACAACACCCTTCCACTCTTTCCCACCCAAGCCTACCGTTTCCAGCCTGCCATTTCTGGCAGGGGGTCAGGCACATTTCTTCCTCCCTGAGTGGCAGGAAGAAAACCCCTGCTCTGCAATATGCACCTCCGCCTGTAGACATGGCAGACACGCATCAGCTGGTGTGGCAGGTAAACAACGCACCGTTATGCTAGCAGTGGCGGCGCAAAAAAAAATTAATAGTTATAGGATACAATAATGGTACTTATATATTCATTGACAATGGTACTTTCAAATATATATTCATTGACAATGGTTCTTTCAAATATATATTCATTTACAATGGTTCTTTCAAATATATTTATTTATGCTGACACTTTGAAAGTATAATTTAGTACTATTTAGTACTTTAGTTTATGAGAATATGGCTCACTTGGGCGTCATATAAGCCAGGTGCGGCTCTGTTCAATACGATGACTTCTTTTGTATGCTAATTGAGGTTTATGTGACTTTTTCAATATTTCACCTGTATATAAGCACATATTAGATATGATCTGTGTATACAACATATAGAAACAAATACAAAGTGTGCTAAGTTTTCTTTACAATATAACACTTCAGTGTCGTATGTGATATGAACATGTGTGTGTGAATACATAGATTAGTCTCTTGATAGTCATATCAATATGTGTGTGAATACATGGAATAGTCTCTTGATAGTCATATTTTAATTTTCCGTTCTTTTCTCTCCTTCCAGACAAGACTGGTGCTAGTATCACCGGGTCAACCATTGAAGAATTATCCAACAGAGAAATGGATGGTCCAAGTTTCTACTGTGCCTATCTAGGCTTCAGTCCTATCTCAAAACCTCCAACTAACCTGAACGCTCTACAAAATCCAGTCCGTGACATGTACTTCAAGTATAGAAAGATACCAACAGGCAGTCGCAGTGCGAGTCTGAAGCTAACACAGAAAGGTGTTTTTGTCAGTATCTATGAAGATGGTGCGGTCAAGTCTGAAGATCTTCTTTGAGTTCTCTAGTGTCATCTTTGAGCTGTCCGGTTCCTACATGACTTCCAGCGAGAAGAAACCCAAAGCATTGTTTGTGCCTGCCGATGATAGCAAACCCTTACTGAGTGACAAACACGCCTTTTCGGTGGAAAAATCGTTTCATTTCCTGATCTCTTCAACACACCCTCCTCGTGGTGTGCGTAGTGCGTAGACCTGCGGGCGTAAAAGCCATGGACTGTCATGTGTTCGCCCTAGATACTGTGGAAAACGCCTTGCACATATCGGCACTAATCAGCTCGACACAGCCACCGCCCACAGCGGCAGTTGGTAGACTGGATGCGTGGAGGGTAAAGGAAAGTCCGGTTTTGATAGAGGCGTTCGTGGTGATGTGATAAGAACTGAATATGGAGACTACTCCATATCGCGGATCACTTGAAGCTCCACCTCCAGGTCAACGTTACAGCAACAATGGTGCACACTGGAGGGCCTGTTGTAAGTCCAGTGAGAAATGCTCCACCTGGCCCTATGCATGGAGGGTTAATGTTAACTCAGGAAAACTTTCGAGATTCCTCACTGATGAGTCAGCAACAGCAACCAGCCGTCGTTGGACATCCAATGTATGACCAGCAAAACTACAGGAACAGACCTGACGTCATCATGCATGTCCGTCAGCGATCTGGTGACAGTTCTGACAACACTTCGTATGGACCAGATCAGGGAATGGGCAGAGTGAGGATGGATGAGGTCCAGATGCGTGGTGGACAACGTTTGTCCGGCAGTCAGATGCAGCCAACTCGTCTTTCAAGTGGTGTCTTCAGTACTGCGCCTCAGTACCCCCAAAGCGTGCCTCAGTACCCCCAAGCGTACCCAGTTCTCTCCGAGAAACTCTGATGCCGCATTGTCCCACTCAGTGACATCTCAAGATCATCATTAGTCATTCCTCCAATCAGCCCTCGAGGCCAAGATTTCGGTCCCATATTTTCAGCTTCCAATTTAGAAAGTCGCGTGATAGAAGAAGATCCTAAAGATCTTGGCAGGTGTGGGTAAACCTGTAGCTAAAGTTCCCCTCATATGAAGGGTGACAAGTACTACCCACAGATTTCCGTGCAGTCAAGCTGAAGGCCAACGCTGACAAACCCGCCGACTACCTTGAAGATTCTGAAAACAACTTGGACAAGGAGAAGCTCAGGGACAACCCTCCATCTTACAACCCAGAGTCTGACTAAAATGGGCAACAACTATGGAGATAACAGCGGTTTCAATGACCTTCAACACAGGAGTCGCCAACAGGAAGGCAACTCTCAGGACTTTTCCGTGAATTGGCAGGAGACTGTGGGGGCAGGACTGGGACAAAACTGGACGAGCCTGTGTACCGCAGTACTAGCCCCGGTGGGTACAACCAGTATGAGGACGACAATGTCAAAAACAGATACCCAGCATGCCTGCAGGTTATGGAAATCAGACGGGTGGCCCATGGGGGGCAGGGCCAAAGTCACATTCTTCCTACCACATGGATGGCCAGTACAGCAGTACTTCAGGCAGCTTGGATCCACTGGCCCGTATGAAAGATTTGGAAATAGCCAACATGTTTTCAGACTACAGGAAACAACAATCACTTGGAGGAGCCGACCAGACGGGGATGTGTACAGGGGCAGGAATGAATTTGAGGAAGGATTGGGCTATCTCCCTTGAGTTCAATGTCCTCACATTTGGCGTCTATCTGTCTGACACTTGCACAGACAGGCAAACAGCACATAACTTCGATATATATATATATATATATATATATAGTTTGTTATGTCAAATTATCCTGTAAATATATAACATGACATTTACTACCAAAGGCATCCCCATTCTAACTTTTTATAAATATAAATCTTACATTGTGACATTCTGACTGGTCCCTTGGTTTTCTGTTAGTGACTTTCAGTAGATCAGCCTTGATGCTTGTGGCTACACCTGAACAGGCTTGATACTTGTGGCTATACTAGTGGCTACACCTGAACAGGCTTGAAACTTTGTGGCTACACCTGAACAGGCTTAAACTTGTGCATTCACACCTGACCAGCCATCATTGGTCATTTTGACTGGACATTATAAGAGAAATAGTTCACATAGCTAAGAGAAATAGACACAGTGTTGTATTTATAGAAAAGTAATTTTTATACCATTCTATTGATGAACTAAACAATAATTTACTCTTGATAAATTTAATAATACTTCACTGTAGTAGATCTTAAACCTTTACTTCCCAACCACTATGAAAGTGTTTTTTTTTCGCCATCGGAGAAAAAACGAAATTGACATGTATTTTATATTTAAATGAAGGAACTTATAGATGTGGAGCATGCAGACAAATAAAGTTGTAATTAGGCATGTGTGGATCCATTATAATTACTGCTGGCTGGTTACATATCCTGATGAGCTAAACAAGAGTTTCATTTGTTGCAGAACTAAATAAGTTTAATGAACTGATGAAAAGTTCCACCTTTAAGCTGGGTCATTGAAGTCATGAGAAGATTTGATTGATTAGTTTGATAAATTGACTTCATTCCCCATTTCTCCCAATTATTTATTGACATATCTACTACAGGTCTGAATCTCAAAATATTATCCAATAAAAGTCTTATATTTATGTTATAAATTTATTTATGGATATATTTATGATAATTATCATATGTATTCTTATCATTTATCTAAACGACTTTATATTGCACATAATTCTATCATGCGTTAATGTTTCAGATTGTGTGCCTTTCCACACCCCCGCCCTCATAATATCAGTCGTTATTTGTGTTCAGGTATTTTAGTTTACTCTGTGGACTACATCGTATTTCTAACATACTATGACAGTGGTGTCCCTGCTATTGTCATCTGTCTGACTGTAGATGCA
>JAGDYQ010000016.1:7895500-7908687 GCA_021962125.1 Bulinus truncatus | reverse complement strand
TTTAAAAAATATCGAATCGAGACAAGGATGGAACCATGATTGATATTTTTAAGCTTGAATACTATTGTGATAAGTCTTACTTTCGATTTAACGCAGAACCCCCCCGCTATTAATTATATAGATTAGTTGTATTTATTTATTGTTGTATTTTTTATTGTATTGATCTATTGTATTGATTCATTTATATATAAATCGTATATGTTATTAGCTAATAAATTTTACAAATATATAAATCTTTGTTCGTTAGTGCTTTGTATATAGCATAAAAATCAATACATTTTCTTTTAAAGGTGCATTTATTTGTACCGAACCCTCATCCTGATTGTTATATTGATCCTATCTTGCTGAATTGATTTATTGTTGTATTGATTTATTGTTGTATTGATTTATTCTTGTATTGATTTATTGTTGTATTGATTTATTGTTGTATTGATTTATTGTTGTATTGATTTAGTTGTTGTATTGATTTATTGTTGATTGATTTATTCTTTGTGATTCTCTTCTGTCAGAACGAGGCGTGAATGCTGTGATTCTTAATCTAATATATTATAAAAAAATTCTAATTGGTATTGTATTTTGTTAATACTAGTAAACATAGGCAGGTAGCTTGAGTTGAAAATGGCGAATATATTTGAGCGCGTTAACAATCAGTCTATATATAAAAAATAGCATGTCTATGTACTCGAAGTGGCCCCCAAGGACGCTGAACAGATTAATGTAACTCATAGCACATTTAATAAAGTTCATATTTTCTATAGTTCATCCCAAAGAAAATAATCCTCATTATGGGTACAGAAGCTTAACAAAAACAACCCCCGAATATTAAACTTTGAATCTAACATCCAACTTTACATAATTTGCGCACACTACTCCAAATCATTAAAAATCTTAATTCATTAATATTATTTTAAAGGACTCATTTCCAAACAGTTCTTCATTTTCTTTTATAGTATTCCCCTTCAAACATAACACTTGATTTATTGATTTTTTTAAAATTCACCGAACGTGTGACGTAAAACACTCCACCTCTCATCTCCCACACCTTGTAGATTTTTGGAATTCCGCAGACTATTTTTAGCCGCGGAAGTTATAGGCCTACACACGGTCGAACGTACGTAATAAAATGACTACAAGATTAAATATATATATAACATTCATTTATATATAAATCGTATATGTTGTTAGTCTAATAACTTGTACAATTATATGCATCTTTGTTCGTTTGTGCTTTGTTATATAGCATAAATTCATCAATGCTTTTTCTCCAAAATTTATGATTAAAAATATTGCTTTCTCTTGTTATTTGATTGATGCATTGAATGTATTGTTGTTTTGATTCACTATCGTATGATATATTATATTATATGATATATTATATTACTTTTTTATAAAATGTGTTTGATAAGTAACTTAGAGTGACTAGGTTGAATTTACTGGATTTATGTTAATTTCCAAGGAATTTTGTTGTAAATTTGACTGAAAATAGAGTACATGTGATTATAAGCACAGAAGATATTGTTTTATATAGTGACTTATTGTATGATTAAACATGATTCTGATCACAGAAAATCATTTTATATTCTGACTGAATTTATTGTTCATGGAGAGCGATTCAAAGAGGATGGCTATAATGAGATGTTTGGAACCGGCTTAATTTAAAACTGTCAAAGTGGCTTACTATGACTTGACTCTTTGTCTTGATGCTGCATGACTCCTTTATATAAACAATGATTGTGTAAACACGACGAAAACAACTACCAAGCACGCAATTAAGTCAGTTGCTGATTTATTTGAACAGAAAGTTGAACAAAAAACGAAATTTTGATTCCAGTATGAACGAGAACACAGTCTTACAGTGTGCACAAGGTCATAGCACACAACCAACACAGACAACTGTCATCTGCAATGTTAATATAAGTGGGAATGATAAGGATGTCACACACATGAGTAATGAAAACTTCCGCCTGGAGTCACATAGACTGAATAGTTAAAACATTTTGACCCAATTTAGAAATAAAATAGAACCCTATTCAGAGGAAAATATGGCAAGTTGAGCCTGTCCTGTACTTATATACCTGATGCAGGGACTCGATGACGTCACAATGTATCAAATGACCAATGACGGATGTGATCCTATGAGACAACTGGATAGCAGCAGCGTCTCTAATGAAAACAAGCTTATACAGTTACGCTTGTGGTAATAAACACGATTTACAAGTGTCTACACTATAGAAGGAAAAAACTATATATTTTAAAATAAATACTGCATTACATATGTCTTGTATAATAAAATCGTGACAATTTGTTTTAACGTATTAAATGTATGTGAATATTTTTCTGAGGATGTTTGATATTTTAAAATTAATATTTTTATGAATTTTTAAAGAGAGTCACTAAAAAAAAATCTGGGAGTACGTCCCTTTTGAACTCCACCCCCGGAACACTATTTCTGGTACTAATTTTAGTCAATCACTGTCTTGCCTGTTGTTATTTTTAGTAAGTAACTTACATCTTTATTATAGTCATCTATAAGGGAAAAATTTTAATAAGATAAGGCAACTTTTTAAAGTAAATTTCCCTTCTTAGCCCTAACGGGCCTTCGGGGCAGATGAAGTGTAGAATTCATCTGTTTCTATAACCTCAGCATATGAAGGGATTGTGTGGTTAGCACAACGCCCAGCCGCCTTTACTTCCCCAACATAAAGTCAGGTACCCATTTAAAGCTGCGTAGAACATTGGGACGACTTTGCCACCAAATTTCACCTGGAAAAATTCCATGGGACTCATAGGAATCGGGCCCCCAGGAGTATCAAGTTGACGGAGTCGGGTATCTACACCGCTCAGGTATCCGTCCACTCAACTTTTTAAGGTATAGCGTATTTTTTAAAGATTGCTTCTATTTTATACATTTTTTTCATTTCGGCAAAAATGACCTTGAAAGTCTATAGATTAAAAAAAACATTAATTGTATTTCTCATAATTTATATTTCGACTTCTTATGACAGCTGGGCCATATTTAATTAAGAAGCAAATTAATGTATTTCAGAGGAACAGGTGGCCTTGTGGTGTGGAGAATTCGACTGCCGACCTGAGAGTCACGGGTTCGATCATCGGTGAGAAACAAGGGAAATTTTCAAGGTCCTGATAACAGTTGTTAAAAATAAAGAGAAAAAGCGTTACGTAATAAGTGAATGACCCCTAATAACTACTACTGTATAAATGTTTTCACAAACTTTTGAAAAAAACAACCTTTTTAAGAAGAATAGGCTTGGAGGAAACCATGGGGCGGCCAAAGAAGCAAAGAATTGTTAGAGGCATCGTTCCGTTATTTGTCTAATGGGGTGGGGCGGAGGGCATGTAAAGAGACATAGTTCAGCTATTTGTTGATGGATGTTTCACATGTTATTATTGTTTAAACAGACAATAGTATAAATTAGTGATAATCTGCTCACAAAGAGAAGATATATCTAAGTGATAACTGAAGACTATAACGTTCCCAACTAAGTGAAAACTGTAGGCTATAACATACCCTACTAGGTGAAAACTGTAGGCTATAACATACCATATTAAGTGACAACTGTAGGCTATAGCATACCCTGCTAAGTGATAAATTAAGCAGACAATAATGCACCCTACTAAGTGAAATCAATAGGCTGTAACATACCCTACTAAGTGATAACTGTATGCTGTAACACACCCTGCTAAGTGATAACAATGGGCTCATAAGACACCCTGTCTTCAGAAATGATAACTGTGGATGCTCACAGTGACCCTCTGCTAAGTGATAACTTACGCTATAACACACCAATTTAAGGGATAACTGTGAGCTTATAACACACCCTACAAAGTGATAACAGTAGGCTATAACACACCCTGCTAAGTGATAACTGTAGGATATAAGAACCTCAACTAAATGATAACTGTAGGCTATAACATGCTCTTACTGATTGATAACTGTAGGCTATAACATACCCTGCTAAGTGATAGTTGTAGGCTAAAACATACCCTGCGTAGTGACAAGTGTAGACTATAACATACCCTGCTAAGTGATAACTGTAGGCTATAACATACCCTGCTAAGTGACAACTGTAGACTATAACACACCCTACTGGCGTGATAACTGTAGGCGATAACATACCCTACTAAGTGATAACTGTAGGCTATAACATACCCTACTAAGTGATAACTGTAGGCTATAACATACCCTACTAGGTGATAACTGTGGACTATAACCTTACTACCCAAGAAACTGATAACTGTAGGCTATAACATACCCTACTAAGTGATAACTGTAGGCTATAACATACCCTACTAAGTGATAACTGTAGGCTATAACATACCGTGCTTAAACATGCACTTATCTCATTCTACTTGGGGAAAGGATCAAGTCAACATACCCCCCACACTCCACTCCAACTAAAGGATCTAGTCAACATACACCCCAACACTAAAGATTATTAAAGATATAAGTCAAACAAATTCTTTTAAGAATTAAAAAAATACTAGAAAGATGTTTAGTTTATAACGGTTACTAATACAAGATTAAAAACAACTTTACATGAAGGATGTTTAGTTTAAAACAGTTGCTAATACAAAGTTAAAACAATTTACATGAAGAAAGTTAAGTTTATAACGGTTGCTAATACAAAGTTAAAAAAAGTATATCTCAGTGTATATGTAGGAAAAAATTATAGGCTACCCTTAGCTAATACAGTTATCCTAGAGTAAGAATACTTTTGACAATCACACAATCAACACTGATGCACGCCATAAATTACATGACAAAGACAGGGAAACTGTAAGGAGACTGACTGCGTTGTTGTGGGTGTGAACATGATATCTATTACAGACTGGGCTGTTACGGGTCATGTTTGTAAGATATCTATTAAGATGCAACCGACAGCAAGTAAACAGCATGAAGTGTAAGAAAACTATTTGAAGCACTAAATTATCTTACAATATTTTCTGAAAGATGCTAAAATAACAATCACCTCTTCCAGGGGTGGCCTAACGCCGCTCTAACTGTGGCCACTTCCATGAATTCTACGTGGCTCCACAATGAGCAAGGGATTTTCTCCCTAAATTGAACACCACTGATCTTGTTATCCAGCAGCTTTTCCTAAGACATTTTCACCATTCAAATTACTGAAATGTAAGTCATTGTGGCCGCCCCTGGTATCAGCTCAACTTATGCACATATAGTGCATTAAACTCAACACACAGTGTTTATTACAATAAACTGTTCGTGCCTATGTAGTGTACAACTATTTTCACAATAAACTGTTTATGCCTATGTAGTGTACAACTATTTTTACAATAAACTGTTTATACCTATGTATGTACAACTATTTTTACAATAAACTGTTTATGCCTATGTAGTGTACAACTATTTTTACAATTAAACTGTTTGTGCCTATGTAATGTACAACTATTAGGACCATGTATGAATAAAATAAAAAGATCAGAAAATTTCTTTAAAAAATAACTAAGCTTCTATTAAATAGACTTGTATTAAAAATGAGCTAAAAAGTTCAGTACAAATGTAGGCCTACTATATCATACACATATGAGTACAAATGTAGGCCTACTATATCATACACATATGAGTACAAATGTAGGCCTACTATATCATACACATATGAGTACAAATGTAGACCCTACTACATCATACACATATGAGTACAAATGTAGGCCTACTACATCATACACATATGAGTACAAATGTAGGCCTACTACATCATACACATATGAGTACAAATGTAGACCTACTACATCATACACATATGAGTACAAATGTAGGCCTACTACATCATACACATATGAGTACAAATGTAGGCCTACTACATCATACACATATGAGTACAAATGTAGGCCTACTACATCATACACATATGAGTACAAATGTAGGCCTACTACATCATACACATATGAGTACAAATGTAGGCCTACTACATCACACACATATGAGTACAAATGTAGGCCTACTACATCACACACATATGAGTACAAATGTAGGCCTACTACATCACACACATATTATTACAAATGTAGGCCTACTACATCACACACATATGAGTACAAATGTAGGCCTACTACATCACACACATATGAGTACAAATGTAGGCCTACTACATCACACACATATGAGTGCAAATGTGAGGCCTACTCTACATCACCACATATATGAGTACAAATGTAGGCCTACTACATCACACACATATGAGTACAAATGTAGGGCCAGCTACATCACACACACATATGAGTAAGAAATGTAGGCCTACTACATCTTGCACCTTAGAGTACAAATGTAGGCCTACTACATCACACACACATATGGGTAAAAATGTGGGCCTACTACATCACACACATATGAGTAAAATGTGGGCCTACTACATCACACACATATGAGTACAAATGTAGGCCTACTACATCACACACATAGGAATGTTCAAATGTAGGCCTACTACATCACACACATATGAGTACAAATGTAGGCCTACTACATATCACACACACATATGATTACAAATGTAGGCCTACTACATCACTCCACACATATGAGTTCAAATGTAGGCCTACTACATCACACACATATGAGTACAAATGTGGAGTCATATATATTCATGCACGGTTATGAGTACAAATGTAGGCCTACTTTACATCACACACATATGAGTACAAATGTAGGCCTACTACATCACCCACACTATGGAGTACAAATGTAGGCCTACTACATCACACCCACATATGAGTACAAATGTAAGGCCTACTACATCACATACATATGAGTAAAAATGTAGGCCTACTACATCACACACTATGAGTAAAAATGTAGGGCCTACCCCATCACACACATATGTATACAAGTATGTAGGCCTACTACATCACACACATATGAGCATTAAAGCTGTAGGCCTCTACATCACACACATATGAGTACAAATGTAGGCCTACTACATCACACACATATGAGTACAAATGTAGGCCTACTACATCACACACATATGAGTACAAATGTAGGCCTTACTACATCACACACATATGAGTACAAATATTAGGCCTACTTCATCACACACATATGAGTACAAATGTGAGCCCTACTACATCACACACATTATGAGTACAAATGTAGGCCTACTACATCACACACATATGAGTACAAATGTAGGCCTACTACATCACACACATATGAGTACAAATGTAGCCCTACTACATCACACACATATGAGTACAAATGTAGGCCTACTACATCACACACATATGAGTACAAATGTAGGCCTACTACATCACACACATATGAGTACAAATGTAGGCCTACTCATCACACACATATGAGTACCAATGTAGGCCTACTACATCACACACATATGAGTACAAATGTAGGCCCTACTACATCACACACATATGAGTACAAATGTAGGCCCACTACCATCACACACATATGAGTACAAATGTGGGCCTACTACATCACACACATGTGAGTACAAAATGTAGGCCTACTACATCACACACATATGAGTACAAATGTAGGCCTACTACATCACACACATATGAGTACAAATGTAGGCCTACTTACATCACACACATATGAGTACAAATGTAGGCCCTACTACATCACACTATTATATATAAAAGAATGCAGGGCCTATTCACAGCATATGAGTACAAATGTAGGCCTACCACATTTTCACACAACATATGAGTAAGCAAATGTAGGCCTACACATCACACACATATGAGTGCCAAATGTAGGCCTACTACATCACACACATATGAGTACAAATGTAGGCCTACCTACATCACACACATATGAAGTACAAATGTAGGCCTACTACATCACACACATATGAGTACAAATGTAGGCCTACTACATCACACACATATAGGAGGTTCTCAAATGTAGGCCTACTACATCACACATATGAGTACAAATGTAGGCCTACTACATCACACACATATGAGTACAAATGTAGGCCTACTACATCACACACATATGAGTACAAATGTAGGCCTACTACATCACACACATATGAGTACAAATGTAGGCCTACTACATCACACACATATGAGTACAAATGTAGGCCTACTACATCATACACATATTTGTATCAATTACCACGACTAAAAATATAGACCAGGGAGCCTATCAAAATATATTGATTATTTATTTATTGTAGTAAACCACAAATTAGAGAGAAATTTAGTTTATTGTAATCACGCACAAGAGGCAGAGAGATATTCCTGAGTAGATATTAATGTAGGAATTCAATGGTGATATTACCGAGTCAGTAGTAATGTTACAGGTAATAAAATAGACTAATGTTGTAGTATAACTGGAGCTTGTTGAGTTATTTCATTGTAAAGTCAGGTTCTATAGCAGGGGTGGGCAGACATTGTGACTCGAGGTCCACATTGGGTTCGTAAATTAGATAATGCGGGACAGATCATGAGCCAATGGTTAGAGTGTTGAAATGAAGCAATTTAAATGAAATGTTGTGTCGTCACATCAATAAAAAGGCTAGGTGTTGTGTTTCACTGTATGATTGTAATGTAGTAGCAACTAAATACAAAACTTTAAGACTCAAGTTGAGCTTTTGGTCACTTGAAGATGGTTTATTGAATGACTAATAATCATGTATATGATGAAAACTGCTATAGAGAACACTACAGAGTAACAATTATGTTACTTCAACCAACAGAGTAACAAGTATGTTACTTCCAACCAACAGAGTAACAAATATGTTACCACAGACAAGAAATCTTTAACACTAGGTAATTAATAACACACAAAATTATTGAATATTAAAAAAAAATACTTTTTGCTTTTTTCTAAATTTCACCCGAACTTTTTCAGATACTATAACAACACACCAGAAGATATCCAAGCACTATAACAACACACCAGAAAATATCGAACATACCAGAAGATATCCAACACACAAGAAATTAAAATGCTTAAGTGAAGATTGACACTGATTATATTGCACAGGTAACAATGTCACTGATTACACACACACATCCTAATGACACCGATTATATTGTCCAAGTAAATATTTAAACGAAAGAATGTCCTAAACATTGCTAATGTTTATAACAAACAATGTTTCTACAGAGGGTCTCAAAAATTTCCCAAGACAAATCTAAATAGAGCAAGCAAAAGAGATTAAAGAGAGGCCAAGTTCTAATGCTCGTATCATTTTGAATGAAGTCTAACATTAGTAGGGAACTATACATTAGTACTCAGAGAAGGGGGAAATTGCAAGAAAAATTAGGAGAAGTGTGGAAATGTACATTAGTACCGAGAGAAGGTGGAAATGCATTAGTAAGTACTGAGAGAAGTGTGGAAATGTACATAAGTACCGAGAGAAGTGTGGAAATGTACACAAGTACCGAGAGAAGTGTGGAAATAAATAAATAAGTACTGATAGCGGGAAATGTACACATGGTTCAGAGAGAAGTGTGGAAATGTACATAAGTACGAGAGAAGTGGAAATGTACATTAGTACCGAGAGAAGTGTGGGAAATGTACATTAGTACCGAGAGAAGTGTGGAAATGTACATTAGTACTGAGAGAAGTGTGGAAATGTACATTTGTACCGAGAGAAGTGTGGAACTGTGCATTAGTACCGAGAGAACTGGGGAACTGTACATTAGTACCGAGAGAAGTCGGGAACTGTACATTAGTACTGAGTCTTTTGGGCGTCCTAGATATTACAAAAACGTTCAGCGTTTACTACTGGTCCTAGACTGTCCAGTTTGCCTGTCCATAAATACGGCTGGTAGTAGCATCGGTTTCATTGAACACATGTAGGGTGTATATGATGTAATGGTTGTACTAGCACTGGTTTCATTGAACACATGTAGGGTGTATATGATGTAATGGCTGTACTAGTACTAATTGCACTGAACATATATGTACAGTGTATAGATGTAAGCTGTAATTGAAATTGTCAATGAACATATGTAGGTGTATATGATGTAATGGCTGTACTAGTAATTGGTTTCATTGAACACATGAAGGGTGTATATGATGTAATGGCTGTACTAGCACTGGTTTCATTGAACACATGTACAGTGTATATGATGTAATGGCTGTACTAGCACCGGTTTCATTGAACACATGTAGGGAGTACATGATGTAATGGCTGTACTAGCACTGGTTTCATTGAACACATGTAACAGTGTATATGATGTAATGGCTGTACTAGCACTGGTTTCATTGAACACATGTAGGGTGTATATGATGTAATGGCTGTACTAGCACTGGTTTCATTGAACACATGTAGGGTGTATATGATGTAATGGCTGTACTAGCACTGGTTTCATTGAACACATGTAGGGTGTATATGATGTAATGGCTGTACTAGCACTGGTTTCATTGAACACATGTAGGGTGTATATGATGTAATGGCTGTACTAGCACTGGTTTCATTGAATACATGTAGGGTGTATATGATGTAATGGCTGTACTAGCACTGGTTTCATTGAATACATGTAGGGTGTATATGATGTAATGGCTGTACTAGCACTGGTTTCATTGAACACATGTAGGGTGTATATGATGTAATGGCTGTACTAGCACTGGTTTCATTGAACACATGTAGGGTGTATATGATGTAATGGCTGTACTAGCACTGGTTTCATTGAACACATGTAGGGTGTATATGATGTAATGGCTGTACTAGCACTGGTTTCATTGAACACATGTAGGGTGTATATGATGTAATGACTGTACTAGCACTGGTTTCATTGAACACATGTACAGTGTATATGATGTAATGGCTGTACTAGCACTGGTTTCATTGAATACATGTAGGGTGTATATGATGTAATGGCTGTACTAGCACTAGTTTCATTGGATATGTAGGGTGTATATGATGTAAATGGCTTTACTAGCACTGGTTTCATTGAACACATGTAGGGTGTATATGATGTAATGGCTGTACTAGCACTGGTTTCATTGAACACATGTAGGGTGTATATGATGTAATGGCTGTACTAGCACTGGTTTCATTGAACACATGTACAGTGTATATGATGTAATGGCTGTACTAGCACTGGTTTCATTGAACACATGTAGGGTGTATATGATGTAATGGCTATACTAGCACCGGTTTCATTAAACACATGTACAGTGTATATGATGTAATGACTGTACTAGCACTGGTTTCATTGAACACATGTAGGGTGTATATGATGTAATGGCTGTACTAGCACGGGTTTCATTGAACACATGTAGGGTGTATATGATGTAATGGCTGTACTAGCACTGGTTTCATTGAACACGTGTAGGGTGTATATGATGTAATGGCTGTACTAGCACTGGTTTCATTGAACACATGTACAGTAGGGTGGAGTAAAAAAAAAATTAATTTTTTATTCTAATAGTTCAAAATGTTTGCCAAATGGTCTAAGTAGTTATGGCCTAAAATATCTTTTATGTAGTGTAACGTTTACCGGTGCCCCAAAGGTCTTCAAAATTTGAAGGATACAAACTTTAAAACATTATAAAAACTTTGAATGAAATCAACATCTCAATAGTGATATTCGTAATGTCAATGTGCAAATATGAACTGCCGAACTAAATTATTTTTATGTATTAACAATTAAACAATTTACAGTAAGTCAGGATCGTCCATTTTTCTTAAGGCAGGAGACAAACAACGTGACAGGAAGATGGTCTTCCACAAGTGCTGCTTGTCACCATCTTTGCACGACGGTTTGTTTTAATGTCAAACTAAACATAGCCATAAACCCTCACACATATAAAGTTGAAAGTTTTTGTAGCTCAAATGACTGAGACATCGTTACAATATACAAACGGAGTATTCTGTTCGCCTTTGTCAATCCAGCGTGCATGAGGCAATTTGCCAGGATCGCAGCGAGCAAGTTCATTGGAACAGTTGCCTCTAGTTACAGTTTGACAGAAATGTGTCCTTCCAATTCCCACTGCAGCATAAAGTTCCATTGGAAGAAAAAAGACTTCCTTGTTGACCAAAGAACTTTAAAAATGAAGTACATCGGTAAAATAGATGTACAAACATCAAGGAAGAGGGGGAAATGCCTTGCAAGGATAGAAGCAATAGGAGCCAGACATATGCGCTATGAAAGTGAACAATCGGCTGCATGTAGTTCAAAGGGATACTTGTAATCAGATGTTTCTTTGACAGCATCCAATGCTACGGTGAAAAATGAAGAAGATGATTATACCCAATCTAGCACTAACCCAGTGCAATCAACTTCAATCACTCACACAAAAAAGAAACAAATGCGTATAATGCTGCCAAATATTTAACAGACTTGCGACAGATATGGAATTTCAGACAGAGCAGGTGCCGCAATAGCTACAGCAAGTTTAGAAGATGTTTGGCTTTGCTACAGAACAAAATACAACAAGTATTAATAGAAAAAAAAAGAATTGAGCTTTTAGCTAAAACTCTGGATAACCCGCAGGGATTATTTTTTTGATGGATGAAAAGCAAAACGATGTGCAACAAAGCAAGTGGAATCAAACAATTATCGTAAAACAGTTTTGGAATAACTTATTGCACAAATTCATGGTTCAGCAAGCAATACAGGTTCCAAAGATGATACGGCTTATATAGAAGAAAAAATTAAATAAGCCTGTTTAATTAATGCCTAGTATGTCAGTTGCAACGAATTGCCACTTCGGCATTTAATCAAACACCTCGATGGTCCAACAACTGATCTGCGCAGATTTTTAGTTTCTATTTAAGGTTGAAATTCAGAGTTGTGAAATTCTCCCACCTGTTGCTTTCACAGGATATATGAAAGCTACCCCGAAATTGCGTGCGATGAGATTTAAGCACAGATGAAGCATATCTTCTGGAAATCTGTCAAGCTTTAATTTGAACCACTTGTTCCTGGCAAATTGCCTCATGCACGCTGGTTGACAAAGGCGAACAAAATAACTCACTCCGTTTGTATATTGCAACGATGGGTCTGTCATTTGAGCTACAAGGACGTTCAACTTATATTGTGAGGGTTAATGGCCATGTTTGGTTTGACATTAAAATAAAACCGTCTTGCAAAAGATGGTGACAGACGCAGGCTGGAAGACATTATTTGTCTCTCCTGCCTTAAGAAACATCGACGATGCTGACTTTTTTTGTAAATTGTTAAATTGTTAATACATTAGCATAATTTAGTTTGGCAGTTCATATTTG
>JAGDYQ010000016.1:7880516-7895000 GCA_021962125.1 Bulinus truncatus | reverse complement strand
CCTTTTGTCATACACTGACAAATAGAGAAATATACACTTCAACGCCATTAAATACAACATTTCACCAGAGACCAAAAACATAAATACAAAGGAACATTTCACCAGAGACCAAAAACATAAATAAAACGTAACTATTTACCAGAGACCAAAAGCATAAATACTAGGGAACTATTCACCACAGACCAAAAACAATAAGCTGCACAGTTTACATTTCGTGTTTACTCTGTATCATTGACCACAATATTAATAATACCATTAAAATACATGTGTAAGTTTGTTTCAGTTCCTTTTCCCCTATTCCACCTTGTAGTTTGATGTGATTGTAGACAATACCTGATGTGCATCAGTGTGGAACGCTACAAAAGAGACTAGCTTGTACGTCGTGCTACTGTGTTAGCCACACTTAGCGTCTCCCCTTCACTATGGGCAAAATGTTCACAACTTCACAAGGAAATGTGACAGAGATGTCTATTTGTCTTAAACGAAAGCCACAATCTATTGGACACAAAGTAAACTTCATAAAATATGTCCATGCTTTAGTAAAACGACATAATGCCAGGCCCTAACATCTCATTAGTCTATCTACACCGCCATTTGTCAGTCAGTTGAAGGGAGGAGTTGAAAGGAAGAAAACTATTTAATTAACACCATTTAACAACGGAAACTCAATTATTACATTTATAATTATTGGATTGGATAAAAAATATAGTCACATCTAGGCTGAATATAGATTGGGTTCACGTTGAGATTTAGCGGACAATTTTCTGAAGTTTTTGTCGATTTTTTTTAAATAATCCATTATCCACATTAAATTTTTTCCATAAGGAAGACATTCCCCTTCTAGATAACTCTACTCCTCCCTAGGAAGACATTCCCCTTCTAGATAACTCTACTCTTCCCTAGGAAGACATTCCCCTTCTAGATAACTCTACTCCTCCCTAGGAAGACATTCCCCTTCTAGATAACTCTACTCCTCCCTAGGAAGACATTCCCCTTCTAGATAACTCTACTCCTCCCTAGGAAGACATTCCCCCTAGATAACTCTACTCCTCCCTAGGAAGACATTCCCCTTCTAGATAACACACTCTACTCCTCCCTAGGAAGACATTCCCCTTCTAGATAACACACTCTACTCCTCCCTAGGAAGACATTCCCCTTCTAGATAACTCTACTCCTCCCTAGGAAGACATTCCCCTTCTAGATAACACACTCTATTCCTCCCTAGGAAGACATTCCCCTTCTAGATAACACACTCTATTCCTCCCTAGGAAGACATTCCCCTTCTAGATAACACACTCTACTCCTCCCTAGGAAGACATTCCCCTTCTAGATAACACACGCTACTCCTCTCTAGGAAGACATTCTCCTTCTAGATAACACACTCTACTCCTCCCTAGGAAGACATTCCCCTTCTAGATAACACACTCTACTCCTCCCTAGGAAGACATTCCCCTTCTAGATAACACACTCTACTCCTCCCTAGGAAGACATTCCCCTTATAGATGTGTGATGTCCCTGTAAATCACTGATGGGACGGTTTTTGCAGTGCCCTTCTTTCATCCCCACCATTGCCGATAGTGCAATGGCCATGGAGGCACCACTGGAGGTATATCGGGAACTTGAGCCAAGACCTGAAAAATTTCCTTGTTACTACCGGACATCGAACCAGGTAACCTTCAGGTCGACAGTCGAGCGCTTTACCACACGACCATCCTTCCCCTCTCCCCTTCTAGATGTCTCTAGGAAGACATTCCCCTTCTAGATAAAACAATCTATTCATCTCTAGGAAGACATTCCCCTTCTAGATAAAAAAATCTATTCATCTCTAGGAAGACATTCCCCATTCTAGATTAAACAATCTATTCATCTCTAGGAAGACATTCCCCTTCTAGATAAAACAATCTATTCATCTCTAGGAAGACATTCCCCTTCTAGGCAACAAGATCACCTATTTCATTTTCGCCATCTTCCAAGAGTTGATCAGAAATGTAAGATGATATGTTAAATGCACTTGCGTTATTTGCTTTAGCTGTTGTAATCTTTTATAATAGCTGTACCCTGCAAAGCTAATGCATAGAGATAGACTATTAAAAATCTAATTAGTGTTGAGTCTTTTCCTTGAAGCAACCCTATTTTACCCAATGTTAAAGGAAAAATTATTTCAATTAAAAAAAAAAATTAAAAATTTTGTCAGCGAGATTTTATTGGTTGTTTTTACTTTTCATTAAAACAACAAAAAAGAGAAATTATACAAAAATAAATAAATAAAATATTGACCGCGCGAGGAATCTAAACTGGGTAGCCAACATAAAAAAAGCCAGTCGCTATACCATTAACCCACCAAATCACACGAATGTGAATTTTATTAGATAATATAAAAATTGCTCGATTATTTTACACTTTTACTATATGACGTGTAAGTTTTAAAAATATAAACTTTAATAATCTACATTATAAAGCAGCTAAGCTTGTCCGGGTCGCGGCGGGCGGTGTGTGGGGAATCAGTTCTATAAATAAACGACCTCCAGAAATAAATAAAACAATAATATTTGATAAAGTAATCACGTGACCAACGAGGTCACGAAAACATAATTCAAAAGGGGTCTTCGATTCGATATTTATTTTTCAAAAATCTACAGTTTTAAATAGTTTCTGTGATTTTTTATTATGAAATGTGAAAGTCCTAAATATTAAAGAATAATAATAATAATATATAATATCATTCCAATTATTTTAGTTTTTATTACAACAGATAGCATTTTAACCAGACTAGGTCACTAGCGAGCGCGTTCGTAAATAACCTATGACCTATGACGTTGCATTTTTTAATCCTTTGTTTTGATTTTAACTATAAATAGAATTCAGGGCAAAACGCTATAAATAAAATCCTCTGTCACGTCAAATAAATAAAATAATAATTCTGCACTTGATTTCACGTAAATCGGCTACGCATTTCAAGTAAATCGGCTGCGCATTTGATCATCATGCTCAGTTATAATAGTTTGTTAACATTGTGTACTGGAGGTTATTGTTCCCTCGATGGATTAATTTTTGATGATGGTTTGTTAGTTATGGCAGCCACATCTTTTGACGTATGAAATGTAGGTCATTTCTGCACATTAGGAAGGTGGCATAAATCAGCACCTAATTAAATTAATTAAATTGATTAGGAAGGGGTTTAACATTACACCTAGATTTCCGGGCTGAATATCTAGTATGAAAATAAATTAATGCAATATTTATTTTTAAAAATGAAATAAAAATAATGAGATAACTGAGAACTTTGTATGGAAATTAGCAGAATTTTTTTTTATATTAGATCGACTTTTAAAAAAGAACTTTATTTACGAAATTAGTTACGACGAACGCGCTCGCTATTCTCATCGTCGGAGAATTTTCGATTATTACTATTATTTACGTTTGACGATTTTAAAATGATACCTGTTGAAATACAAACAAAAATAATTTGAATGATATTATGTTATCATTACTTTTTAATATTTGGGACTTTTACGCTTCATAATAAAAACCACAGAAACTATTGAAAACTATAGATTTGTCTAAAAAGAAATATCGAATCGAGACCGGGATGGAACCATGATTAATATTTCAAACTGGAATACTGTTGTATTAATTCTTTACTTTCGATTTAACGCAGAACCCACACCGCTATTAATTATATAGATTAGTTTTGTATTTATTTATTGTTGTATTTTTTATTGTATTGATCTATTGTTGTATTGATTCATTGTTGTATTGATCTATTGTATTGATTCATTTATATATAAATCGTATATGTTATTAGCCTAATAAATTTTACAAATATATAAATCTTTGTTCGTTAGTGCTTTGTATATAGCATAAAATCATCAATACATTTTTCTCTAAGAGTTATGACCGGCAACACTCACTCTTCGTCCCTGATTGTTGCATTGATTTATTGTTGTTTTGATTCACTATCGTATGATATATTATATTATATGATATATTACTTTTTTATAAAATGTGTTTGATAAGTAACTCAGAGTGACTAGGTTGAATTAACTGGATTTATGTTGATTTCCAAGGAATTTTGTTGTAAATTTGACTGAAAATAGAGTACATTTGATTATAAGCACATGATATTGTTTTATATCTGACTTATTGTAGAGTAAACGTGATTAAAGTCACAGAAGATGTTTTATATTTGACTGAATTTATTGTTCATGGAGAGTGATTCAAAGAGGATATTATATAATGAGATGTTTGGAACTGGCTTAATTTAAAACTGTCAAATTGACTTACTATGACTTGACTCTTTGTCTTGATGCTGCATGACTCCTTTATATAAACAATGATTGTGTAAACACGACGTAAACAACTACCAAGCACGCAATTAAGTCAGTTGTTGACTTATTTGAACAGAAAGTTTAACAAAAAACGAAATTTTGATTCCAGTATGAACGAGAACACAGTCTTATAGTAAGCACAAGGTCATAGCACACAACCAACACAGCCAACTGTCATCTCCTGTGTTAATAGAGGTGACTTTGATGACGATGTCACACACATGATGGCAAACTGCCTGGAGTCACATGAACTGAATAGTTAAAAACTGACACGGTTTAGAAATAAAATAGAACCCTATTCAGAGGAAACTATGGCAAGTTGAGCCTGTCCTGTACTTATATACCTGATGCAGGGACTCGATGACGTCACAATGTATCAAATGACCAATGACGGATGTGATCCTATGAGACAACTGGGTAGTCTACAAGTGTCTACACTATAGAAGGAAAAACTATATATTTTAAAATAAATACTGGATTAAATATGTCTTGTATAAATAAAATCATGACAATTTTTTTAACGTATTAAATGTATGTGAATATTTTTCTGAGGATGTTTGATATTTTAAAATTAATATTTTTGTAGGCTATAACATACCCTAATAAGTGACAACTGTAGGCTATATCATACCCTAATAAGTGACAACTGTAGGCTATAACATACCCTACTAAGTGAAAACTGTAGGCTATAACATACCCTACTAAGTGAAAACTGTAGGCTATAGCATACCCTGCTAAGTGATAACTATACGCTATAACATACCCTGCTAAGATACAACTGTAGACTATAACATACCCTACTAAGTGATAACTGTATGCTATAACACACCCTGCTAAGTGATAACAGTAGGCTATAACACACCCTGCTAAGTGATAACTGTAGGATATAAGACAATCTGCTAAGTGATAACTGTAGGCTATAACATATACCCTACTAAGTGATAACTGTAGGCTATAATATAGCTAAGTGATAACTGTAGTCTATAACATATACCCTAATAAGTGTTAACTGTAGGCTATAATATACCCTACTGTGACAACTGTAGGCTATAATATACCTTAAGTGACAACTGTAGGCTATAACATACCCTAATAAGTGATAACTGTAGGCTACAACATACCCTACTAAGTGATAACTGTAGGCTATAACATACCCTTCTAAGTGATAACTGTAGGCTATAACATACCCTGCTAATTGACAACTGTAGACTATAACATACCCTGCTAAGTGATAACTGTAGGCTATAACATACCCTGCTAAGTGATAACTGTAGGCTATAACATACCCTGCTAATTGACAACTGTAGACTATAACATACCCTGCTAATTGACAACTGTAGACTATAACATACCCTGCTAAGTGATAACTGTAAGCTATAGCATACTCTACTAAGTGATAACTGTAGGACATAGCATACCCTACTAATTGATAACTGTAGGCTATAGCATACTCCACTAAGTGATAACTGTAGGACATAGCATACCCTACTAAGTGATAACTGTAGGCTATAGCATACTCTACTAAGTGATAACTGTAGAACATAGTATACCCTACTAAGTGATAACTGTAGGCTATAGCATACTCTACTAAGTGATAACTGTAGGCTATAACATACCCTAATAAGTGACAACTGTAGGCTATAGCATACCCTACTAAGTGATAACTGTAGGCTATATCATACCCAACTAAGTGACAACTGTAGGCTATAACATACCCTACTAAGTGACAACTGTAGGCTATAACATACCCTAATAAGTGACAACTGTAGGCTATAACATACCCTACTAAGTGAAAACTGTAGGCTATAACATACCCTACTAAGTGATAACAGTAGGCTATAACACACCCTGCTAAGTGATAACTGTAGGATATAAGACACTCTGCTAAGTGATAACTGTAGGCTATAACACACACAGCTAAGTGATAACTGTAGGCTATAACACACCCTACTAAGTGATAACTGTAGGCTATAACATATACCATACTAAGTGATAACTGTAGGCTATAATATAGCTAAGTGATAACTGTAGACTATAACATATACCCTAATAAGTGTTAACTGTAGGCTATAATATACCCTACTGTGACAACTGTAGGCTATAATATACCCTACTGTGACAACTGTAGGCTATAACATACCCTAATAAGTGATAACTGTAGGCTACAACATACCCTGCTAATTGACAACTGTAGACTATAACATACCCTGCTAATTGACAACTGTAGACTATAACATACCCTGCTAAGTGATAACTGTAGGCTATAGCATACTCTACTAAGTGATAACTGTAGGACATAGCATACCCTACTAAGTGATAACTGTAGGCTATAGCATACTCTACTAAGTGATAACTGTAGGACATAGCATACCCTACTAAGTGATAACTGTAGGCTATAGCATACTCTACTAAGTGATAACTGAATGGAAATAGGATACCCTACTAAGTGATAACTGTAGGCTATAGCATACTCTACTAAGTGATAACTATAGGACATAGCATACCGTGCTAAAACGCACTTATCGACTCTACCCCGGCAGGATCTAGTCAACATACACCCCAACCCCAAGGACTGTTAATATAATATACCCTACTGTGACAACTGTAGGCTATAATATACCCTAAGTGACAACTGTAGGCTATAACATACCCTAATAAGTGATAACTGTAGGCTACAACATATCCTGCTAATTGACAACTGTAGACTATAACATACCCTGCTAATTGACAACTGTAGACTATAACATACCCTGCCAATTGACAACTGTAGGCTATAGCATACTCTACTAAGTGATAACTGTAGGCTATAGCATACTCTACTAAGTGATAACTGTAGGCTATAGCATACCCTACTAAGTGATAACTGTAGGCTATAGCATACTCTACTAAGTGATAACTGTAGGACATAGCATACCCTACTAAGTGATAACTGTAGGCTATAGCATACTCTACTAAGTGATAACTATAGGACATAGCATACCGTGCTAAAACGCACTTATCGACTCTACCCCGGCAGGATCTAGTCAACATACATCCCAACCCCAAGGACTGTTAATGTCAATCATTTTCTTTTAAAGAATTAAAAAAATACTAGAAGATTGTTTAGTTTATAACAGTTGCTAATACAAAGTTAAAACAACTTTACATGAAGGATGTTTAGTTTATAACAGTTGCTAATACAAAGTTAAAACAACTTTACATGAAGGATGTTTAGTTTATAACAGTCGCTAATACAAAGTTAAAAATGTATATCTCAGTGTATATGTAGGAAAAGGATATATGCTACCCTAAGCTGATGCTGATATCCTAGAGTAAGAATACTTTTGACAATCACACAATCAACACTGATACACACCATAAATTACATGACAAAGACAGGGTAAACTGTAGAACAGACTGCGTTGTTGTGGGTGTGAACATGATATCTATTACAGACTGGGTTGTTGGGTGTGAGCATGATATCTATTACGATTGGCCGACAGCAAGTAAAACAGCATGAAGTGTAAGAGAACTATTTGAAGCTAAATTATCATACAATATTTTCTGAAAGATGCTAAGTGTTACAAACTGTATTTAAGACATCCTCCCGCGTTCAATCAACCATACCCCCACCACTCCTTCTCCCAATAGAATGTACGGACGTTGGGCTGACATGCACAGGCTTGTTAGTAAAACCAATCGCTCGTGACGGTGGACACTTCTCCGCCGGACATCCATCTTTCCCCTTCCCCCATGAGATTAACTCCTCGGACCAGGCTAGATGATAACTGAGCGGCCGTGCCTTATCATACGGCACCGTTCATCAGCACACCTGGATGACACGACGTTGATGTATGTTTTCAGAGTATGTTTCAACTGTATAAATTGAGATGAGTTTAGTAACTGCGCCTTCCCCCTTTTGCGGGGTCCATGTTATACGAGTCTGTTTTAGACTCCCGATCGTAACTTCTTTTATACTTATGGTTTGCATATTGTAACTTAGCGGCCCAGCTAAGAGTTCTTTTTAGAACTATATGTTTATATGTACCTGCTTTGAATAAAGTCTAAGTGTTGTTAATCGCACCCGACTTGAGTCGTTCTGTATTTACTCGTCACGTGGCTGTACGCAAATATAAATTATTGACCTCACGTATTCAGTTCAGAACTAGATTACCCACAGGCAACGGCCATCGCAACAGCCCTAAAGGCGAGATTGTGATACTAAGTAACAATCACCTATACCAGGGGTGGCCTAACGCCGCTCTAACTGTATGCGGCCCTCCCATGAATTCTACGTAGCTCCCAATGAGCGAGGTTTTTCTCCATAAATTATTTACCACTAGATCTTGTTATCCAGCGGCTTTCTAAATTTTTGTCACCATTTAAATTACGAAATGCGAGTCTGGTGGCCGCCCCTGGTATAAACTCAACTTGTACACATATCGTGCATTAAACTCAACACACAGTGTTTGTACAATAAACTGTTCGTGCCTATGTAGTGTACAACTATTTTTACAATAAACTGTTTGGGCCTATGTAGTGTACAACTATTTTTACAATAAACTGTTTATGCCTATGTAGTGTACAACTATTTTTACAATAAACTGTTTGTGCCTATGTAATGTACAACTATTTTTACAATAAACTGTTTGTGCCTATGTAATGTACAACTATTAGGACCATGTATGAATAAAATAAAAAGATCAGAAAATTTCTTTAAAAAATAAATAAGCTTCTATTAAATAGACTTGTATTAAAAATGAGTTAAAAAGTTCAGTACAAATGTAGGCCTACTATATCATACATATATTTGTATAAATGACCAGGACTAACAATATAGACCAGGGAGCCTATCAAAATATATTGATTATTTATTGTAATAAGCCACAAATTAGAGAGAAATTTAGTTTATTGTAATCACGCACAAAGTAGAGAGACATTCCCGAGTAGATATTAATGAGTCAATGGTGATATTACCGAGTCATTAGTAATGTTACAGGTAATAAAATAGTCTAATGTTGTAGTATAACTGGAGCTTGTTGAGTTATTTCATTGTAAAGTCAGGTTCTATAGCAGGGGTGGGCAGACATTGTGACTCGAGGTCCACATTGGGTTCGTAAATTAGATAATGCGGGACAGATCATGAGCCAATGGTTGGAGTGTTGAAATGAAGCAATTTAAATGAAATGTTAACGTCACATCAATAAAAGGCTAGTGCTGTGTTTCACAGCATGACAACAATGTAGTAGCAACTAAATACAAAACTTTATCCGTTAAGACTCGTTGAGCTTTTGGTCACTTGAAAATAGTTTATTGAATGACTAATAAATGTATATGATGAAAACTGCTATAGAGAACACTACAGAGTAACAATTATGTTACTTCAACCAACAGAGTAACAAGTATGTTAATCCCAACCAAGAGAGTAACAAATATGTTACCACAGACAAGAAATCTTTAACACTAGGTAATTAATAACGCACAAAATTATTGAATATTAAAAAAAAATACTTTTTGCTTTTTTCTAAATTTCACCCGAACTTTTTCATATACTATAACAACACACCAGAAGATATCCAACACACCAGAAGATATCCAACACACCAGAAGATGTCCAACACACGAGAAAATAAACAAGCCAATGAAGATTGACACCGATTATATTGCACAGGTAACAATGTCACTGATTACACACACATCCTAATGACACCGATTATATTGCACAGGTAACAATGTCACTGATTACACACACACATCCTAATGACACCGATTATATTGTCCAAGTAACATTAAACTAAAGAATGTCCCAACATTGCTGGGCTGTTTACACCAACAAATACTTCACAGAGGGTCTCAAAAATTTCCCAAGACAAATCTAAATAGAGCAATGCAGCGAAGATTAAAGAGAGGCCAAGTTCTAATGCTCGTATCATTTTGAATGAAGTCTAACGTTAGTAGGGAACTATACATTAGTACTCAGAGAAGTGTGGAAATGTACATAAGTACCGAGAGAAGTGTGGAAATGTACATTAGTACCGAGAGAAGTGTGGAAATGTACATTTGTACCGAGAGAAGTGTGGAAATGTACATTTGTACCGTGAGAAGTGTGGAAATGTACATTAGTACCGAGAGAAGTGTGGAAATGTACATTAGTACCGAGAGAAGTGTGGAAATGTACATTTGTACCGTGAGAAGTGTGGAAATGTACATTAGTACCGAGAGAAGTGTGGAAATGTACATTAGTACCGAGAGAAGTGTGGAAATGTACATTAGTACCGAGAGAAGTGTGGAAATATACATTTGTACCGAGAGAAGTGTGAAAATGTACATTTGTACCGAGAGAAGTGTGGAATTGTACATTTGTACCGAGAGAAACGTGGAAATGTACATTAGTACCGAGAGAATTGTGGAAATATACATTTGTACCGAGAGAAGTGTGAAAATGTACATTAGTACCGAGAGAACTAGGGAACTGTACATTAGTACCGAGAGAACTGGGGAACTGTACATTAGTACTGAGTCTTTGGGCGTCCTAGATATTACAAAACGTTAAGCTTGTTTCGCTACTGGTCCTATACTGTCCAGTTTGCCTGTCCGTAAATACGGCTGTACTAGCACCGGTTTCATTGAGTACATGTAGAGTGTATATGATGTAATGGCTGTACTAACACTGGATTCATTGAACACATGTACAGTGTATATGATGTAATGGCTGTACTAGCACTGGTTTCATTGAATACATGTAGGGTGTATATGATGTAATGTAATGGCTGTACTAGCACTGGTTTCATTGAGTACATGTAGAGTGTATATGATGTAATGGCTGTACTAGCACTGGATTCATTGAACACATGTAGGGTGTATATGATGTAATGGCTGTACTAGCACCGGTTTCATTGAATACATGTACAGTGTATATGATGTAATGGCTGTACTAGCACTGGTTTCATTGAATACATGTAGGGTGTATATGATGTAATCGCTGTACTAGCACTGGATTCATTGAACACATGTAGGGTGTATATGATGTAATGGCTGTACTAGCACTGGATTCATTGAACACATGTAGGGTGTATATGATGTAATGGCTGTACTAGCACTGGTTTCATTGAATACATGTAGGATGTATATGATGTAATGGCTGTACTAGCACTGGTTTCATTGAATACATGTAGGGTGTATATGATGTAATGGCTGTACTAGCACCGGTTTCATTGAATACATGTAGGGTGTATATGATGTAATGGCTGTACTAGCACTGGTTTCATTGAATACATGTACAGTGTATATGATGTAATGGCTGTACTAGCACCGGTTTCATTGAACACATGTAGAGTGTATATGATGTAATGGCTGTACTAGCAACGGTTTCATTGAACACTTGTACAGTGTATATGATGTAATGGCTGTACTAGCACTGGTTTCATTGAATACATGTAGGGTGTATATGATGTAATGGCTGTACCAGCACCGGTTTCACTGAACACATGTAGGGTGTATATGACGTAATGGCTGTACTAGCACCGGTTTCATTGAATACATGTAGGGTGTATATGATGTAATGGCTGTACTAGCACTGGTTTCATTGAATACATGTAGGGTGTATATGATGTAATGGCTGAACTAGCACTGGTTTCATTGAACACATGTAGAGTGTATATGATGTAATGGCTGTACTAGCACTGGTTTCATTGAATACATGTAGAGTGTATATGATGTAATGGCTGTACTAGCACTGGTTTCATTGAATACATGTAGGGTGTATATGATGTAATGGCTGAACTAGCACTGGTTTCATTGAACACATGTAGAGTGTATATGATGTAATGGCTGTACTAGCACTGGTTTCATTGAATACATGTAGAGTGTATATGATGTAATGGCTGTACTAGCACTGGTTTCATTGAATACATGTACAGTGTATTTATTTAAAGTGTATATGTTGTAATGGCATCTCAAACGTTTGTCAAATTGCTATGTCAGCTGAGGTCATTTTACTTGCAATTGATACTACTCTGAGAACCACTGTGTTCAGGACAATTAATGAGGCCAAAGTAGTCACACCAAGGATGTCATCGGCGGTTAGTTGTGATAACACGAATGTTTGGCTAGTTGTGATAACATAAATTTCTGGCTGAAATTATTGGTCCTCACACGGACAAATGGTGCCAGTCAAAATAACGTAACACATCCACAATGATGTCAGTCAACAAAATGTGTAACAACTATTATGTTATGGTATTTAATTTTACACAACAAAGTCTCCAGTTTCTTGAGTTCATAAATCAGTGTGTCTAGCCTAGAAACACTATCTCCAGTTTCAATTTAAATCTATAGAAAGGTAATCCATTGTAAGTACAAACAGTGCTAGTAATACTAAAATAATATTGTTTCTTTGAACAGACAACTGGCTATGTCTCAGTGTTAGTATTTACAATTATAGACCAGCCAACGAACAGCTGTGTGTGTGTGCAACTACTTATGACATCATCAATTTGTGTACACTAACACAATTGAGGGTCCCTATTTAATGTGAGAAAAAGTGTTCTGTTGACTTCAGGTAAATTGCGATGCTTGAGTGAATACCTGAGGTACAGCCTCGATGTCAGCAGGTAGATGAGATGGCGACATAGATAGTCACGTGTACATAAAACACCTGCCAGTACCTGAGATACATAACTGACGAGATTAAATTAGAATGACTTAAGTCAATGTGGGGAATACAACACAGTGTTATTGTTTATGACCCACCATAATGAAGAGAAGGGGTGCGACCAAAGCCCAAGGGAGACAACCAAGCCTGATGCGTTACATTCTTTTTGAAATCATACTTTCTTCTATATTTTTGCCCTTTAAGTAAATAAAGTTTTAGTGTTTTATACTGTTATTGGTTAAAGGACTAAAAATAGGTATCATAGATATAACTAACGGTCTGAAAAAAGGAAAACACTAGAAAAATGATGGGCGCCATTTTGTAGAAGCTTTTATGGAAAGCCTCGACCTGAGCGAAATATCAATAATTTATAAATATATATATATATATATATATATATACTATATATATATATATATATATATATATATATATATATATATATACTAGCTATATTTATATATATATATACATATATATATATGCCTTTTTTATACCTGTCTAAGTCTATTTACAACATTTTAAAGTGACTATTTTTTAATAAAATGGTGTCAATATTTCAGTGGTTGTATAGAAAGTAAATGAAGGTGATCAAGACTATGGGGGGGTGACTTAAACTTTTATTTGTTTACATTTACATTTCGACACAGTAAAACACTGTAAATATGTACATAAAGTGGGACGGATGGCCGAGTGGTGTAGATACTCGGCTGTCGACCTGAGTGTCCTGGGTTCGTTCCTCGGTGAGGCCCATGGCAATTTACCAGGTGAAATTTGATGCAAAGTCGTCCCACAAGTCCACCCAGCTTTGAATGGGTACCTGACTTGAAGTTAGGGGATTAAAGGCGGCTGGGCGTTGTGCTAACCACACAATCCCTTCATATGCCGAGGTTATAGAAACAGAGATGAATTCTACACTTTATCTGCCCTGATGGCCCGTTAGGGCTAAGGGGAACTTTACTTTTTTTATATACATAAAACACTGTTGCTATGTACATAAAACACTGTAGCTATGTACATAAAACACTGTAGATATATATACATAAAACACTGTAGCTATGTACATAAAACACTGTAGCTATGTACATAAAACACTGTAGCTATGTACACTAAACACACTGTAGATATATACATAAAACACTGTAGCTATGTACATAAAACACTGTAGCTATGTACATAAAACACTGTAGCTATGTACATTGTAATAATAATCAGTTTAGGCTGGAGAATTTACAGTTGGCACAGAGATGGTTGGAATTATCTGGCCACTTAGCTTAGCGGAAGTGAAATTATATTAGTTTTATGCAGACGATAGATTTGGTAGAGACAAGCAGACGGACTTGATTACTCATCTCACATCAATTTATACCATGTATGTATTTTCGTGAATAAGAATTAATAAATAAACATATATATATATTTATACAACCAAGTTTACCCAGTGCTTTATAACTGTGATTCGTCTCATACATGTGGACATTAAATAATATAATATATTTATATACACGCTCAAGTCAAGTTGGT
>JAGDYQ010000016.1:7480938-7880016 GCA_021962125.1 Bulinus truncatus | reverse complement strand
GTGGTTTGGTGGCGTTCGGATGTTGAGGTATCACTTTAATTCACTTGACTTTATGAACCAAAATAGAAAGGTTGAGAGGGTCGCATCGGGTAGCATTTACAATGTACACTTGTACTTCCTAATTGATTGATTTATAATGTACACTTGTACTTTCTAATTGATTGATTTACAATGTACACTTGTACTTTCTAATTGATTGATTTACAATGTACACTTGTACTTTCTAATTGATTGATTTACAAGGACATCCCCGAGACTTGAATAAGTTGAACATGATAGGATACGTACTCTCCCCTGATTAATTTAATGACAATTACAATTTAAATATAAATAATGCAGTATAAATAAGTAATACCGTTTTATTTATTTTTAATTATGTAGTAATGTTTTGGTTTGAAATGTTCCAACTTTTTTCATCTTTAAACCATGGATTAAATAAAAAAGAATATTTTTCTTTGATATTATTTCAACTATTAGGACCATATTTAAGTACAAAACAATTAAGACTATTTCTAGCGTATTTGTCCTACATTCAGGTAACGTGCCTTACCAAATTATACTGTTGCAGTTTCTCCTGTTTCAGGCTATCTGGGAGACATCATTGGGGTTCTCCAGACAGAAAAAAAAAACTCTTGCAACGGTGGTGTTACTGTGGTCAATGAGGACTATCCGAGTCTTCCGAGACTATAGTATTCACAGCTGTTGGGGGTGACAGATGTGTTCGGTACAAACACCCTTCCATTCTGTCCCACCTAAGCCTACCGTTGCAGCCTGCCATTTCTGGCAGGGGGTCAGGCACATTTCATCCTCCCCGAGTGGCAGGAAGAAAACCCCTGCCTTGCAATATGCCCCACCCCCTCCGCCGGTAGACATGGCAGACACGCATCAGCTGGTGTGGCAGGTAAACAACACACCGTTATGCTAGCAGTGGCGGCGCAAAAAAGTTAATAGTTATAGGATACAATAATGGTACTTATATATTCATTGACAATGGTACTTTCAAATATATATTCACTGACAAAGGTACTTTCAAATATATATTCACTGACAAAGGTACTTTCAAATATATATTCATTGACAATGGTACTTTCAAATATATATTCATTGGCAATGGTACTTTCAAATATATATTCATTGACAATGGTACTTTCAAATATATATTCATTGACAATGGTACTTTCAAATATATTTATTTATGCTGACACTTTCAAACAGTACTTAGTACTATTTAGTACTTTAGTTTATGAGAATATGGCTCACTTGGGCGTCATATAAGCCAGGTGCGGCTCTGTTTAATAAGATGACTTCTTTTGTATGCTAATTGAGGTTTCTGTGACTTTTTCAATATTTCACCTGTATACAAGCACATATTAGATATGATCTGTGTATACAACATATAGAAACAAATACAAAGTGTGCTAATTTTTCTTTACAATATAACACTTCAGTGTCGTATGTGATATGACCATGGGTGTGAATACATAGATTAGTCTCTTGATAGTCATATCAATATGTGTGTGAATACATGGAATAGTCTCTTGATAGTCATATTTTAATTTTCCGTTCTTTTCTCTCCTTCCAGACAAGACTGGTGCTAGTATCACCGGGTCAACCACTGAAGAAGTATCCAACAGAGAAATGGATGGTCCAAGTTTCTACTGTGCCTATCTAGGCTTCAGCCCTATTTCAAAACCTCCAACTAACCTGAACGCTCTACAAAATCCAGTCCGTGACATGTACTTCAAGTATAGAAAGATACCAACAGGCAGTCGCAGTGCGAGTCTGAAGCTAACACAGAAAGGTGTTTTTGTCAGTATCTATGAAGATGGTGCGGTCAAGTCTGAGATCTTCTTTGAGTTCTCTAGTGTCATCTTTGTGGAGGCTGTCCGGTTCCTGCATATGAAGACTTCCAGCGAGAAGAAACCCAAAGCATTGTTTGTGCCTGCCGATGATAGCAAACCCTTACTGAGTGACAAACACGCCTTTTCGGTGGAAAAATCGTTTCATTTCCTGATCTCTTCAACACACCCTCCTCTAGTGGTGTGCGTAGTGCGTAGACCTTCGGGTGTAAAAGCCATGGACTGTCATGTGTTCGCCCTAGATACTGTGGAAAACGCCTTGCACATATCAGCACTAATCAGCTCGACACAGCCACCGCCCAAAGCAACAGTTGGTCGACTGGATGTTGTGGAGGGTAAAGGAAAGTCCGGTTTTGATAGAGGCGTTCGTGGTGATGTGATAAGAACTGAATATGGAGACTACTCCGTATATCGCGGATCACTTGAAGCCCCACCCCCAGGTCAACGTTATAGCAACAATGGTGCACCACTGGGAGGGCCTGTTGTAAGTCCAGTGAGAAATGCTCCACCTGGCCCTATGCATGGAGGGTTAATGTTAACTCAGGAAAACTTTCGAGACTCCTCACTGATGAGTCAGCAACAGTTTATGAATGAACCAGCCGTCATTGGACATCCAATGTATGACCAACAAAACTACAGGAACAGACCTGACGTCATCATGCATGTCCGTCAGCGATCTGGTGACAGTTCTGACAACACTTCGTATGGACCAGATCAGGGAATGGGCAGAGTGAGGATGGATGAGGTCCAGATGCGTGGTGGACAACGTTTGTCCGGCAGTCAGATGCCGGCCAACAATCGTCTTTCAAGTGGTGTCTTCAGTACTGCACCTCAGTACCCCCAAAGCGTGCCTCAGTACCCCCAAAGCGTACCCCAGTTCTCTCCGAGAAACTCTGATGCCGCATTGTCTCCCTCAGTGACATCTCCAAGATCATCATTAGTCATTCCTCCAATCAGCCCTCGAGGCCAAGATTTCGGTCCCGTATTTTCAGCTTCCAATTTAGAAAGTCGCGTGATAGAAGAAGATCCTAAAGATCTTGGCAGTGTGGGTAAACCTATAGCTAAAGTTCCCCCTCATATGAAGGGTATTAAAGTACTACCCACAGATTTCCGTGCAGTCAAGCTGAAGGCCAACGCTGACAAACCCGCCGACTACCTTGAAGATTCTGAAAACAACTTGGACTTAAAGGAAAAGCTCAGGGACAACCCTCCATCTTACAACCCAGGTCTGACTAAAATGGGCAACAACTATGGAGATAACAGCGGTTTCAATGACCTTCAACACAGAGGTCGCCAACAGGAAGACAACTCTCGGGACTTTTCCGTGAATTGGCAGGAGACTGTCAGGGCAGGACCTGGGACAAAACTGGACGAGCCTGTGTACCGCCGTACTAGCCCCGGTGGGTACAATCAGTATGAGGACGACAATGTCAAAAACAGATACAGCATGCCTGCAGGTTATGGAAATCAGACGGGTGGCCCATGGGGTGCGGGGCCAAAGTCACATTCTTCCTACCACATGGATGGCCAGTACAGCAGTACTTCAGACAGCTTGGATCCACTGGCCCGTATGAAAGATTTGGAAATAGCCAACATGTTTTCAGACTACAGGAAACAACAGTCACTTGGAGGGAGCCGACCAGACGGGGATGTGTACAGGGGCAGGAATGAATTTGAGGAAGGATTGGGCTATCTCCCTTGAGTTCAATGTCCTCACATTTGGCGTCTATCTGTCTGACACTTGCACAGACAGGCAAACAGCACATAACTTCGATATATATATATATATATATATATATATATAGTTTGTTATGTCACATTATCCTGTAAATATATAACACTTGACATTTACTACCCAAGGCATCCCCATTCTAACTTTATAAATATAAATCTTACATTGTGACATTCTGACTGGTCCCTTGGTTTTCTGTTGATGACTTTCAGTAGATCAGCCTTGATGCTTGTGGCTACACCTGAACAGGCTTGATACTTGTGGCTATACTAGTGGCTACACCTGAACAGGCTTGAAACTTGTGGCTACACCTGAACAGGCTTGAAACTTATGGCTACACCTGACCAGCCATCATTGGTCATTTTGACTGGACATTATAAAGAGAAATAGTTCACATAGCTAAGAGAAATAGGCACAGTGTTGTATTTATAGAAAAGTAATTTTATACCATTCTATTGATGAACTAAACAATAATTTACTCTTGATAAATTTAATAATACTTCACTGCAGTAGATCTTAAACCTTTAACTTACCAACCACTATGAAAGTGGTTTTTTTTTCGCCATGTATTTTATATTTAGATGAAGGAACTTATAGATTACTGTAACAGTTTACATATCCTGATGAGCTAAACAAGAGTTCCATTTGTTGCAGAACTAAATAAAAGTTTAATGAACTATGAAAAGTTCCACCTTTAGCCTTGGAAGTCATTGAAGTCACTTGAGAAGAGATTGATTGATTGATTTGATAGATTGACTTCATTCCCCATTTCTCCCAATTATTTATTGACATATCTATACAGGTCTGAGTCTCAAAATATTATCCAATAAGAATCTTATATTTATGTTATAAATTTGTTATGGACATTATATTTATGATAATTGTCATGTTTATTCTTATCATTGCTCAAAAATTTCATGTTGCATAATTCATTATGTACATTAATATTTCAGATTGTGTGCCTTTCTCCCCCCCCCCTCACCCCTCCATATCAGTCAGTTATTTGTGTTCAGGTATTTTAAGTTTACTCTGTGGACTCATCTCGTATTTCTAACATACTAAGACAGTGGTGTCTCTGCTATTGTCATTTGTCTGACTTGTAGATGCAGACAGAGCCGAAGCTAGCTATTGTGGCGCCCTGGGCTAGTCACATTTTTGTTGCCCTCCTCCAAATCTGCCAAGAATAAAAGAATTAAAAGCGTTACTTCGACGCCCCTTCCTAGTTCGGAGACCTGTGCGGCCGCACAACTCTCAGTACACGGCCGCACAGCTCTCAGTACACGGCCGCACAACTCTCAGTACACGGCTGCACAACTCTGTACACGGCCGCACAACTCTCTGTACACGGCCGCACAATTCTCTGTACACGGCCGCACAACTCTCTGTACACGGCCGCACAACTCTCAGTACACGGCCGCACAACTCTCAGTACAATCCTACGCTACTGGATAAAGGTGTACTGATGACATAAAGTTATGTTCATTTGACCATCTGACTTCATGGTGGTAGTGCCCAGTATAAAGTTTATTTTGTACTGTAACTACAATCACCCTTTGTTGTCCTATGTAACTACAATCACCCTTTGTTGTCCTATGTAACTACAATCACCCTTTGTTGTCCTATGTAACTACAATCACCCTTGGTTGTCCTATGTAAAACACTCGTGACGGCTGGTCAATTAATTAGCTGAGTCAGCGGACCAAAAATAAGTTCCTGTAAAGTTTATCTTTTAAATTTGGATTTATTCATCTGAAAAATACCTGAACATATTGTTCAAGTTAATCTCATATATAAGAACTTATTTTTCTATATGCACATTGTAAGCTGCAACAATATACTTTGATTGGACAATCAGCAACCATTACTTTTTGTTTTATAATATCCACTGGCATACATTTTGTGCTATAAATGTAATATAGTTGTGTATATCTTAATTCACTGTGTATCTATCTTTGCACTATCCGGTGAAATCTGGTTCCGCCGGATTTACATGTATCCCGAACAATCGGAATCCGGAATATACTGGATTTCGGAATCTGCCAGATTTTGTGACTCACCGGATCATAATCTGAAATAAAAGTAATTCTCTTTCCCGAATTCCACACGATCACGATACATTAATCGATTGTTTCGAGCGTTGAGCTTGTTTAATGTCTTGAACATACCAGAGGCTAGAGTCAGCACCGCTAATAGTGGCCAATCGGCCCAATCCCATACATGATAGTGCGGGGATGAGTAATTATTATTCGTGACGTCATCTTTACCGCAATCACCAATGACGCAACTATAGTGCCCATGCGCCTGGCTACATTAGTTAAAAATTACACTGCCTAGTGGGAAGTGCCAAAGTAATGAAAGTAATAGACTAATAGTAAAGTTGTTTTCCTTTGACCTTGCAGCGAGTTAGAACTTAACAGCGAGTTTAGCTACATATGGATAATAACTTATCAATCTGCGTCATATTCTGATTTCAGTGATTTCTGAATAATTTCTATTTTCTAATTTACTTCAAAGTTCTTCACTTCCAACTTCCAATGTCATTTAGCCATTTAGGCCAACTATTCAGAAGGCATCCAACCCCTCAGATTTACCGGTATCTGCAAAGTACAAAAATCCGGAATAATCCGGTACCGGATCCGGCGGATTTCGCATAAGAAAATCTGGATCCGGTTGAAAAAACCGGATCCGGCACACCCCTACCCAACAAATATAATATAATTATACAATAAATATCCCGTCCGTATCTCTCATTGACACACACACACGCACACACACAATACCCATTAAGTTGGCAAGTGTCACAGACATACCTACAATTGACTATTTAATCATGACACATGTGAACAAACAAACCAAGATATATTAGAAAAAACCCAATTTAATACAATGGCCTGGCAACGAAAGTCGTAAGCCTACTGAGTATAGTACATGCTGAGCTAATGACGTCACGTTGAGACAATATAACTTGGGAACTCACTTATTGTTTTAAATACTATCTTTTCATTTTATTTGAATGACTTCTATATAAATATTTTGTTAGTTTTAACACAGTGTGTAAGCAAGTGGAACATACTTTTTCTGTTGTTCTATAAAGCAAACACTTATTAGATATGATTCCTGTGGATTGTGGATGTTTATCCTTCCATGCAACACCGGTACATTTCTAGTACCAGTCTATTAGCTTACGTATATGATGTATTCAGTGATCGGTCATTGTGTTTCATTGACTGAAGTCCACTGCATTTGTAAAGTTTTGAAATGAACATTTGTCAGACAATGACTGTTCATAGGAGCCAGTTTGTGATTTACGTGAGTTCAAGTTGTTTCTATTGGTGGTAGAACTACTCTCCCTAAAAAATAATTGTATTTCGCCACGTTGTAAATACTGAATTCACTGAAACTATAAATAACGCAATACAGTTTAATATCATCGTATATTCAGAATATTACATTAAGTCTTGTCACATCGTAGATTTATTTAACTAACAAATTTTATTTAATCCTTAGAAATTATTTCTTATCGGAATTCTCTAACGAACTTTTGAATAAACACACACACATACACACATTGTGTGTATGTATTTGGCGCATTCATCTACGGCTCACAGCCCCGCGTAAGGAATTGCCCTAGGCCCGTCGTAATGGTGTGTACCGCTGCCTCGATATATAGGCCTATACTTCCCATAACATGTGTTCCTATTTGTTCAAGTTATTGTTTTATATTTAAACCTAATTGATCAACTTATTGCAATAGTTTTGTTCACAAATAATTTAAAGAATTTGCCATTAGAACTGATCAAAATTATAAACTATTTATAATTGCTAAATACGCTATCTTTCATTATAATTGTATAGCATATTAACCATCTATTTGATACAAATTTTTTTTGCTTAATGCCATTAACTGCTGATTAATATTTTTATTGTAATTTATTTTTTTATTGTATTAATAAACACTACAACACCGATACACGTGTGTGTTCAAGAACTTTTATCTAACGTGTATGTGTTTGTGTGTTGACTGCAGTTGATGACAACACAGGTTTAGGCAAAATGACAGAAACTCAAAAAGGGTTGATAATTAATAAGCAATTACAAATGTAAATAATTTATTTACGGACACCTGCAGCCATGGGCGTATTCGGGGGGGGGGGGGGCATTCGCCCCCCCCCTCACATTTTGGAAAAATGTCATAAAGTTATCACATTAAAACTGAACTAAATTTCCGGAAAGTTTATTACATTGAAGACAATGTACATATATCAAACATAAAAAAAATTTATATCTGCAAGTATAACTAATTACATTATTGTAATTTTTAAAATAATGGTTTCAGTGTCGAACAGTTACCATACTAATAAAATAAAGTGTAAAATTATAAATTACACCGATACAGAAATAATATTGCAATTTTAAACTATTTATTCTGGAACAAAAATTGTAAACGTCTTGGTATTTGTTCAAATCGATTGATAACATTTTCTTTAAATTTTTGATACTCATCACACAAAGACCAGATAAACGATCAGCACCAGTTGTTGAGCGTAGCCACATTTTTACTTGTCTTAGAGTGCTAAATGATCTCTCGATTGTGCATGTTATTACTGGAAGAGCCAGGGGGACGGATGGTCGTGTGATAAAGCACTCGACTGTCGACTTGAGGGTCCCTGGCTTGATCTCCGGTGAGGACCAATGGATATTTCAGGTCATGTCTTAAGTCCCCGCTATATCTCCCGTGGTGCCTCCATGACAATTGCACAATCGGCTATGGTGGGGATGAAAGAAGGGCACCATAAAAACCGTCCCATTAGTGGTTTAAAGGATCTAAGATATTTCATCTCATCCTTACAGGAACTTCACACACTGGAAGAGCCAATGCTGTCAAAAAAGCCATCTTAATCATGAGAAAAAAAACTGGTTCATCTAAAACCTCACATAGAGTCATTGTTTCTGTTTTTGTCCCCTTTACTATTTTTACATTTCCATATATCATATCAGGTTTTACTCTCCTCGATTGAATTGTCAAATGCGTTATCAGCAATAGCACTGGCTTGATCCTTAAAATGCGAGTTTCTAGTTTTGTCATCAAAAAGGCATTCAAAACTAAAAGGGAAAATGCTGTTTTATTATCTATTCAAAAACGAATTGTCAGCGATGATATAATAGAATGAAAGTAGGGTATAAAAAAAGTAAAAAAGTTCCCTTCTTAGCCCTAACGGGCCTTCGGGGCAGATGAAGTGTAGAATTCATCTGTTTCTATAACCTCGGCATATGAAGGGATTGTGTGGTTAGCACAACGCCCAGCCGCCTTTACTTTCCCAACTTAAGTCAGGTACCCATTTAAAGCTGGGTGGACTTGTGGGACGACTTTGCAACTAATATCACCATGAAAAATTCCATGGGCCTCACCGAGGTGAGAACCCAGGACTCTCAGGTCGACAGTCGATTATCTACACCACTCGGCCATCCGTCCCACAGGTTATAAAAACAGTTATTCTAAAATAACCCTCAGGCAAATCAACTTTTGGATTTTTCATGTTCATTTGTCTACCAGCTTATCGTGGAAGTTGAATGTCGACACCAATGTCATCTGCAACACCTTTTGTAACTCTAAAAATTTCCTTATGCATCTCATCAACATTATGTCGATCAACAGCCAATATAGTCAACAACTCTTCAATGTATGTATGTACTGCCAGTAAAACTAAATGCACAGACTGCAATTCATGGGTGCTGATTTCAAAACTGCCACTGCTTTTGCTAAATTGGCTCTAGTTTCTGAGATATTGGAAGCCCTTGAAAATATGATTGTACCCTTTGTGTAAAACAAATGCAATAAGTTTGGTGTCTGTTGTATAATTAAACTATACCAAGTTATACCTTGGTTTTTTTTTTTCTTTTTTATCTCTGCTTTCTAAAGACATCATGAGTTCATCACGAAGATGCTGCAAAAATAATCAGATTGTATTCTGTTACATCTCTGGACAATACATGATTGAAAAGCAAAGAAGAAATATGACCGACTTTGTGCAGCAGGCATATTTGGCTTATTTTGGTGTGAAGCTGGGAGACCAAGACAAGTCTTGGGTTCCCCGTCAGGTCTGCAAAATCTGTGTGGAGAGCCTACGGCAGTGGACAAATGGTGAGAAGAAAAGTCTAGGTTTCGGTGTACCAATGGTATGGCGAGAGCCGAAAGACCATTTTGGTGATTGTTATTTTTGTATTGTGAATGTTAAAGGCTTCAATCGCCACAAGAAATCTAAGTGGGATTATCCTGATCTTGAATCTGCAAGGAGACCAATTCCACGTAGCAGTGAAGTTCCTATACCAGTGTTTACTGGATTATTAGAGCTTTCAACATCAGACTCCGACGAGGGGCAAGATCTGGAGTTTTTGGCAGGTGAAAACAGTGGAAGCGATTATGAAGGAAGTTCTTCAACACATCAACCATTCAGCCAAGAAGAATTCAATGACCTAATACGAGACCTAAATCTGTCCAAGCAAGCATCTGAGCTTTTAGCGTCCAGGCTCAATGAAAGAAATTTTCTCAAACCAGAAGTTAAAATAACATTTTATCGGAAAAGAGAATAATTTCTTCTTCCATATTTCAGCCAAGAGGAAGATCTTGTTTACTGTAATGACATCCCTGGTCTTATGCTCCAAATGGGACTACAAGACTACCATTCCGAAGACTGGCGTCTTTTTATAGACAGTTCCATCAGAAGCTTGAAATGCGTTCTGTTACACAATGGTAACCGTTATGCATCTCTTCCCATTGCTCACTCAACAACACTTAAAGAAGAGTATGAGAATATCAAAACAGTATTGCAGAAAGTCCGTTAGTATGAGCATCAGTGGTCAATTTGTGTTGATCTAAAAATGGTAAACTTCTTGCTTGGGTAGCAGTCAGGATACACAAAATACCCATGCTTCATGTGCTTTTGGGATAGCAGGGCAAGGCAAGATCATTGGACAAGAGTGACATGGCCTGCAAGGGAAACCATGACTGTAGGTAAAGAAGATATCATCAACAAGCCACTGGTTGACAAAAATAAGATCATTCTCCCACCGCTTCATATCAAATTAGGTTTAATGAAATAGTGTGCTAAGGCTTTGGACAAATCTGGCAATTATTTCAAGTATATTTGCAGATCATTCCCCGGATTGAGCATGGAGAAGCTGAAAGCTGGGATTTTTAACGGTCTTAGATTCGGAAACTCATCAACGATCGAAATCACCTTGAAGCTTCTTCATGAAACCGTTTTGTTTCAGTTGTCAGGAACTTCTTAGGTAATAACAGAGCAGAGAATTACGAAGAACTGGTGCAAGATACGCTAGCTAACTTCAGAAACAGTGGAACAAATATGAGCATCAAGGTACATTACCTGCACAGTCATTTAGACAAATTTCCAGTTAACCTTGGGGACTTCAAAGAGGAACAAGGCGAGAGGTTCCATCAGAATATGGGGGTGATGGAGGAGAGATATCAAGGAAGATGAGACATACATATGATGGCTGACTACTGTTGGAGCCTCCAGCGCAATTGCACCAACGACACATACAAAAGGAAGTCGAGCAAACAGCGATTTGCTAATGCATTACCATAGACAATTAACATATTAATTAATTAATTAATTAGACATAATTAGTTTTTCAAATGAAAATGTTTTCTTCTATAACACTATTACACATATTTTTGAACAAAGTTCTGCATGACTATTAACAGTTTCACTACTATTTGTTAGTATATTAATATACTTCATGCAATTCTTGACAAATTTTAAACACGGTGCATACATTATTTAATAAATTTTAATTATCTCGT
This sequence comes from Bulinus truncatus, assembly GCA_021962125.1. NCBI lineage: Eukaryota > Metazoa > Mollusca > Gastropoda > Planorbidae > Bulinus > Bulinus truncatus. The sequence continues at coordinate 7,868,600 of JAGDYQ010000016.1, read as the reverse complement.
AAAATAGAGCCAATCTAGCAAAAGCACTTACATATTCTAAATCAGCATAGTTGACTTTGTATAAAATGATTCAAATGAATGAATTCACTGTTTACCAGTGTTATAGTGTTTTGCGTAGTTGCCGAGATATACTTAGCATTACAAGAACCAATTGACAAATGATTACCAAGAACCAGGTCATAAAAATTACCAGAATTTGATTCTTTTCCACGAAGTGCTAAATCATGCATGCCACAAAACAGGATTGTAGAAATGATTGGACCCAGTTTGTTACGATTTTCTTGAAAGTGTCTTCTAAATGATGAGTTCAACTGCTGATCTATAGAAACTGCTTTGGCTTCCAATCATACAACAAAATTGCTTGCATCGTCATGAGTCTTTGTGCCATGTGCTTAGCACCTGATTAATTGCATCTTCGTTGAAATCTTTAAATTTTGTGCATGGTTTGATGACAAATGCCCCCTGATTTGCTCGAATTACTTTTTTGCGGAAAGAACACGCAATATTTGCAAAAGGCACTTTTTAACATACAAGCCATTCTGATAACCATGCATATCTAAAAACTCTGTTTCCATCAATGTCAGCTCTAAAATCATACTTTTTATCAGGGGTCTAAATTAATTTAGCATTAATTAAAAAATTCACTCAGTGGCAGAAAATTATAAACCAACAAGAGTTGCCAGATAAAACAAGCAATTTAAGTCTTTTCCGTTTCGGACAAAGGACAATTTAAAGCATTTTCGTGTACGCAGTGGCTACAGCTACGCCGGACGAAATCCGTATTTTTTTCCGGGTTACAGCCATAGATTTTGCTCCAAGCGTATAGGTTTTGATAAATAGAGAGGGAAGTAATCATGTTGAATAACTGTTACAAAAATAAATAATGATTACGCCCCTTTGATTAGCTTTTATTATTTATATTTAAAATATAAGCAAAAACGCTACTTAAAACGCCCTCTTTTTCGGACCTCAGAGGTCAGATCGCGAAATGGACTTTTGATGTACACTTGGCAGGCCAAGACCTATAAAATGATATATACATCATGGGTCTAGGACTTATGGTTGCTTAGATATAGGGCGCTCCTTTGTTAATATAGCTTATATAGTAAAAACGGTATTTAAAACGCCCCCTTTTTTTGGCCCTCAGAGGTCAGATCGCGAAATGGACCAAAGTGTTTTCTTGGCAGGCCAAGACCTATAAAATGATATATACATCATGGGTCTAGGACTTATGGTTGTTGAGATCTAGGGTGATGACGGACAGACAGACAAAACGGGGACAATAGAGCATTTTTTTTCGAAAATGCTCTAAAAAGCTGAATGCCAAGAGCATTTTTGAAGGCCAAATCAAGTTATAAAAGGCCAAATTAACAACAACAAAAAAAAAAAAAAATAAAATCGAAACCTTCTTGTGTTTGTTGTCAAAATGTTTGAATTTTCAAATGCATTTATTTATGTCAATATAAATAATTAATGTTATAGTTAACTTAAATTTAATTGAAAAATGAACCTGTATGGCATTGTCAGTTAAATTTAAAAAATGTGTATGTATGCCCCCCCCCCCTGGAGAAATTTCTAGCGACGCCCATGCCTGCAGCATGCTTTGTACCATCCATTGACACATATATTAACAGTATGGTTTGTACCTTCCATTCACATATTTGACCAGCAGGGTTTGTACCTCTATTTGACATACTGATACATCTATATTAAAAGCAGGGAATGTGTCAACTATTATTTTTGTGCCCATACCATTACGGAGTAACTAGGTAACTATCTACATCCCCGCCATAACACTGCATGATAACAAAATGTCCAATAATTCACATAAAAAAAGTTCACCAAATTTCACCTGTAAAAAATTCCATAGTTATCAAATATCGAACCCCTGAATCTCAGGTCGACAGTCGAATATCAACACCACACGGCCATCCGTCACAGTCAAGTGTATAAATTAAACAGAATTTGGCAATAATAAGTAATGCAATAAATATTGAATTCTCAGCAACTTCCTTTGTTTATTGACGCTTCCTTGATTAAAAAAATTCAAACTATTTAAAAAACGTAACGAATGTTCCTTTTTTTATTCTGCTGGCTTTTTATAAAACAAAGCTTCAATAATTATTGGCTTGAGCCCTAATGTGGGTTGTTGATTTTGCTATAGTATACTCTGCACATTTCATTTCTAGTTATAATGAGGAGCCGGTAGTCCTGAAGTATTTAATATAACGTTTTATTGGGGAGGAAGGAATTGTGAAAGTATGATTGGAGCCATTCTTAGATAAGTGAAGACATGATTGGAGCCATTCTCAGATAAGTGAAGACATGATTGGAGCCATTCTTAGATAAGTGAAGACATGATTGAAGACATTCTTAGATAAGTGAAGACACGACTGGAACCATTCTTAGATAAGTGAAGACATGATTGGAGCCATTCTTAGATAAGTGAAGTCATGATTGGAGCCATTCTTAGATAAGTTAATACATGACTGAAGTCATCATAATGCACTTAATGTAATGTACCGACAATGGTCGGTAATTTTCCCCCACAAAAGAAACGTGAATTTTTTTTTTCAAATACGTAGACATTCGAAATCACTTTTGCCATAATGAAAATTGAATAATTTAATTTAGAACGTTTCTCTCATATCGCCACTTTTTCGAGGAAAACAAAATTTCATCCTGTCGAAGCCCGAGAATGAACACATTCAATGTCTACACGACACAATGTCTACACGACACAATGTCTACACAAATAAATAAAAATACACAGCTTAGGGGTCATCCATAAATCACATCAACAACTCGGGGGGGGGGGGGGATGTCTGAAAAAATTAGACAGTTGTTGACATGGAGTCGGGGTGGGGGTGGAAATTTTATTTGCCGTAAAAATGTCACTCTTTTTTTTACAAAACTAACTCCAGTGTCTCTTTAAAAAGCACACAACGAAAGTTTTACCGACATGTAATATTAACTTCAAGCAAATTTTATTCTCCGATCAATGAAATAAAATGATGATGTCTAAAATATTAATATGGCGTATTTTATATGACTTTTAGCAAACAGTGAATTAGTCTAAACATACATTAACTCTTTTTGAACTATTTTAGCCATTATAATTTTGAAACAAGAAGAATTTTTTTTAATTGCCTAATACGTGTATCATGCGTATTCAGTCAGATATTTCTGTTGGCATCCGCTCATTTAGCAATCTAAAACTTGTGCAATACGATGTGAAATGTCATAACCGTTTATTGTGTGGACTTAGCAGGATTGGTATGATCTAGCGTAACCTATTATTTTGATAAACCTGGACAATACATTTCTTCAATTAATTTTCTTATTGCCTTTTTATACATTTTTGTTTAGATTTCAGTATTATTTTTTTTTTATAATCATTCATTTTATTGCGGATGAAAATTGATTATAGTCATATCGTATGTTGTGTGTGAAGTCCCCTGTAAGGATGAGATGAAATCACTTAGATTGTAAAAGGCCAAATTAACACACAAAAAAAAAATTAAAATCGAAACCTTCTTGTGTTTGTTGTCAAAATGTTTGATTTTTTTCAAATGCATTTATGTATGTCAATATAAATAATTAATGTTATAGTTAACTTAAATTTAATTGAAAAATGAACCTGTATGGCATTGTCAGTTAAATTAAAAATGTGTATTTGTGCCCGCCCCCTGGAAAAATTTCTAACGACGCCCATGCTTGCAGCATGCTTTGTACCATCCATTGACACATATATTAACAGCCGGGCTGTTAATGAACCATAAAGGGTGGTTTTTATGGTGCCCTTCTTTTATCCCCGATAGTGCAATGGCCACGGAGGAACCACGGGAGATATATCGTTAACTTGAGCCAAGACCTGAAAAATTTTCCTTGGTCCTCACCGGAGATCTAACCAGGTACCTTCAGGTCGACAGTCGAGCGCTTTACAACACGACCAGGCCCGTAGCCAGGTCAAAGTAAGCAGGGGCGCACCAATACCTAGCAAGGGGGTACCTTCTCATTTTAGTTACTTTTTCTTTATTTTTTCCTCTTTTTCTTCTTTTTAAGCGGGGGGGGGGGGGCATTCCACACCTAGCGGCGGCTGAACACGAGCCTCATATATATCGTAGGCAGTGTTGTGCAAACTCACCCAAAAATGATTGGATTCAAACTCTCAACTCATTTCTTCAAAAAAGAGTTAAACTCAAACTCAATTCATTTTTTTCCAATGAGTTTAATTCAAACTCAGTGAACAAAATGAGTTAAACCCATTTTTTTAAAACTTATTTCTAAAATGTAATTTTAATGTCAGTGTGAAAAAAAGCATGTTCATCAAAAAATTATTGAAAATTAAATCACTTCAATTTATTTAGCTAAAAATTTATTGTTTGCTTTTAACAGCAGCAGCTTTTCAAAATTATCATCAGAGAGTCTGTTTCTCCTGCTGTTTTCAATTTGTCCTCTGACACTAAACAAACGCTTAACAGCTGCAGAAGATGGCAAAGTTGTATTGAATTGAAAAAATACTTTTTTGACATATGGATATGTATCCAACATATTTAAATTTCTATCTGCATCAGCCAGATAACAGGAAACTTCTGTTTTAACATTATGGACTTTTTCTAAATTCACACCAGTCTCTTCATAGCCATAATCATCATCTATTTCATAAGCAACACTTGAAGTGGATTGTGTTTCCATTCCTGATCCAACTGATTGAATTAACAAATTTCTTATCAAGTCTCTTTCTCTTGGTGGAACCCAAAGTAGTTTATAATGTGGATGTTAGACCGCTGCCAAAATTGCACTTTTCATTTGAGGCATACTTAACTCTAAAGAGTCACCACATCTTTTTTGAACTCCATTGAGAAAGGCTGAAACCAATGGTTGACAATACACAAGATTCTTGTTTTGAATTGTGTCCTATGAATCAACATACCGTAATAGCCATCATTATGGCCTTGTAATGAATCAAGTATAGAAGCCAAAGGTTGAAAAACACATTAAAATTCATTTAAAAAATCAATGTCGGTTGATTTGAATTTAGGCAACACCATGGACAAACAAATGTCATATAATTTTTCTTTCATTTCTAGCAAACGACAAATTGCATCATAAGTAGAATTCCACCTTGTTGGACATGGAAATAATATTTTGGATCGATTGAATGATTTACTATTTGGCGCGGGAAAATAATTAAACAAAGAGAGCAAACAAAATATTAAAATAACGCAAGATAAATTACCTTACATCATTTTTTTTCTTGAAATAATTTTAAAGAGGTTGATAATGAGTTGAGTTATCGACCCAATTTTAACTCAAACTCACAGAAATAAAAGTTTTATTAAAACTCATAAATCATTAAAGTTGAGATGAGTTAGCTCAAACTCACAACTCACTCCTCGTGAGTTAACTCGTGAGCGGTTTTATCTGACCCTTCCGTTCATTTACATCGAACAATGTTACAATTAAACAAACCATTGTGGCCCGTGGTTTTAAATTATGTAATATTTCTTCATAATTTTCACACTGCTCTACAAAATCAAAACAACACTTGATCTCATTTGTACATGAAAAGGTCAAGGTTGTTGAAATAAAAGTAACATTGGTAAGTGATGATCTGCAGAAGAGAAGGACAGTCACTGGCCTAAATTGTGTCAGAGTACATAGGCTGCAAATCATAGTACTAGATATGTATGCTTACATAAAGTACTAAGAGCTGCTTACACACCGAACTTTAATTTTGTTTACAGTACTTCTGTAAAATGGAAGAAAAACTTGTCTTCTCAGTCGATTTAAACCATTTTGTAGCAAAAATAAATTATTATCAGTTATACACGTAGCGTCATAGTATGGCACACATATTCTCGCGGTGGCTACGGTGAATGCACTGTGCGTTGAAGTAACTGTAGTTTATGGTCTACTTCAAGATATGTCAGAGTAACTGCAGTGTATGGTCTACTATAAGATATGTCAGAGTAACTGCAGTGTATGGTCTACTATAAGATATGTCAGAGTAACTGCAGTGTATGGTCTACTATAAGATATGTCAGAGTAACTGCAGTGTATGGTCTACTATAAGATATGTCAGAGTAACTGCAGTGTATGGTCTACTATAAGATATGTCAGAGTAACTGCAGTGTATGGTCTACTATAAGATATGTCAGAGTACGCGGGTCGTAACTTTATACTAAATCTGGAGCAGCCAATTGAGTACCTTTTAATAATTTCTCATTTATGTGTAGGCCTATGCTGTGATGTTTGTCAAGATGGTCGTCACTGATTGACTAAGTCACCAAGTCACTGCAAGTAAGGACATTTCTAAAACCACTACAGCTATGATTCTTATAAGTTTCTAAGTATATAAGTGGCCATTTAGAGTATGCAAAATACTGTAATAAATTCAACATAAGTCAATGATAAAAGTAAATGTTCTAGCCATATTCTTAGAGAAGACAAAAATAATTGTGAGAACACTATATTCAGAACAGTCAATATATGAAAGAAGTGATCTTACACACTAATTCAACATGAAATGTGTGGTTAAAACATGTTGCATATTGTTAAGGGCATGGGCGTCGCTAGGAATTTTTTTTTTGCGGCATGCAATGATTTGGCACTTCGTGGAAAAGAATCCCATTCTGGTAATTTTTACGACATGTTAGAGTTTCGTGTTGAATCTGGAGATGAAGTTCTAGGTAATAATTTGTCAATCGGTTCTTGTAGTGCTATGTATATCTCGGCAACCAGTGCCGCCGAGAGGGGGGCAAATGCCCAGAAGCACGACGAGTTTTAGGGCGAGTTTTAGGGGCCGGACTGAGCTGGCCAATCAACTTTTGAAAATATTATTATCAGCACGAGAGGCCAGTGATAGACCAGGGGCCAGAAATTTCTGTCTGTGGTCCTGTCGGAAACTACATAAAACACTATGATCGAAATGTGTGGGTCTCTCTTGCGTGAAGACAATGTTCGTGAAGCAAACAATTCAGTTGCAATTTCTATACTTGTCGACGAGACAATATAATTTCAGGCGTTGAGCAGATGTCACTTGGTGTTAGATTTGTCAAAGAAAACCATAATTACAAATTCATTAGAATTTGGATTAGATAAGCCCAGTGGCGTGAAAATTCGACCGCGGGGGTCAGTCATTCTACAGCAGGGGCCAAGCAATAGCAGGGGGGGCAGTAAATAAATTTTACAAAGTAGGGCAAACAAGCAGAGGGGCCAGACAAAACGCAGGGAGGGCCAGGCCCCTTGCCCTACCCCCCGCACGCTATGGGCCTGATTAGATATGACAAATATTGTTGGTCAAGGATAAGACGGATGTTCTACAATGGCAAGTAAAGAAGGAGCAGTCAAAGCAATAATTTGAAAAAAAGACCCAAAAGCAGCAATTGTACATTGAAGTTCACATAAATTAAATCTTGCCGTGAACGATTTAAATAATGTGAATGCTGTACGAAACACAATAGGAAATCAACTTTTGAAAATATTATTATCAGCACGGGAGGCCGTGACAGCCCTGCCCAGGGGCCCGAAATATCTGTCGGTGGGCCTGTCGGAAACTACACAAAACACTATGATCGAAATTTGTGGGTCTCTCTTGCGTGAAGGCATTGTTCGTGAAGCAAATAATTCAGTTGCAATTTCTATACTTGCCGACGAGACAATATAATTTCACGCATTTAGCAGATGTCACTTGGTGTTAGATTTGTCAAAGAACACCAAAATTACAAGTTCATTAGAATTTGGATTAAATACAGCCCCGTAGTGTGAAAATTCTACAGCAGGGGCCAGACATTCTACAGCAGGGGCCAAGCAATAGCAGGGGGCCAGGAAATAAATTTTACTAAGTAGAGCAAACAAGCAGAAGGGCCAGACAAAACGCAGAGAGGGTCAGGCCCCCTGTCCCCCCAGGCACGCTACGAGCCTGATTAGATATGACAAATATTGTTGGTCAAGGATAAGACGGATGTTCTACAACGGCAAGTAAAGAAGGAGCAGTCCAAGCAAAAATTCGAAAAAAAGACCCAAAAGCAGCAATTGTACATTGCAGTTTACATAAATTAAATCTTGTCGTGAACGATTTAAATAATGTGAATGCTGTGCGAAACATAATAAGAAAAATTAAGTCAATTATAGTGTTTTTCTGAGAAATTAATCAGCGAAGAAAACTAATTCCAAATGCTCCTTTGCTATGTGAAACTAGATGGACACATAAATATAAAAGGTTGCGGATTTTCGCTGAAAATGTGACAGAAATTGTTAAACAACTGGAATACATGTATTTAGAACAATCTTGAAAAAGCAAGCAAGTTGCACGTTAGTTACTTTCTGCTGTTAGAGGTTAGTTTTGGGGTACATGTGTTGTTTGTTTAGTAATTATACTTTAATGTAATAAACTTTCAGGAAATTTAGTTCAGTTTTATTGTAAAAACTTTATGATATTTTTTCAAAATGTAGGGTGGGGGGGGGGGCAATGCCCCCCCCCCTTGAATACGCCATTGGTTAAGGGTATCACACTTTTCAAAACGGTGGGTAGGAGAATGGGCGCCAAAAATAATTCGCATAGGGTACAACAATAGCTAGCTATGGCTCTGTGGATAGTGTGGTGTGTACAACAATAGCTATCTATAGCTCCGTGGATAGTGTAGTGTGTACAACAATAGCTATCTATGGCTCTGTGGATAGTGTGGTGTGTACAACAATAGCTATCTATGGTTCTGTGGACAGTGTGGTGTGTACAACAATAGCTATCTATGGTTCTGTGGATAGTATGGTGTGTACAACAATATCTATCTATGGTTCTGTGGATAGTGTGGTGGGCGTATAATTGTTAAGATAGTCCAACAACATTTATTGAAGAGCCACATTCTGTTATATAACATTTTAGGGCCTGAGATGGGTTCCAGTTTTTTTTAACTCGTTATATATATATATATATATATATATATATATATATATATATATATATATATATATATATTGATCAAATGAGATTTCAATTATTACAATTAGCGTGCGAGTTTGAAGTTTGTTATTTAACGTTATAGTTGGGGGGGGTATTATATTTATACTTTCTTTTTCGTTTTTTTGTATAAGATTGTATTTTTGGGGGGGGGGGCGAAAGAGATAGATAGATAGATAGATAGATAGATAGATAGAGAGAGAGAGAGAGAGAGAGAGAGAGAGAGAGCCGTAATTTTACTAAAGAGGTGGGGGGGGGGGTAAAGGTCACCAAAAGGTTGACTTTCCATTAGTTAATAACTATAAATAAATACATAAACAAATTTAAAAATCTAGATGGGCACTCACGGTTATAATTTTATTAATGATTGTTATGTTGTGTCTTATTTGTCATATATGTCAGTGAGTCCATGGATTTGCGGGCCGCAGGCCTTAGTTTGCAGATGTCTGACTTACAGTTTGATAGTTTCTTCAATTAACGGCTGTCATGATTGTGATTTATACGATACAGCACATTTAATTTTATCTTAAAACATTTCTCACTCATTATTCAAACTCATTTGATATCATCAAGTAAAGAAAAAAATATGTAAAAATAAAGGGAAAAAAATCAGAGAATTCAAATAAAAAAGAATGGCATTGCTGAAGGCAATAAGACCGTTCATGCCCATTACAACATGCGTCTAACTTTTCCAGATCCTCCACCTTCCCAGCATAAGCTATTGACGTAATATGTGGACGAGCCCTTTTTTTTAAGTATACGTAGCCACTTCGTTTTTTTTTTAATTACAGAAATCAAATAAAATCGACAGCAATCTATGTATAGGTCTATTCTAATAAAAGCTGTTATAGTGTCCCTTTCTCAGGCACTGTTTAATTAAGCCTAAGGGACAATTTAGTTTTAGTTGTTTCTGTTGTTGGTTTTTCTTATTTAAATCACGTTATAACAAACTTCAAGCATCAAAATAGTATACATTTTTCTTTTGCGAATTTTTTTCATCGATAGGGATTTCGAATAAGTTTCTGATTAGTACATCACTTCCGGTAATCAGGCTGTAAACAAGACATCAAAATTGTAAACAGTGGCCTCACGGCCACACATTCACAGACTTTCTTTTTACACCAGATATGGCTATGTAAAATGAGTACAACGAGGCATAAATTAACATCTTTTCAAGGTAATTTACGAGTTAATAGAAATTACCGAAAAATTATATGTTCTAGAGTCATTTAATTGTCGGTAATTTCGTAAAGATAGGTATTTTTATAACGGACTTGCTACGGTTCCGACAAAAGGCATGCGCTCTAGACAGACTTTATTTTTTTACGGCTGTAGATGTGCGCATGTGCGATTGTCGGACTCCGTTTCGGGGTCCGACTATAGATATTGCTCCTATCCCTAATCCTAACCCCCTACCCCTAATCCTATTCCTAGCCCTATTCCTAACCCTAGCCCCAAAAACAAAAGTTATCAATAAAATGCAGTCAGTCTGCCGCGCATGCGCACATCTATTTTCGGAACCTGGAAAAAAAAATACGAAGTCCTTTTGTCGGAACCGTAGCCACTCCGTTCTGTCCAGACAGAACCCGTATTTTTTTTTCCGGGCACCAGCCATACTTATTATTGCATATTTTTTTTGTTTTCGGGGCTAGGGTTAGGATCCAGCTATATATATTGCTCCTATCCCTAATCCTAACCCTATTCCTAACCCTAGCCCCGAAAACAAAAAAAATATGCAATAATAAGTATGGCTGGTACCCAGAAAAAAAATACGGGTTCTGTCTGGACAGAACCGTAGATTCTCCGTTTTTAAAACTGATATGATGATAGTATTGTCTTCATTGACTTCATAATGATAATAACTTAATGATAATATTAATGGCATGCATGGCTGATCTAAGTTTTACTGACGACTAATAAATCCAGTTTGATCAATACACTTTAACCTCGTTTTACAAACATAATTTGTTCCCAACAACTGCTTATTTAAACTTATTAAGTTAATTATCTTAGGAATAATAGACACTTGAATGATTGGTCCCAGGAAATTAAAATTTCTCTTTTGCAGAGCTGTAGATAGCTATGTAGTACCCTGTGCTAGTTACATTTTTGGCGCCCTCCTCCCAATCTAAAAAGCAAAAAAAAATTTCGGACCCAGGTCCCAATAACTTTGATTATAGAGACAGACACTATTTTTTTTTTCAGGTTCTGTCTATAGATGTGTGAATGCGCTGCAATCACAATTATTTGTTTTCAGGTCCAACTAAGCCTAACATATTCGGATTAAACAATTTCAATCAATTAACAAAAGTTACAAAAACAAAAATAAAAGATGTTCGCTAAAGCAGTATCTTTACCCCCAGAAACCTTTTTAATTAATGAAAATCATCTCCCTAACACTCGTTAAATCGTCTCCATCTTGACAGAACACGTATAATCGTATATGTTTATATTATATTCGGGATCCGTCTAACTAAGACTAAGAGTAAAGATGTGCACATGCACGGCAAAACATATTCATTCAAATTACAAAAGTTAAAAAACAAAAATAAAAAAAATGTGTACTTAAGCAGTACCAATCCCCCCATCCCCACCCCCCACAGAATACCTTAAAACTTAATGTAAATCGCCTCAATAATACCCAATTTTATGCAAAGCCTGCAGTATACTACGCTACTGCTCTTTTGCGTGCATAGTCCGTAGTTATCATGGTCCCCATTTTGTATTTTTGATCCCCCTTGTCCGTACTCATTTTTGTCCATACTTTCCTCTTTTTTGTCCCGAATTAGTCCATGCTTTCCACTTTTTTGTTCTGCTTGTCTGTATTTTTAACATTGACGGTTAGATTGTGTGTTTTAATGCTTTATCTTATTTTGACGCAAAGGCTAGAACTATGAATAGTTTGAGCTTCATCATGTAGAACAGTGGTTCCCAAACTTTTTGGACCGATGGACCCCTTTTTACAGTCAAAACTTGCCCACGGACCCCCAAGTTAAAATACTACATAAATGCATAAAAATTACAAATTAGAAAAAAAAAATTGTTGAAATAGTACAGTATCTATAAAAATTAGAATTTTTGTTACAATTTTTTTTTTTTAATTTATGACTTGGATGAGCTTGATGAGGTGTTATGGTTTATTGATGTCTAGCTCAATGTTTGTAATAGTAGCCGAAATCCCCACGAACAATAATTTCTAGTTGGTTTCTTTTTTGTGTGATGAGGTTCATAACAGCACTGAATCCACGTTCTACCAAATAGGAAGACTTCTGCGCATTAACCCATAATGCAGAATTTGTGATATCCTTGTTCAAACATTGGTGTAAGGTTCTCATTTGTGATATTTCAATAATCTGCTCCTGTATTTCTACGGATTCATGTGTTTAGGATTTGAGTTTGTTCAAGCGCAAATGGGTTCAACTCAAAGTCAGGAATATAAAAACTAAGAATGTCTTCAAATCTTTGGTTCAGGTCTGCTTGTAGAGTCGTTAATTGTTGGCAATAAGCAAGCAAATCTTCATCTCTTTTTTGCAATTTCGAAATATTTGGAAACTGAGAACATTCTCCTCTTCCCGAGTTTTGTTTGTACAGAAAAAGTTTAATCACAAACGCTTTTAGTTTTGATTATATTTAATTGGTCACCTTGTAGTTTCAACTTAGTTTTGTAAATCGCAGTGGCTTCGAATACGACCGGGCGTGTTACGTATTTTTTTTTTCCGAGACACGATCAGCAAACTTTGATGACGTCAATAAACAGATAGAACTCTTATGATTTAAAGTTATTTTCTTTTGGCGGGAATGAGCAATTTTTTCTAGTTATACATTAAAATTATACTTTGTTTGTGTGTTCTGCTAGCACAATGGTTAAGCCGTTTGGACGCGACTCATTTTTATGCTGACTATATCCAGGTTCGATTCCTCCCAGAAACATAACTTTTTTTATTGTGTTTTTTTTTTCATAATGTATCCTTTTAGCTGTTTTAATGAAAATTAACTAACTAGATATCTTTGACATTTTTTTTTAATTGAAATAATTTCTATTTTAGGTTGTTGTAAAAAAAAGAAACAACTAATTAGGTTTTTTTAACTATTTCATAACTTAAAAAAAAATATTTTGAAAATATGTATCAAAGCTGAACACAGAGGCGTAACAATTTTAAGGGAGGAGGGTCCAAAATCGAAAGTCCCGCCGGGCTCCAGCTTGAGGGAGACCCCAAAATTATTTTTTACATTAAATATTAAGTACATAATCTCATGTCATGGTATTGAATGTCAAAATGCAAGGCCCCCAAATCCTAAGTTCGGCAATGGCTTTACAATAGTTTATCTTCCTGCAAAGGCTTTGCAGGGTATAGCTAGTCCTAAGGCTAAATATTACATAACTTTTCCTTACCATCATTTTTGCGTCACACTTTAAAAAATTCAGAGAAGCCTACATATTTCAAATTTACTAAATAATAATAAGATTAAGAAACGGGATGGGGAAGCATTTATATCCGAGAATCGAACCAAATACTGACGGAGACGAATTAACGAGTGTTAGCTTTCTGGGGGGGGGGGGTTTACGATAGATACTAATTTAGCGAATAATTTTTTGTTTTATTCGTCCGACTTTATTAGGCTTGGGCACATCTTTACTCTTAGTCTTAGACATATATCCTGACAACTAAAATATATAATTCAAAGCCGTATTTATTTTAAAAAAATATTATAAAAATATCTCCGATTATTAACAGCAAATGACTTTATTTATTAGGCTTGGACAGACCCAAAAAAAAATTAAAGCCAAATATAAAATTATCTCCGATTATTAACCACTGAGCTCTATACTAAATATAGAGCTCAGTGTGATTAACAGCAAATGACGTCATCAAAGTCTGCAGTAAATAAGAGTTCTCATTGATTCTGTTTACTGGCGTCATCAAAGTTTGCTGGTCGTGTCTCGGGAAAAAAAATACGTAGCACGCCCGGTCGTATTCGAAGCCACTGCGTTTGTAAATTTGTCAAATAAATCAGTCATATGGGCTATGTCACTTTTGAGTTAAATTGCGTCACAAATCATTGTCTTTGCTTTCCAGGAACTCCAACACTGAGTCAAAGAGCGCATAAAATTGATTTAAACAAGCACCTTTAAATAACCAAGGTTCTTCTGTGTGAAGAAGTAAACGGTTATAGTCTTCATCATTTGCCAAACATAGTTGAGAAATAATCTCTCATTTAAGGCATTCCTTTTAATTTTATTAACTGCTCTAATGACATAATCTAGTGATCCATGCAAACATTTAATAAGATTTTTTGCGACGAATGACTCAATGTACTGAAAATACATTTGGTACAGCTTGTTTTAAGTATGTTAGAGAGCCTCAGTATCTTCCTACCTTTGATGGAGCACCGTCAGAAACAACAGAAATGATATTAGTCAAGGGTATAGCTTTTACATTGAAAAATGTTTTTTAATTCAGTAAATAACATTTCGCCTTTTGTATCGGTTTCCAAACATTAAGCAAATAACAATTCTTGAAGAAAAAATTGTCTTTTACAAATCTTACATAAGCTAAAAGTAAAACTTCGTATCATGGTAAAGTGGACTTCCAAGCTGTATAAACAATTCAGATGTTTTTAAGTACTCACATAAAGAATTTTATATGGACTGGGCCATTTCGTCAATCGTCCTTTCATAGGCGTATTCAAGAGGGGGAAAATGGGGGGAGGGGAAGGAGGGGGGGGCATTTGATTTGCCCCCCCCCCCACACATATTTTGGAAAAATGTCATAAAGTTGTTACAATAAAACTTAATTTCCTGAATGTTTTTTTACATTGAAGACAATGTACATATATCAAACATAAAAAAGAATTATATCTGAAAGTTTAATTGATTACATTATTGTAATTTTTAAAATAATGATTTCAGTGTCAGACAGCTACTATACTAAAACAATATAGTATACCATTATAAATTACACTGATACAGCAATAATATTGTAATCATGGGCGTATTCCACTGATGTAGAATATTTTGAAAAAATGTCATGAAGTTGTTACAATAAAACTGAACTGAATTTCCTGAAAGTTTATTACATATAACTAAACAAACAACAAATGTACCCAAAACATAACATCTAACAATAGAAAGTAACTAATATATATATTTATGTGTCCACCTAGTTTCACATAGCAAAGGAACATGTAGAATTAGTTTTCTTCGCTGATTAATTTCTCAGAAAAAAACTATGATTGACTTAATTTTTCCTATTGTGTTTCGTACAGCATTAACATTATTTAAATCGTTCACGGCAAGATTTAATTTATGTGAACTTCAATGTACAATTGCTGCTTTTGGGTCTTTTTTTCAAATTATTGCTTTGACTGCTCCTTCTTTACTTGCCATTGTAGAACATCCGTCTTATCCTTGACCAACAATATTTGTCATATCTAATCAGGCCCATAGCGTGCGGGGGGTAGGGCAAGGGGCCTGGCCCTCCCTGCGTTTTGTCTGGCCCCTCTGCTTGTTTGCCCTACCTTGTAAAATTTATTTACTGCCCCCCCTGCTATTGCTTGGCCCCTGCTGTAGAATGACTGACCCCTGCGGTCGAATTTTCACGCCACTGGGCTTATCTAATCCAAATTCTAATGAATTTGTAATTATGGTTTTCTTTGACAAATCTAACACCAAGTGACATCTGCTCAATGCCTGAAATTATATTGTCTCGTCGACAAGTATAGAAATTGCAACTGAATTGTTTTCTTCACGAACATTGTCTTCACGCAAGAGAGACCCACACATTTCGATCATAGTGTTTTATGTAGTTTCCGACAGGACCACAGACAGAAATTTCTGGCCCCTGGTCTATCACTGGCCTCTCGTGCTGATAATAATATTTTCAAAAGTTGATTGGCCAGTTCAGTCTGGGCCCCTAAAACTCGTCGTGCTTCTGGGCATTTGCCCCCCTCTCGGCGGCACTGGTTGCCGAGATATACATAGCACTACAAGAACCGATTGACAAATTATTACCTAGAACTTCATCTCCAGATTCAACACGAAACTCTAACATGTCGTAAAAATTACCAGAATGGGATTCTTTTCCACGAAGTGCCAAATCATGAATGCCGCAAAAAAAAGATTGTAGAAATGGAGGGACGCAGTTTGTTGCAATTTTCTTGAATTTATCTTCTAAATGATGAGTTCAACTGCTCATCTATAGAAACTGCTTTGGCTACCAATAGTGCAACAAAATAGCTTGCATCCCTAATAATAGCCTTTGTGCCATGTGCTTTAAATCTTTAAATTTTGTGCATGGTTTGATGACAAAGGCCCCCTGAACTCCTGGAATTACTTTTTTTGGAAAAATCATGCAACATTTGCAAAAGGCACCTTTTAACACTTTCGAGTATACAACCCATGATGAATAGTCTGATAACCAAGCATATCTAAAACCTCTGTTTCCACCACTGTCAGGTCTAAAAATCATAATTTTTATCAGGGGTCTAACAATCACGGATCAGTACCAATTTCAACTCATTTGAAGGGTCGTATGTCAAGACATAACTTCCAATATTTAATTTAGGAAATGAAGAAGTGACAGCGACAATCAAATTAGAAATAGTTTCTTCAGTTGTGTCTGGCTGTTGAACTTGTACTGTTGTCCTCAATGCATATGACAATTCAGATACTGCAGAGGCCCTAAAATCTTCTAATAACGGCTTATCGGAATCCCGCGATTTCTCTACTTTTTTTGTTTTATTGAGCCTGTACAACAATTTCTGAAATCCATCTTTTCATAATAATTTAGGATAAATTTAAAAATTCACTCAGTGGCTGACGATTATAACAAGAATTGCCAGACAAAAAAAAACCTGAACGCCAAAAACATTTTCGAAGGTCAAATCAAGCTACAGAAGGCCAAATTAAACAAAAATAAATTAAAATCAGAACATGCTTGTACTTGTAGTCAAAATGTTTGAATTTTCAAATACATTTATTTATGTCAATATAAATAATTAATGTATACTTAGCTTGGATTTAATTGAGAAATAAACCTGTATGGCAATGTCAGTTAAAATAAAAAAAACTTATTATTTTGCCCCCCTCTGGAAAAATTCCTAGCGACGCCCATGCGTCCTTTGTATTGTAATATTACTCAGTGGAATTCTTTTTATAATGTCAAAAGCTGGTTTGTGCAAAATGGTGCATATTAGCTCATTTGCAGCTAATAAAATTATTTTATATTTAACCTTCCATGGACCCCCTGAAAGAAATCGGGGACCCCTGGGGGTACATAGGGACCACTTTGGGAACCACTGATGTAGAATATTCTCAAAAACCTGTCTGAAACCATTAGAGTGATGTTGTCTGCACAGCCTATTGAGATAATATTTGTAATGTAACATATCTGCAGTGTTGTTTTGCTAACTTTTAATGTTTCTTGAGTGACTAATAGTGTTGCTTCCTAAAATACATAGAAAGTTTTGTCACTTATTCAGATGAATTCTTCCCATGGAAAATTGTACATAGTGATTGATTTGATGAGATAATTTATGTCCAACTATTTTTGTCACGTTTTAAAACTGGAAAAATCAAACTTGCATAGTGTCATGCAAAACAAATGCAGAATATTTTCACATCTGAAAGCAACATATTTAGATGCACACTATAAAGTCTACCTGCCCAGATGCACTATTCACTCTTTTCATGAAAGCTTTTGTCACAGTTACTAAACAGTCACCACATTACCACTCTTTAATAAACAATATAAGTTCACACATATGTTGACTGTACAAGTGAATCATGCTGAGTGAGACTGAGAATAAGGTAGAAGAACCATTGGTTGATTAGTTATCATATATTATGATAAGCTCAGCTGTAAAAGCAGTTCATTTATACTACTCATTCTACAAATTCTCGCTTGTATATTCAGTGAGAATTTATTTTGTAAACATTTTGCATGTTTTACAAGACATCCCTTATATATGAAGGCTAATTTGGTAAAACATTTTGGTCATTGTAAACTACTCATAAACGAAATTACTCGTAAACCAAGGTTTGACTGTACAATAATTTATGGGCGGGTCTTAGTTTTCTTTTGTCTTCTTATAAGAGAGCAATAGACTAAAATTAATTCATAAGTTTTATCAGGATATATAATTAGTAACAATTTGACATTTTTCATGTTGCTGTGTGATGTTAACCATTATGCTAGACAATGTCTTTGTTACATTTGTCTAATTTTTGGCCTGAAAAATCATGTAATTTTTATTTTTAAAAAGTTCTTACTCAAGTCCGCTGTGATATTATTTTACTTTTATTTGAATTAGTTCCATTTCAAAGTACATTCATTAGAATAATTCACTTGTAAAATTAATTAATGGTAACAAGTTTTTTCTAACAGGGGGTGATCAAGTTTTACCAGCAACAGATTTTAAAGACAAACATGTTATTGCTGTACCTTTTGTCAACCAGTGCTACACATGGGACTGTGGATTGGCCTGTGTCTCAATGATACTAAGGTTGATGTCATATACATAATATATCAAACATATATATATCATCTATTTTTTTTTTTTTATTTCGTTGTAAAAATTTCTGTGTTTGTATAATGATTGCTTTTTTTGTTTAAATTTCCTACGATTCTAAAGTAATTTTCTCCTGTGTCAAGGATGTTAAATGAACCGTGTGATGATGTCTATACAAATGATCTTGATTCTCTGCAGTGTGGGGAAAGGTAAGCTGAGCATTATTATTTTAAGGACATGTAGGTAATACACTGCATATGTAAATACATAGTGCAATATGTGTATGTTATAGTATAATTAAATAGTTTTTTTTTTTTTTTTTACAGTTTTTACAAATAAAATGTTTTAATTAGCATGTATTAACTTTAGTAACTCATTAGTGAAAAAAGTTACACAATCTCAAAAGCTTGACAGTTGAATGCCTGCCCTGCACTGTATTACAAGTATTTCTTATTTTAATATTGTAAATTTATACATAAATTTTAACTTTGAAGTCATTTAATAGAACTTATAGATCTCATGAAACAATACTTTCCTTCAGCCAAACAAAAACTTGCTTATTTCTTTATATTATTAATAAAATCTTCAGGAATAATATTAACCATTAATTTAGCTGTTAAAAGTCTGATGGTCTGACAGATTTTAAAAAATTAGCTCTTTTTTTTTTTAATCAAAGTTATTGACTCTAATGTCAGACATTGTACATCTTGGCCATGTATATGTTACAGCGACACAGAACAATTGCTCACATCCTTAGGTCTTTGTAGAAATGATTATGGCTACAGATTCATGTATGAACTCTCATATGTTTAGTTGAAAGATGGTTATGCAGTGAAAAGCACTTAAATGTCAATTTGAGAGTCAAAGCATTTGGGAGAGCTGAGTACTTTTTCACGCCCTGACTGAAGTTCCAAGGTCCACTCAGCTGAAAATGGGTATCTGACATTAGTCAGGGCGGTAAAGGCTGCTGGGCATTGTGCTAGCCACACAATCAGCTAGTATGCTATGGTTTAGTATCAGATTAATTCTACATTTCATTAACCCTATTAGCTCCCAAGTGGCTGTAGGGGGAACCCTTTACCTTTTTTTTTCCCTAACATACCTGTAGGTAACCATATTAACTAGAGCTACTGATTAGCTTCCTTTAACGTGTTTAAAAATTATGCAATTAAAATTTTTATTGTAACACCTAAATGTGTTAATTGATAACAGGAAAAAAGTCAAGAAAAAAAGGTCTGTATTCTATGAACAGAAATTGATTGAAAAAGAAAGAATACTCGAATGCAGGAACTATCACGTCTACGTAAAATCATAGCAGCAATTAGACCTTGAAACATTAGGATTGTCATTTTTTAATTCTGTTTTCTGACCCTGAATGATACAGTTTGTTATCATTCGCCATAATCTTCCTAATTTGATTGAACTTCATGTCAACTTTTTTGGAAAAGATGGTATGGTAATTGAGTAACTCGACTATATTATTATTTTCAGAAGTTTAAGGCATTAATTGAAATGACATGTGAATAAACTGATCTGAATTAAAAATTTAATTTACACATATGCAAATGCTTAATGCTCTAGTAACATTTTTAAGAACTTTCAGCAAGTTATGTATAAAATGTCAGACTTATCTCAAAGAACTTTCAGCAATTTATGTATTAAATGTCAGAATTATCTCAAAGAACTTTCTGCAATTTATGTATAAAATGTCAGAATTATCTCATATTTATGTATAAAATGTCAGAATTATCTCTAAGAACTTTCAGCAATTTATGTATTAAATGTCAGAATTATCTCAAAGAACTTTCTGCAATTTATGTATAAAATGTCAGAATTATCTCATAGAACTTTCAGCAATTTATGTATAAAATGTCAGAATTATCTCAAAGAACTTTCTGCAATTTATGTATAAAATGTCAGAATTATCTCAAAGAACTTTCAGCAATTGATGTATAAAATGTCAGAATTATCTCAATACTGTGAGTAAACTAGAAAAGTTCAATCATTCATAATCTAAATTTATATATTTGATTGTCTTAAGGAAATATTTATGTCATGTGGTGTTTTTTTTTCTTTTGCATTTTTCTTGTTTAGTATTTGGACTATTGATCTGGCATACATATTAACTAGACACAATGTTGATTCATGTTTATACACCATAACGGTTGGAGTGAACTCTTCACATGGGAAAAAGGTTATATAAATTTTTTTTTATCTCAAGATAAAAAAGTTAATTATTTTGACTAAATAATAAAACCTATATGAGGAGAAGTGTAGCTAGTATTTTATTAATTATTATACTTTGAATTATATTATTACCACTTGTATTAATACATTAACATTTATTTTGTTTGTTTGTTCCTGCAGTCATTTTATCGTAAAAATTTTACTGTAGATGAAATGAGGGTAAATACTATGTTTGAAAATGCTCAACTGCAGGGTGTGCGGATAGAGAAAAGGTAAATATCTGAATGATTTTAGTCAATAAGATATGTTAAAGTGAGGAGATTTATTTCTTCTGTTGTTATGTTGTTATAAGCTATTGTAATCTCAATATGTTACAGAAAATTCATATAGTACTTGATCTATTTGTTTTATTTTAATTGACTTGAAGCTTATCTACATGTCTCTTGCAGAGTCTTAACCATAGATGATTTCATAAGCCACCTGAACAAAAATAATCCAATGATTGTCCTGGTGGACTGGACCTTGATGAAATGTTTATGGTGTGATAGCCGAGTAAGGATCACTTTCTTTATGAAATGTTAATCATATATATAAACACTTAATTTAACTTCCTTCAACATGCACAACTATATGCTAACAGTAAACCTTAAAAAGTAACATCATTTGATTCTTCAGAAAAAAATACTCCTGTGTTGCGAAGTCCTTTTAGTTAAAATGCTGGTTTCTTAACAGCTATAAACAACGTAAATATAATAAGTCGACTCCATTTAAAAGAAACAATAATAACATTTAATTCTTCAATATAATTACATGAACATGAGCTGACAGTTAATGGTGAACTCAGGAGGAGTACAATATCTACTGTCTAGATACATTTTGGTAACATACTTTTGCTTTCTGCGATTCCCAGAGCTTAGACTGATGGCACAACTGCCAAAATCAAACAAGTGGTCCCTATTGTCAGTTATATTATATGTAATTTCTAACAAAATGATGCATACACACAGAATTCAGAACAAACAGCACAATGGAGGTTTTTTTTACACATTTTTATTAGATTGATCACAGTATGAAGTCGGAATAGAATATTTTAGAGACGTTATAAAGAGCTTTATCGATGCAAATTATTTTGAATTAACTAAGAGAAATAATCAGAGTTCCATTGCATGAATATTTACTTTATTTACAGTGGGTATTCAGTTAACGAACTTAATCCGTTCCACAATTATGTTCGCTATCCGAATCGTTCGTTAACCGATCATCGATTTACCATATATGTTAATGGAAATTCGATTAATTCGTTCTACAGATCCTACAAATTTAATTTTTAAAAAATGTCATGTACAAGTATAATTTTTTAAGTAAGTTTATTTATTACAAATTTAATACACACATATAGTCTTGCTTATTAATCAGCCCTTTTCCTTTATTTGGACGTTAAAGAACATGTCCAATGTCAATAGTTTTTCTCTCTCCATCGGGACTTTCAGGAAATGATGGATAGCTACGTCGTTGTAGAGATCAGCAACCCTATTGACATCAGCTTGGTCTGGGTGCCATTTTAAGACCTTTGCACTGACTTCCTCCCACTTCTTCAAAAGATCTTTAATGAAAGATCTCCTTTTAAACTTAGCAAACCAGTGAGTGGTAGCCTTCAATTCTAGATTTTCGGAGGACGAGCCTGGAGTTTGTTCTTTCAATTTCTCAAAAATTTCTCCAGCCTTCTCTTGAATGATGGCCATACTAGTTACAACTCTCTTTATCTCCCGTTTATTTATCCAAACTAAAAGCAAACTCTCCATTTTTTTTATGGATGGCACTTCATTGCTTCCAGTGGCGCAACCAGCAAATAATGCTGGGGTGGGGGGGCTCACATATAGAAAAAAGACAATTGACAGTCTTTTTAGTAACTTTATATAGTAAAATATGTATTGATGATTTGGTCTGGGTGGGGCTCACCGCCCCCCCCCCCCCCCGGTTGCGCCACTGTTTGCTTCTCATATGTAATTTTCGTTACTCATTTAGCATTTAGCGTCGTGAGTCTTCTTGATGTTATCTTTTTTAGCTAGGATTGTGCCTACAGTAGACCTGTTCAAGCCGTACTGCCTGGTAACAACAGTCATTATTTGTCCACTCTCTACTTTAGTTATAATCTCTTGCTGGGTTTTTATGGTGAGCACAGTTTTTGACACTCCACTCTTTTTAGGCCCCATATTATTGTCAAATTTTCAGGGGTTTTTTATAATGCGTTTAGAGAAGCACATAGGAAAACCACAAGGACATAAACCAACTACACATGTATGGTAAACTATTGACAATGTGTCGTCGCACACTACCCTACGCGTCGTAAGTGCTGCCTCACTGATACACAGTATGAATGATGACGTGTCAGCGCACGCGCGCATCCATTTTCAAGACAAATCGAGGACAGTGTTGGGTGTTCCGAGATCCAAGATGTTTTCGTTAGAATAAGTTTTTGTTTGCTATCCGGATTTTGTTCGTTGTCCGAACACAAAAATCTTTCCTGAAAGTGTTCGCTGTCCGAACAGTTCGTTAACCGAATACCCACTGTATTTTGCAAGGACAATTAAAAAACACAATTTTAGCATGAGGTGGAAATGTCACGTTTGAAGAATATCTATCAAAATCTTATGAATTAGTAGAACATCTATCAATATCTATTGAATTAGTAGAAAATCTATGAATATCTAATGAATTAGTAGAATATCTATCAATATCTCATAAATTAGTAGAATATCTATCAATATCTATTGAATTAGTAGAACATCTATCAATATCTAATGAATTAGTAGAACATCTAATAATATCTAATGAATTAGTACACCATCTATCAATATCTAATGAATTAGAATATGAATTAGTTTTATGTGAATGTTAACTTAGCGTAAGTCTGGTGATTGAATAAACTATTAGGAGTGGCAGTCACGATGAATATCTAATAAAAAAAAATTCATTTTATTTATGATTGTATTTCGGCCTACACTTCTTAACTTACATCTTATTTGTAGATAGTGTTATCATTGATTTCAGTTTAACTAGCTATTATATTCTTCATTAGTTTTCATTACATTCTGTTATGTCAATCTATCTTCCTGAATCAGGAATCCTAATGTACTTTTATGACATTACTTTTGTTATTACATCAATGTAATTTAATGTAATTTAATACTTTAATTTAATATCTTTCACTATTTTGAACAAAATTGCTTAACTCTCAACCATCGTAGCATTGACTTTTCGACCACCGGTGAGCGACAATTTTTTGGACGTTATAATTCTTTATATTTTTACTTTTGGTAAAAATTTTTTTTTAATGTTTTATTATATATGTGCAACGCCGACCCTGGCCGTCCAGTGGCAAAGAAAAATAGATTTTTTATTTTTGTAAAAATTTGGTACTTGGTAAAATATTCCAAGTTTTATTTTGAAAAAAGACATAATGCACTAGCAATTTTTGTCGCTGCGGCTCCCTTTTTTGACAAAATGTCAAAAAAGGGAGTGCTTCGCGCGTATTTGAGGCCGGGCTGTTTGGTGACTAAGCATAATTTCTTGGGAAAAGTGAAATTTGGTGATTTTTTTAATATGGAAGGGGTGACAAAAGTGATCAACTTTTAAATAAGTATAATATTCTTAGAAAAACAAATAATTGGTGGGAAACTTTATTTTTTTATTCATTTAAATGTGTTTCCTGTCACTTATAATAATAATATAGAAATTTTAATGATCAATTTTGTCTTGTCTAACATTGTGTGAAAATTAATATGTCTTTTTTCATTCTAGAGGCATGAGTCCTTATTTTTTTTTCCAATTTCTATAGTATCATTTAAAGTTGAATAAAAAAAAAATTATCATAATTTTACGTCCAAATTTATTTATGTGTTGTACAAATGAATAATGTTTATGTAAATAATAAAGATTTTGTTTAAATTCTTCATACCTTTTTTTTTTATTCTTACCGTTTGTGATGTATTTGTATTTTTAGTTAAAAAAAAATAATTAAAAAAATCATTCACGCTATAATTTTACAAAATTAAAAATTTCTATTATATCAAAAGTTTTATATCATTAAATAGCTTATTCATTTCCAAATTTAACGATGTATAACTTCACTAGGTAGCTTATAACATAATGAAAAATGCCTAGTTTTACAAAACACCCTGAAATCAGCTTTAAAAAATTGCCGAAAATGAACAACAGTTGAGAGTTAAGAATATTATTTTCCCTTCAGCCATTCTTGGCTTATTTTTTAAATTATATATTATACATCCAAGGTAGATACTCAGAATTGAGATACTTTTAGTATTGTCATGTCTAATAATAATTGTAGCATCAGTCTCTGGCAAAGTTTGTGTATAGGAACAATATTTACAATTAACTTCAAATATAAATTGTATTTTCTCATATGATAAAAGTCTGTCAATATTTTTTTACCATAATTTTTTTATTGTTACCGTTGTTACTAATTTGAGGTGAAATGTTTTATTTCAGTTACGCAAATGTTGGTCGTGTGTGACATGTAACTCTGGACCTTATCAAGGTGATGTAAATATTGTACTTTTAGTAATAGAATTTGAAGCTTTAATACTTAGATTGTTATTTAAGCATATAGATTTTCAATTTTTTAAAATCTTTGTGCAATTAAAATATATTTGAATTACGGATTGACTGTTTTTTTAGGTCATTTTATAGTTGTGTGTGGCTATGACATACATAAAGACCTGATATTTTACAAGAATCCAGACTCTCATTGTCATGGTAAAAACTGGTTGAAAGTTGAATGAATAAAAGGATCATTGTTTTACTTCCATTAAATAGAATTTATATAGTTCAGGCATGCATTGTTTTCATTAGATATTAGATATTATTAGATGTTCTACTAATTCATTAGATATTGATAGATGTTCTACTAATTCAATAGATATTGATAGATGTTCTACTAATTTATGAGATATTGATAGATGTTCTACTAATTCATTAGATATTCATATATTTTCTACTAATTCAATAGATATTGATATATGTTCTACTAATTCATAAGATTTTGATAGATATTCTTCAAACGTGACATTTCCACCTCATGCTAAAATTGTGTTTTTTAAATTGCAAGGACTCCTTGCAAAATACAATGGGTATTCGGTTAACGAACTGTTCGGACAGCGAACACTTTCAGGAAAGATTTTTGTGTTCGGACAACGAACAAAATCCGGATAGCAAACAAAAACTTATTCTAACGAAAACGTCTCGGCTCTCGGAACACCCGACACTGTCCTCGATTTGTCTTGAAAATGGATGCGCGCGTGCGCTGACACGTCATCATTCATACTGTGTATCAGTGAGGCAGCACTTACGACGCGTAGGGTAGTGTGCGACGACACATTGTCAATAGTTTACCATACATGTGTAGTTGGTTTATGTCCTTGTGGTTTTCCTATGTGCTTCTCTAAACGCATTATAAAAAACCCTGAAAATTTGACAAAAAGAGTGGAGTGTCAAAAACTGTGCTCACCATAAAAACCCAGCAAGAGATTATAACTAAAGTAGAGAGTGGACAAATAATGACTGTTGTTACCAGGCAGTACGGCTTGAACAGGTCTATTGTAGGCACAATCCTAGCTAAAAAAGACATTATCTATTCAAAAAATAACAGTTTTAATAATGCCATGTTATTTCCACTAGTTTTAATTGAAATAGTTGTATTTAGCTTGTCAACAAAGAAGTAGTTCACTAAAATTAATTCAATGAATTTGTCCATTGAGTTTTTTTAATGGCATAAATATAACACACTTAAATATTTGAAAGAAAATAAAATATCAATGAAAGCATTTAAACAGGTTTAAATAGAAATCATAAAAAAATTAACCTTTTTTTCTTTAATATGCAATATGGTTGTATCGTAAATTTGTACGTAGACTTACTTTTTTGCATTAACGACACAGTGATACCAAACTCGCAACCAGACTGAATATTAATTTTAATGATATCAAAGAAATGCTAAAGTTGCAACATTATCCATATTTTATTTTTTTGGAAAAAAGAATATTTTGATGACTCAATGAACTATTGCATCTCAGGGAAAAAACAAAAGCCTTATGCAGGCTCTGACTCTGTATTTGATTTCTGCATCAAAACAAGTCGGGCTGAATTGTAAAAATGTGGAGACTCATTATGTGAATTGACCCAAACAAGCGGAATGCATGTATATACATTTTCAAAAGAAAATTGTATGAAAACAAAAGTGCAAAACTCATGGATTTTGTGGCTTATTTTCAGTTAGCAAATACATATATTCAATTTTCTTGCGAATTTCTCCCTTCAAAATAGCAAAATTTGAATTGCACATAGAAACCAAACTTCTAATTATTCTAGAATCATGAACTAATTTTAGATAGGTTTGTTGTAATTTCATGTGAGGAAAAATTGGCAATTAATTTACACAACCATGTAATGGGCTGTTTTCAATGTGTATTTTTGTCCTCAGTTTTTTTAATTTGACTCACAAAAATAAAGTCAGACCTATCTTGTGTGTCACTGTCATTAATTTAACAGTGGAGTTAGAAGTTGTTTGCCCCTGGTAACACTTCAATGGGGTGTTAATTTTCCAACTAAAATGTTTTGACAGTATGTGATTTTTTCAAAGTTATTATGCACATTGACAAATTATAATTTGGCACTAAATATCTAAAAAGCTTCTCTGGACTGTGCATTGATATTTTTTATTTTGCTTTTTGTGCTTTTTGAAAAATAAGGGTCAATTTTATGGATAAAAAATAAAAATTGACTGGCTGCTATTAACACCATAACTTATTGTCTTTAAATGTAACATTTTAAATAAATTGATTATTTCTACAATCGTACAAGTTCATGTATAAATTATGTATTAACATAAAACTATAGGGCTCCCAATGGTACCATCCCCAAGGATGCACACAAGAATGGCTCTATAAAAATATTATAGTTTTTTCAGTTCTATTTCAATCCTTTGGTTGGCCACTGGTTTAAGCTCCCAGATTCCTCAATATTTAGTTTGCCAATATTTGTAATATATATTTTCTGTTGTTATTCAATATTTGTAATATATATTTTCTGTTGTTATTCAATATTTGTAATATATATTTTCTGCTGTTATTCAATATTTGTAATATATATTTTCTGTTGTTATTCAATATTTGTAATATATATTTTCTGTTGTTATTCAATATTTGTAATATATATTTTCTGTTGTTATTCAATATTTGTAATATATATTTTCTGTTGTTATTCAATATTTGTAATATATATTTTCTGTTATTATTCAATAATTAAATTATATGTTTTCTTTCTTTGTTAGTCTTTCTGTCTTGAGAAAGTAATTTTTTTTTTTTTTTTTGAAGATCTTTGCTGTATTCATATGGATGACTTTGAAAAAGCCAGAAAAAGTGATGGAACAGATCAGGACACATTATTTATCTTCAATCAGACATGTAGAAGTGAGTATGTTCAATAATGTTCATACATTTACACTCAAATCTGTACAATAGGTATATGACTAAAAATTTTTTTCATTATTTTTAATTCCCCATACTGATACAAGTGGATATTTTTCATATCTATGCAGAAAATATCAATAACAACCCACAACTGTTAAAAAGGTTACCCTCCACATGCCCAGTAAATCGTATGTCAAACCCGCATTTAGTATTTTAACTGTAATTGTGTTCTTTGTTGTTCCATGCACCATCAGCATTTTAGTTGGCAACTATTATATGCATAATTAGTATTTGTGTCATTTCTGGATTGTCTCAAAGCAGTTCTGTCAAAAATGCTCCAGCTTCCGAGACGAGCAAGAGAATTTGGACTTCAGATCTAGTGTATTTCCGAAAAGGCATTAAATCACCAAAGACTGTTGATCAAATGCGGGAAATTCCAATGGAACTACATATCGTGAACAGATATAAAAGAATTGCTTCTGATGTAAAAAGCAGAAGACATGATGGTACAATGTTGTTAAGAAGTTTGAAAGACATAATCAAAGTCCTGGAAACTATGATTTCACAGCGATGTTTAATGTAAGAGATGAGAAAGGAGAGTGGTTGTGCCGAGAAGACAGAGAGTTCTATGCACTTCAGATTTCAACAAATGATTCACACAAGAAAAATGAAAATACTTAGAGGGAAAGTGCCAGTCACAGAAAGCTTTACTAAAGAAAGTTTTGAATCAAGTGTCTTACCAATTTTGGATGCAGAAGATTCTGTGAGTAAAGAAGATTTTGTGAGCGAAGAACAGTGTTCAAGTAGCAGTGAAGATAATGAGAAACCTTTAAAGTCTAAAAGACAAAAAACTGCTTTTGCAGTGCGTTTAGTGAGCAAAATTGAGTACAAGGAAGGCCCAAAAAGTCTGTGAAATTTTGCCGGGAACTGAAGTTTGCATATCTACTCCAACTCAAAGTGGCGTTTACAAAGGCCTAATGAAAGAAGGAGAAAAATTAAAAATAATTTCAAGGAAAACTTTAAAAAATAACACTGGTGCTTACACTTTGATGGAAAGACCGCACAAAATAAAGCATATGAGGCTGTTGTTATAAACAATGAAAAAAGGGAGGTCAAAAGAGCAGACAATATTCAATGGAAAATAAACTCTATGTATCTTCTTCTTTCTTTCTTTGGCTCTACATCTCATTTAGGGCCCTGGCCTGCCTTACTACTCTTCTCCACTTTTCCTGAATAAAAACTGTGCTCAATGAATAAAAATGAATGTCTCTGACATAACTGCAGCAAATACTGTACTTGAAGAAGAATTGGTGCAGTTACAATGTTACAGAAACACTTTCAAGATGTTGGATTAGAAAAAGCTGTATACATTTGATGATAACACCACATTCTAGATACAATATTGAAACATGTCATGAATGATCATTTTGGTACATCAACAACTTTACCAAACATCAGCTGCTTGTTTGTTTCAACAATAACAGAAAATTATGAACAACTCAAAACACCATTTGATAATACTGGAGCACCACTAAAGAAATCAGAACAAGAGTGCTGGCGAGATGATATGGCTTTTCTTGATCATTTAATATCTTGCTACAGGATTTTCAAAACTACAGGAAGCTTCCTAAAACTAAATTTTCAATCACTTCCATAAATCAGTAATGCGAGATGGAACTCCAGGGCAATTTATTGTTTGTCATCATTCATTCTGATACCAGAGAATCTGCAAACAGCTAAGGCAGCATGTGACTTTGAAGTCATTAAAGACCTTTTCGTCCACAGATCCAACACCTATACCGATGCAGCGTTCTAATATCTGTGCAGATCGTGCAATTAAAGTGATGCAAGATTTACTTCCACTTTACTAGTCCATTGAAAAATTGAACATTAAATATCTTTTAACTAATGCACAATAGAAATGTGCATTGTAACATTGTAACAATTATCAGTATTATTCTTATGTCACTTTTATTTGTAATGGTGAAACCTTTATTGAAATATATGAAAATTCGTATGTTCTAATTTTCGTGTCGGTTGGTGGGTGAACTTTTTTTTATGCAAAACAAAAATTACCCATATTTTCTTTATTTGTGATACAAAGCTCCACCAAATATGATATGGGGATATAGGGTTATATTTTAGTCATACCCCGACTGTATACGTATGTCCAATTATTTTGATCTGATGTTAAATATCTATTGACAATCTTTTATCCTTTTATTTAGCTGAGACTGGAGAGTCTTTATAGAGATCTAACTGGAATGATGAATGTCATTTCCCTACTCTGAGTATTCAATTTATCAGCAACAACACAATAGATACCAGTGTTACTGTAGCAATGTATCAAGATTTGTTTCAGATTTATTTGGTTTTTAAGGATTGTAAAAAAAAACATGAAAAATTCTCAGTTTTATTAACTGCCTTACGTATAACTTGCTACTATGTGTCTGTTGGCTATTCCACAAAACCTGTGTTGACAAACATTGCAGAAGAGACATTAAGAAACCCAGAAATCAATTATTTATCTGTTTTTTTTCTTTTATGATTTCATTGTTTTTGGCTCATCATATATAATTTGATGTGGAGAATAATGATGGCATTTTATTCAATGGATGTTTTTCTTTTATTAATCCATGTTTCACAATCAGCATTTTAAGCTACATAGAATTAAATACCTTTGCTATAATACTTCCAGAAAAATTGAGACCTGTATTTTGTGGTTTTTATCAACTCATTACTTTAACCCTCTTGTACTATATACATTTAATGCTTTTTTTCCCCTCTACCCATCTGTCTTAAAATGCTTTCTTTCGGTTATGACTAATGCCAACTTATCTTGGACCCTTATAATCTCTACCAACTGGGGCCGCTCTTATCAAACCCACCCATTAAGTGATTTTATTACTGTACCCAGCTGGTGCCCCTGACAATGTTCAGGCTGACCTCCATGTGGTGGGCTTGCTTTCATTTCTACCTCATCAGTGGACTTTTATTTTTCCGTGGCCAACTGTTTATATTGGACTTGAAATTTATATTTTGCTATAAAAATGTTATTTAAAGACAGCTTCTAAACCACTTAAAATTTAAGTGAATGTTTTTGAACTGTTTATCAGTATTTAATATGTTAGGCTAATCAGTCTATAAATATCTAAATTCATTGATTCACTAATGCTAAACAAATGAAGGGGGACAACCAAGAAGTTTAGTATCTAATCTTTTTTTTTATTAACTACTTTACAAAAAAATAATTCTCTAGTGGAATCCAATACTATTTCAGCTCTTATTTTTAAAATAATATTAAAACAGTGTAAAACAACAGTTCATGCTTATAATATTAAAACATCAGTGTAAAACATTTGTTTACGTTTATAATGGTCCAAGTGTAATAAACTTCAGTATGAAATGATTCTAAATAAAGAAAATGTTCACTTACTCATTTTATTTTTTGTTTTATTTTTTTTGTTAATCTTTGGCAGCTGGGATTTATTTCCCATAGATTTTGGCAGCTTTCTCTAAAGAAAAATTGTCATGAATTACTCAACCTTCATGTAAACACTGTAAACAACAAAATATTTCATTGTATGGTCAATATTAGTGACCAGTTGAATCATTTTCACCTTTTTCATCATACCACATAATTGTTATAGATTTGCTTTCATATCATCTCACCTATGCATCTAAATTTAAATTGTTAAAAATTGCTTCTATTGCATGGAATAGTCAACTAATATGATTAAGAAATAATGTTATACACATTTCTTACAAAATGTAAAGTTTTAGTTGTATGAATTTTTTAGCTTGGACCAACCCAATTTTTTTTTTTTTACACATAAATCTCTTAGTGTTTAAAATGAAACAGATGAATAATTCATTTTTAATTGTCTCTACATACTTGTTGCTGAAACATCTGATTCCTTACGAGTTTAATCTATTTGTGATTGCTGTTCTTTATTATTATTTTAAATTTCACTCCATAAATACATAGATTAATTGTTTGTATTCATTAAATATGTTCTTTAAAAAAAACATAATTATCATATAATTGTCATGTTTGTTGATTAAAACAGGTCTTTTTTTATTTATAATTTTTTTATCAATATTATGACAAATAAATAACGTGGTCTTACATTAAATTTACCAAACTGCATGACATCAAATACAAACCTTTTTTATATGATTAGACAAATAAACACAATAAGATATCAAGTAGAAAAATAAAATAACTTTAATAGCTGGTATATATCTATAGCAGGTACTGAGTTAAGTTTATAAACTAATCCTTGAAGTGTTTTAATGAAAAGAATGTAATTCATGCACCAAAATAATCTCCTCAGTTCTTTTTAAATTAAAAGACAATTTCGAATCATTTTTCATATTGCCTAAAACTTCAAAACTAAAAGCTTTTTAATTAAAATTATTTTTTTATTAATATTTTTTAATGCTTTATAAATAGTGGCTTTACTAGTCTAGCTTTAGTGTTGTATTCTTTATTAAAGCTGTGTTTAAAATATAATGATTATGGTTAATGATGTCTGAGTGGACAAATTTGAGTTGAGACAGGGTTTTATGTTGCATTATTTCTTTACTCTGGTAATATAAAAATATATGTATTTTAATATTTTCTCAGTGAGTAAAATATGTGAAAAATTTTATATAAAGTTTGATAAACAAAAATGTATTTGCATAGTAAAAAAATTCTAAAATATTTGTATCTATCTTAAAGATAGATTAGTATGATCAATTATTTTATTAAATATATGTTACTAATTCTTTTTTTTTTTTTTTTTTGGAAGACAAGTCAGTAATCAGTTTATCAAGATATATCTCAATATTGTAACATTTTTTATTGTTTAAAGCAATCTTCTTTACAAGAAATTGAATTGGATTACAGACAACTTATACACAAATTGATTTTATTCGTGTTTTTTTTCATTCCAAAAAGTGTTGGATACATTTTTTTTTTAAATGTTTTTTTTGGAATCAATGTAAAACTGTTTGATACTGTTGTATATATAGTGATCTGGCAGTGATTGTTTTACTTGGAATTTAAGAGAAAAAAAAAGATTAAAATCTAAACGATTACTTAAAAAAAATTTTAATTGATGAATTGAAAAATGGAATATTTATTTACAATGCTGATATATCAGTTGACACATGACAAGAGATTCAGATGTCCATGGTGGACACTTTAATTATTTTGTTTCTATACATTAACTAAATAATTAAACATGTGACAAGTTGAATCTAATCTGTCATTGCTCTCCATGCTGTTTTATATGTCATTTTAACATTTTACATGCCACATAAATTAACTTAAAAAATACAAGTTTTCATTTGGCTATTATTTTAATCTGAAATGTAAAGAGAAGAGTAAATATCCTTAGCCCTAGAGTGCTATTGGGGCAGACAAAGTTTAGAATTCATCAGTTTCCTTAACCACAGTATATTAAGAAGTTGAATGGTTGACACAAAGCCCAGCCACCTTTACTTCCCCAAGTCAGGTACCTATTCAAAGATGGGTAGACTTGGGGAATTAAAGCTGTCACCAGTGTAATAATTTAAATTTTAAGTATGGGGTAACTAATATGGTTATAAGTGCAATTTGATTTTAATTGACTAAAAATGTAACCTACAGCAAAATAAAAAATCTGACTCAAGTGGGGTTCAGATTTTTTAAAGTCTGTGTATATTGATGGTGCTTTGTGAATAACTTTAAACTCTATGTACAAAAATGTTAATGAAGCATGCTATCTTGGTAATTATTAAATACAGGGTCTTTTTTACTGAACCAGGTATTTTCTTGTGAGCATTAAAGTATTCTGATGTGTATCTGTTCAATAATCTTTTCTTTATTGTTTTGAAATTATTCATTATTTTTAATGATACTTAGTAAATTCTACTATTGAGATCTTTGTAATTATTGTTCCTAGCACTAGTGATTCAAAGTATTTAAATAGTTCTAAAAAAAGTATGCTTTAAAAATAAAAGCATAGGCGCCATTGGGCTATTGTATTTTAATACATGACAAAATTATCAAAATATTATGGTATGGTTTCTAACTAAATTCCTTACAAAATTGCACACAAATACAAGAAATAATGTGTCTTTAAATTTCACCATATATATAAAATGACTAATTTGATTTCTGGGATGTTTGCAGACCAATATGCTCAGCTATTGCTGACAGAAAAAACTTTTTAAAAGTCACCATTAGATAACTACAGTGATTTTATAAAGAAATTTTTCTCGCTTAAAAAATGTGGGCATGTGAGTGTAGAGATCTTTTATAAAACAATTGACTTTCTTCATTACTTGAAGTTACTTTAACTAATTCACATTTCCTTTAGCCTGGAGAATTTCAAAATAAAATTTGCTAAAGGCTTATAATGCAATTAGTTTGAATTAATTGTAAAATTCACAAAATTATTTACAGGGAAATTTATGACATTTATTCACTTCGAGTCATTTTCTTCAGTAGTTGGACAGGTTTAGAGATTAGCCCAATTTGCATGCTTTAGGTTAAGCATATGACTCTAAAATTAACCATAATTTTTATACATATATATGCTATGTGAGAATTTTCTCTTTTTATTACGTATTAATAAAAGTTTTTTGCTTTATCTTTTTTTTTTTAAATGAAGTGAAAATTTTTTTTATCTGATTGCATTTTGTTTTTCAGTCATCAAATTTTGTAATTAGGGAATTTCACGTTTTATTCTCTCAGTAATTTGAAATGTTATTTTTTTAAGTTAGAAGACTGGCAGTTGTAAAAAAAACTTTAGCAGTCAGTATTTAGACATTGAGTTTGTGCACATCTGATCCAACTGAATTATTTTACCTTCAGTAATTTTTTTTTGACATGTAATAGCAAAATAAAAATGATTTAATGGTGAAACATTTGTGCTAAGTGCTGTGTTTTTGTATATTTTGGTTTTACTGTGTGATAAAATTGGACATTGGACTTTCTTTTTGTTTAAGAAAATTTACAAAAACTGATTTGGTATGAATTTTTTGCTTCTAAACATTTTGAAAACATGTCTTAATAATATTTTGTTGAGACACAACTAGATCAGTTTTTTTTTCCTTCTGATCTAAAGAACACATTAACTTATAAATTATTGTTGAATATTTGATTTTTTTAATTCATGTAATATATTGATAATAAAACTAAATTATGAATTAGTTTTGTTTTTCTTCATTTTTTTCATACATTTTCTTTTTTAAAGGTGCTTGTGCAAAAGTTAACTGGACTGACTTCAGATGAGAAGGTTCAAAGATAACTTTATTAGATGGTTTTTAGAGATAAAGTTGTTAAGTGATATGACCTTTGACAAAAAAATGTGGATTGAGTTGGTTTTAGACCAAAAGTTATGGATTAATTGAACTTTTTTCAGTAATTGGCAGATGAAGTATGAAACAAAATCACGATTCACAAAAAAAAAATAATCATTTGAGAAATTTATTGTAATAAAATCTTGAACAGAATCTGTCATAATAAATTATTTTTTTTAGTCTGTCAAGGGTAGGGGGTGTGTGTGAAGTCCCTGTTAGGATGAGATGAAATCTCTTAGATTTTATACACCAATGGGATGATTTTTATGGTGCCCTTTTTTCATACCCACCATAGCCGATAGTGCAATGGCCATGGAGGCACTACAGGAGATATATTGGGAACTGGAGGCAAGAGGGGGTAACACTGTTTGTTTTTGGCCTATAACAGATATAGACAAACTCCAGTTGTGTAAATGATAAAATTTCTGCAGTAAGAGTGCAGGTGTAGAAAATAATGAGATCAACAGGTTCGATAACTCTATATCAGTGGTTAGATAATTCTACATCAGTGGTTAGATAACTCTACTTCGGTGGTTAGATAACTCTACATCAGTGGTTAGATAACTCTACATCAGTGGTTAGATAACTCTACATCAGTAAAACTTAAGTTCCCTTAACCCTAACGGGCCATCGGGGCTAATGAAGTGTAGAATTCATCTATTTCTATAACCTCGGCATATGAAGGGGTTGTGTGGTTAGCCTTTACTTCCCCAACTTAAAAGTCAGGTACCCATTTAAAGCCGGGTGGACTTGTGGGACGACTTTGAAACACATTTCACCTGGAAAAATTCCACATGGTTCTCACCGAGGATCGAACCCAGGACTCTCAGGTCGACAGTCGAGTATCTACACCATTCGGCCACCCGTCCCACTCTACATCAGTGGTTAGATAATTATACATCAGAGGTTAGATAACTCTACATAAGTGGTTAGATAACTCTACTTCAGTGGTTAGATAACTACTTAAGTGGTTAGATAACTCTACTTCAGTGGTTAGATAACTCTACTTCAGTGGTTAGATAACTCTACATCAGTGGTTAGATAACTACATCAGTGGTTAGGTAACTCTACTTCAGAGGTTACATAAGTGGTTAGATAACTCTACATCAGTGGTTAGATAACTACATCAGTGGTTAGATAACTCTACATCAGTGGTTAGATAACTTTACATCAGTAGTTAGATAACTACATCAGTGGTTAGATAACTCTACATCAGTGGTTAGATAACTCTACATCAGTGGTTAGATAACTACATCAGTGGTTAGATAATTCTACATCAGTGGTTAGATAACTCTACTGTAATAATCAGATTTGGCTAGAGTAATTTTATTTGGTTCAGAGATGGTTTTAATTATCTGGCCACTTAGTTTAACGGAAGTGGGATAAACAAACGATAATTATTAGACGATAGATTTAATAGAGACAAGCAGACGGACTTGATTCCTCATCTCACATCATTTTGTACCATGTATGTATTTTCATGAATAAGAATAAATAAATAAACCTATATATATATATATATATATATATATTTATACAACCAAGTCTACTCAGTGATTTATACATGTGATTCGTCTCATACATGTGGACATTTAATAATATAATTTAATATACACCAAGTCAATAAGAATAACTCCGAAGAGGCTGAATTGTATTTTACACCTACCAGAAGCAGAAGCAAATATAAATTATACACATACAACTGATCTACACAAAAATATACCCATGACATATGGCGGCGGCGGTGGTAGTTCCTGAAAGAACATAAAATATTATAATGAATGGTGGCAGTACGGTGATGCTGCATTTTGAATTGTATACAGCGGTGAAGCACTGAAAGATTTACAAGATCTACACGTTCCTGATTGTTTCATCCACCAATATACAGTACTTTACTGTAATATATACAACTGTACTTGCTTCATTTGTTGGACTTCATATTTTTACTACTGTTGAAACATCGCTACAGTAGTAAACTCATAAGAACATTTACATCTGTTCATATTACTCTATCCTCGTGTGGGTGAAAAAGAAGGTGAGCCGAAAAATTAGCAGACCTTACCAAATTGTGGCAGACCGTACCGAACCGTACCAGGAGAGCCATGAAGTGACTACACTCTGACCTATACTTTTATCTATCTACACCAGAGAGAAGTTAGTGAGTCTACACCTTCCAAAACCATACTTTTTACAGCACTCTACACTTGAGATCCGAAGTAACAGGAAAGGTATTTTACAGTGATTTCATGTTATTTAATTATAATTGTTGTTTTATTTGCAAACTATGTCAATTTTGTTATATTAGTATGTAATGTTTAGAAACAATTTTTTAAAATCCTTAGTATATAGTTAAATGTCTATTTGAAAAGTTCTAATTGCAAAATTAGTTAAATTAAAATAAAAATATATTGTTTTCATCTAGATATTTTACTTAAAATATTTGTTTAGAAGTAACTGTTTGTATCCTGTATAATTTTTTTTTACAAGTAATCTTGTAAAGTTGTATATTTGTTTTCGCTCATCTAACTCTAAATTTAATTAAATAATATTAACTTAGTCTGTAAAATTTTTTTTTTTACATTTTTTTAGTTATAGTATATTAATCTTAGAAATATTTTATTTATTGTACGTTTTCATTTGTCACTTATTATTAGAACTATTTTTACATTGGTAATTTAATTTTGTTTTGACATAAAATTGCATATAGACTCAAGAATATTGAATACTGAAATATACTATATATATACAATATATACAATAAATATAAAAACCCAATACAGCAGAAATATAAAATTAAATCAATTATATAAATAATTGAATAAAGAAAATTAAATAAATTTTAGAATGGCTGAGCAACTAGGATCATTTGAATACTATGTTGGACAAGGCAAAATGTTGGGTTTGACAGGTGAAAAATTATCCAAATTTGTTACAGAGAGAATAGATAAGGATAAAGAAGATAAAATAGAAGCAGAAAAAATTAGAATAGAAGAAGACAAAATAAAACAAGAAATAGCATTACAAAGAGAAAAACTAGAAAAAGAATTTGAATTTAAAAAATTAGAACTAGAAATGAGAGGCAGTAATCCAATAAAACAAGAAAATGAAAAATCATATAAACATAAAATAAAAATACAACCTTTTTCTGGTAAATCTGGCGAGATTGACCAATTTTTCCATAATATGGAAATTCAATTTAAATTAAATAGCATAGACAAATCAGAATGGAAAAACTATTTATACCAATCAGTTACAGAGGATGCACTAAAAGCCCTAAACAACATTAGAGATAGCGACACATCAGATTACAATGAAATAAAGAAACAACTCCTAGATCATTTTAACAAAACAGAAGACTATTATAGAAATTTCTTTCATAAAAGTACATTAGGTTCTAATGAACATCCTCAGGCATATATTAATAATTTAGAGGCCAATTTGAACAATTGGATAAAGATGTCTGGTATAGACGAAAATAGTGTGATTGAAATAAAAGAGCTACTTCTCGTGGACAAAGTACTAACACTTTGTACATCAGAACTATTCACATTCATAAAACAAAGAAAGGTTCATAAGAAGATGGAGTTAATTTCTGCCATGTCAGATTTTAGGGATAGTCATGTAAACACTCCAATGTTCAGTTCAACACAAAATAAATTTAATCTCATGAAAAATAGTGTTACCAGGAAAAGATTTAGTAGCTTACCTCCTAGATTTAACAATCCATGTCAAATTTGTCACAAGGTTGGACACGACAACCATACTTGTTGGTTTAGGAAACAGCATACTGACAATTATCAAAACAGAAACAGACAGTATTACAACTATGGGGATAGAAACAAATATTTTAATAAAAGACAAAACAAATATAACAATAAAAGACAATCACCAAACACTAGTCCCATTAGAAAACAAGAAAATAGGGGTAGATCAAGTCAAAGACACTCTTTTAACAACATACATAACTGTAACATGATGGAGGGCAAGGGAGAGTTGATTTTTTATCCTTGTTATGTAGATGGTAGGAAAGTAATGTGCTTGAGAGACAGTGGCTGTACATTAGGGTGGGGCAAAAACTGAAAAATTTTGGAGTTAAGGTCACAGACAAACCAAAATCAGTGATCCATATGAAAGTAAAAGCGTAGACAAAAACAGTTTTATTTTCTGTAAAATCCTTTTCTAGCAACTCTGTCTTTAAAAAAACGCAATTAAATGCGTTCTGAAAATATAACGCTGCTGAACAGAGTGAATTATTAACAATGTTAATGGTTCTTAAGATCAAACACAACATATTCAACAACAACAATCTCTAGTAAAATAAAAAAAAAACAAAGTTATTTGCAACAGTACCGCACTTCAAATGTGAAATTAGTGCAGAAAGTCTGCCTTTGTTTCTATTTTTGGCACGTCCGATCTTGATTTCTTCTTTTGAATAATAGCACCATGGCGTCTATCATGTCCGTATACTTCGCCACACTACTGTGACATCATTGATGTTTCTTTCAACATCTTGCGAATGGCATGGAAGGTGAGGTAGAATCACATGGCCGTAACTGGCAATATCTTCGGCAGTGATGTCCTGCAGCAGTGAAGGTGAATCAAACTCGACCAACTTCCAGTTAACAATGCTAATGTACGACTCAGCTGAAAAGTTTATTTTAATTCTGTTCTTGTATTCTGAATCTTACACGTGTCACTTGAGTGAGTACTTCGAGCCAGCAACAATTTTTCGTATGCAAATTTTATTTTCTAATGTTTTCGTCTTTGTCGCCAATAGCCGCCAACAAGATATTTTCTGGATGACAAAAGTAGCTGTTGCTTTAAAGCAATGGAGCCACGACAGCCTGATCATTTGTGTCAAGCTTTTGGTACATTGAAATCATGAAGAAGAAGTTCTTGGCTCCATCCTGGCAGCTTGGATGAGATTTGATGCAAAACCATGAAGGAGCATAAAAATTCAATATGAATTTCACAATTTGTTGAAGGTCGGCACAAGGACTTTGTTCGGAGTCATACAACCTGAGTATTCGGTTAGCTTTAGTTAACCATCTTGCATGACTGATTGTCCCAGGTTGGGCAGTCTCTAAGTATGAGATGTAACTCTGACCAGCGCTGCAACCACTTTGAATAAGCAGATACATTTTCAGTAAATACTGCTGATCTGTACTTAGATCTTTCATCACCTCGTCTTCAACCTCAACAACAGAACCTGAAACTGGAGAAAATTCGATGATTGATTTCTGCTGGGGATCAAATTCCAGCATGCTTGCTATCTGTCCTTCTGAAGTCTTTGGACCAGTGGTCTTCCCATCAACGACTTCTGTTAGCTTCCTTAAAGGCAATTCGTTGGCATGCAGTAAACAAACCAACTACTGAATTGGCCTTCGTAGCTGAAGTTCAGGTTGTCGAATTACACCATTATGTTTACCAGTATTTATTGGTGTTCCATTACAAACAACTGCTTGTAAAGTTAGTTCCGACTTGCTGCTTGTAACCACTGACATAATTTCTCTGGAAATGTCCTTGGACTTTCCTGATGCTGGAACAACATTTTCAACATAGCTGCAGGTAGGAAATGATACTAAGACGTAGTGCTCTTCTTTGACTTTGCGACGAGTAGACCCAGTATGCTTTAGAGTGACATCAAACTTGCCATCAAAACCGAGACAAACAATTTATTTACTTTATTCTTTGTGATCCTGAACTGACTTCTTCCTCCAAGCATCTCTTTGACGGCGCAGCTTGCTGGTGTGCAAAGCATTTTCAGGTGTCAACAGTCTTGGATATAAATGATTTAATTTAATTAATTTTTTAATTTCGGGAAGTTTGTATATTTAATTTGATCGTATTTTAAATAGATAATGACAAGTGAACGTTCGTCTTTTATATTTTTTTAATTAATTTTACCATCATTGGAAATTTTTGTACGGGGGCCTAGAAGCGGCACATTTTAATACCCACAAATATTTATAGTAAAAATAAAAAAAAAATTCAAAAAGCTTACATAATAATATGAATATAAACAGTTATCATTTAGCTGTGCAATTATACCAAACATAAATATGATAACTATTCTAGATGCATTTCGTTAATATTAGTTGGCACTTTAGGGGTTAATATTCATAAAATGTACCATAAGAACTGTATTTTTCAAAGTTGCGACCCCTAGACATGAAAATAACATATGAACATGAATTGTGAAATTGATCACTGGATGAGGGAGCATCGATTTATAATTGTCTGACAGAGACAACAGCAGTTTGCCCCACCCTACTGTACATGTATTATTCTGGATTCAAAATTAGTTAAGGAAGAACAAATATTAGAGGGCACAGAGGAAATAAGAATGGGAAATGGAGAAATAGTGAAATGTAAAACAGCAAAAATTTATATTGAAACACCATGGATTAGTGGGGAAATAAAAGCACTTTTAATGGATTCACCAATAACCTCATTAATAATAGGAAATGTAGAAAATATACAAGATAATTCCAAAGAAATGTATATGAAATGGTTAGAAAATAGAGAATTAGAAACAATTATAGAGGAACCCTTAGAGACAGATACAGATAAAAACATATGTACGCTATTCAAAAGCATACAAAATTGGAATGGTACTGAGAACATAGTAAATTTTTTAGAGAGAGTAGACACAGTAGCCACACAGAACAATGTTAAAGAAGAAGATAAAATAACAGTTCTAATAGATAAATTACACAACCACCATTTGGCAAAATCACTAGCAGAAAACAACCAAGACAATCATACAGTATTAAAAACTAAACTAATAAATAAATTAAATAATGACAGTAATTCAGTTGAAGTTGGAAAAGAAAATACTATAAAGAATTCAAATACAGTAAATAAAACTGATCATGAATGCATTAATTGCAGTAGAAAATGCAGATCATTAAGAAGATTAAATAAACACATAAAACAAAAACATAGTTACAACCTAACTAAAAAAATTAAATGCAATGACTAGAGCACAAGCTAATAAAGAAAACAGTACAAAACAATACCCTGAAGCTTCTAAACAAAATAACATTTTGGATATTGATAGAGATAAACTTAAAACATTACAAGAACATGATGAAAGTTTAAAAATTTATTTCAATAGAGAGGAAAATGAAAATAAAAACATAATATATAAAGTAGAAAATGACATTTTAATAAGAAAATACACTAGGCATAACAGGTCATTTAAACAAATAATGATTCCTACAGTTTTAAGAAATAATATACTAAAAGCAGCTCATGATTGCAACTTAGCAGGTCATTTGGGTGTTAAGAAAACATTAGATAGAATTAGAAGATATTGTTACTGGCCAGGTGTCATAGGAGATGTAAAAAGATTTGTTAAGGCATGTAAGAAATGTCAACAATATAATCACATAGGACCAAAACACAGAGCTCCCATACAAGAAAGTGACACAACAAACATTCCTTTTTATAAAATTGCCATAGACATAATTGGACCTATTTCAGTAATGTCCAATAGAAGACATAGATATATTTTAACAATGATAGACTTAGCAACACGCTGGGTAGAGGCAATTCCATTAGTAGATATAACTGCAGAAACAATTTGCAAAGCATCATTATCTATTTTTACAACTTTTGGTTTTCCTAACACTATATTATCAGACAATGGTACTCAATTTAAATCACATCTTACTCAAGCATTTACTCATATGCTTAACATTACACAGGTATTTACAGCTAGGTACAGACCTCAATCAAATGGTTCCATAGAGAGGGCAAATCAAACCATAAAAACCATGTTAAGAAAAATAATTAGTGATCATGGACAGGATTGGGACAAATTTTTACCTTTAATTTTATTCGCGTATAGAGAAATACCTCATGAAACAACAGGTTTTACACCATTTGAACTCATGTTCGGTTCAAATCCTAGAGGACCATTACAATTATTCAGTGAAAATATAATTAATACAGATGAGGAACATATTAGTCCATTTGAATTGGTAGACAAAACCAGAAGTAACATACTGTATGCAAACAAATATGCAGAAGAAAATCTCATAAAGAAAAATAAATACCATAGAGATCTTAAAAACAAAAACAGGTACTTAAGGGAATTTAAAGTTGGAGATCTAGTTTATGTATTGATACCCAAAGATAAT
The DNA here is from genome assembly GCA_021962125.1 of Bulinus truncatus. NCBI lineage: Eukaryota > Metazoa > Mollusca > Gastropoda > Planorbidae > Bulinus > Bulinus truncatus. The sequence goes on along the minus strand of JAGDYQ010000016.1, from coordinate 7,824,969 downwards.
GAAATTGGATGGAGAGGTCCATATAAAATAATAAACAAAATAGGAAATATAGACTATTCAGTAGAAATAAATGGAGAGGGTAGAACATTTCATATTGATAGATTGAGAGATATTTTAGATCCTCCTACAGAATTAGAAACCATTGTACAACAGATTCAATCTTTAAATTGCTTAATTGGAGAGGATAACACATGTAGTTTAGAAAATAATATTAATGACACTGATCAGATTCCAGTAATTAGTTTAGATCAACAGGATGACATGAATAAGATTAATTTTGCAACAGACATACCTGAAGATATTAAGAAACAATTAATAGAAACATTAAATTCCTTTCAAAATGTAATTTCTAACAAACCAGGAAAGACAAACATAATTAAACATTCAATCAAATTAAAAACTGATGAACCAATTAAACCTAAGTACTATGACATTCCAGTTAAATACAGAACTGAAGTTCAAAAAGAAATAGAACAATTACTAAATAGTGGTTTAATTAGAGAATCAGATTCTAGCTATTGTTTTCCAATAGTGGTAGTAAAGAAAAATAATGGCAAAATTCGTTTATGTTGTGATTACAGAAGCTTAAATTCTATTACAGTGATAGATAAACAACCTTTACCAAACATAGAAGACTTAGTTCAGGAAATGTCAAATGCCAATATTTTCACACACCTAGATTTAACTAGAGGCTTTTGGCAGATAGAAGTTCAGGAAGATTTTAAACAATATACAGCATTTAAAACTCATTAAGGATTTTATGAGTGGAATGTTATGCCTTTTGGTCTAGTGAACAGCACTGCAACGTTCACTAAGATGATGAATAAGTTATTAAGAAACATTGAAAACATTAGATACTATGTGGATGACATATGTATTTACACTAAAAACTGGTCAGATCACATAGACAGTTTAAAAAAATTACTAGAAATTCTTCAACTTAATAATTTAACAGTATCACCTGAGAAAATTAAACTAGGTTTTAAAAACATAGATTTTCTTGGATATCATATTGGTCAAGGATTAGTCACACCAACAAACTATATTCTTAAAAGAATTTTTGATATTCGCATTCCAGAAAAGAAAAAAGAAGTTAGATCTATTATAGGATTATGCAATTTTTATAGAAAATTTATTCCCAACTTTGCAAACTTAATTGAACCTTTAGTTAAATTAACTAAGAAAAAGATGCAACAAAAAGTTGAATGGAATTCAGAATGTGACAATGCATTAAAGAGAATAAAACAATGTTTTGAAGAAAAACCAATTTTAAGATATGACAAAGAAATTTATTGTAGGCACAGACGCTAGTAAGACATCAATCGGTGAATGTCTATATCAAGAGCAGGATAATATCAATAAACCAATACTATATTTAAGTAGAAAACTGTCAGACACTGAAAGTAGATATTCAGTAATAGAACTAGAATGTTTAGCTTTAGTATGGACAATAACTAAATTAAGCAAATATTTGCTAGGCAATGAGTTCACTGTGTTAATAGATCACAAACCTTTAGCTAAACTGAATACCAAAAGCATAAATAATGCTAAACTAACACGCTGGTCTTTGTTATTACAAGACTACTCATTTAACATAAAATACATTAAAGGGTCAAGCAACCAAATCCCAGATATTTTATCGAGACTCAGTCAGAAATAAGTATTTTTTGTTTTGAGTAAACATATTAAATTAATTAAACATGGAAAGTGCTGTATTGGGACAACAAGAATAAATATAATTAATTGGAATAACAAGTGTAAATAAATAAATATTGGAACAATTAGAAAATATAAATTATATTGGTACAAGTAGAAATGAAATATAGTAGAAAAATAAGGATAATGACTAGAATAAATAAGGTGAATGTTGGAACTATAAATACACATTATATGGATATTGGAATAATTAAAATTAAAAACAGTTGTATTTGAAAATAAAAGATTTGTATGTATTGAAAATATAATATAATACATGAATAATAATAATGACATTTAAGCTTGTCAAGTACACTATTGTATTGAGTATATTGACTCAAATATATTTTTTAATAATATATATTAAAGAATTCATGTTGATGATTGATGCATAATATATTTAAAATAGAAATATGCATACTTAATTTAGATGAGAATGAGGAGAGATTGTGTTTAAAATAAAACACATACACTAAACAAGTATAATGTACATGAAAATATGTGGTAAGAATGATTATTTCATTCATTTCATTCACATTGATGAAAATATTATTGAAGTTTATGCAAAGATTTTATTATGCAATGATTACTAATGCATATTTTATTGAATTTGTTTATTGTTTGAAGTTAATTGTTCAATTTTTTATAATGATTTTAAAAAAAAGTTTAAAATTTTGTTAAATCCAATCAAAGGATTATTGATTATGACATTGATTATTGTCAAGAAGACTTATTAGTCTCAAATATGTAACTTGAGGAATTATTGACTAAAGAAGTCAAAGATATGAAGATTGTAATAATATATGAATTTTATTAAAATGATGTTAAACAAATTTTTTATATGTCAGAAGACATAATGAATTGTACATGATGATAATATTAAATATGTCAAGCAAAGTTAAAATATTCACACTATAAAAAATGATGAGAAAGACATAAGAAAAATGTCTTATATAATTGATGAGTGCAAAATGAATATTGTCAAATCACCAAGGAAAGTGTTATTGACAGAAGACAAAAGAAAAGGTCTTCATAAGAGATGAGAGAAAAATGACCGGCTAGATAAAGCAAGGTAAATAATAAGTTGAACAAAATATTGTTGCAACAGAAGAAGTTTGTCAAAAGACAACATGAAAAATATATTTTACTGAAATAAAATGCTCTCATACAAAAGAAAAGAATGATAATGATGTGAAGAAAAAATATGAAAGTGAATATGTACAAGGAATTGAAATGACAATTAAGTCATCAGGTGATAGAAATAAATCACTATAAAAAAAAGTGCAGTACTGATTTAAAAAAAAAAAGAGAAAAGAGGGGAGATAATAATGATAATTAAAAATGCACTTAAAACTTATGAAGAAGTTATGGTACTTGGTACCAACTTAAGTGAATAACTGAATTGATAATAATATTTTTGAAAATTGAATACATTTTTTTGTCAATATTATGATATTATGCTATAAATGCATTTAAAAATTGAAAATGAGATATAGTATTGACAAGAATATTTTTATTAATGAATTTTGTATCATAACTAGTTTGATATTTTGTATCATAACTAATATGACATTTGTATATAGAGCTATGACATTTTTTATATAGATTACTATAGATGTGATGTGGTACAACAAAAATTTGTATTTTTATTTTGACAAAAGTAAATTTTATAAAATTAACGACAGTAAAACATAGCGACAGCTAAAGAAAAAACTAAATGTATAACATCTGTTTTTTAAAGGAAAGGGGGATGTTGTAATAATCAGATTAGGCTAGAGTAATTTTATTTGGTTCAGAGATGGTTTTAATTATCTGGCCACTTAGTTTAAACAGACGATAATTATTAGACGATAGATTTGGTAGAGACAAGCAGACGGACTTGATTCCTCATCTCACATCATTTTCTAGCATGTATGTATGTTCATGAATAACAATAAATAAATAAACCTATATATATATATATATATATATATATATATATATATATATATATATATATATATATATATATACAACCAAGTCTACTCAGTGATTTATACATGTGATTCGTCTCATACATGTGGATACTTAATAATTTAATATACACCAAGTCAATAAGAATAACTCCGAAAAGACTGAATTGTATTTTACACCTACCAGAAGCAGAAGCAAATATAAATTATACACGTACAACTGATCTACACAAAAATATACCCATGACATCTACACCAGTGGTTAGATAACTACATCAGTGGTTAGATAACTCTACATCAGTGGTTAGATAACTATCATCAGTGGTTAGATAACTCTACATCAGTGGTTAGTTAACTACATCAGTTGTTAGATAACTCTACATAAGTGGTTAGATAACTCTACTTCAGTGGTTAGATAACTCTACATCAGTGGTTAGATAAATCTACATCAGTGGTTAGATAACTCTACATCAGTGGTTAGATAACTCTACGTCAGTGGTTAGATAACTACATCAGTGGTTAGATAACTACATCAGTGGTTAGATAACTCTACATCAGTGGTTCTCAAATTGATGAATGTCAGAGAAAGTAGGCCGCCCAAAGACCACTTGGAGAAGGTCTTGCGAGCAGGAGATGAAAATCTGCAAACAGACATGAGGGGAATTGAAAAAAGTCCACCCAAAACAGAGTGCGCTGGAGAGTGGTTGCAGAGGCCCTTTGATCTGCTGGGAGTTAAAGGAATTAAGTCACATAATTACAATCTACATGTCACCAAAACAAGTTTGTAAACCTTCATCGTAAAAGGAGGAACACACTGGTGCGGACGCACTCAAACACACAATTAATGGCGATTTTATTCTCTTTTATCGTTGTTCCTCTTGGCCGATGGGACGCCAAAATAAAACTATTTTTTTATAAATGGTCGGAAACGTTTGAGAACCACTTCTGTGTTGTGGATAGGTACTTGCCACTCCCCCACCTAACTGTTGTGGGTAGGTGCTTGACATATTTAGTGGTGCTTCATTATAAACATTCTGATAAGTCGTAAACAACTTCGTTTTTAGCAGGAGAGTTCAACACACAAAAAGGGGAGGTAAACAAATAATATGTATTGATTTGAGTAAATTGAGCGGGTAAGAATTTATTCCAACCACCTTATCTAGTGCATAGCTTATCGGCTGACTGCAGCTATGCAACAATGCATTACCTCTATATGTCAACAGCATACTGCAGCTATGCAACAATGTATTACCACTATATGTCAACAGCATGCTGCAGCTATCCAACAATGTATTACCACTATATGTCAACAACATGCTGCAGCTATCCAACAATGTATTACCACTATATGTCAACAGCATACTGCAGCTATCCAACAATGTATTACCACTATATGTCAACAGCATACTGCAGCTATCCAACAATGTATTACCACTATATGTCAACAGCATGCTGCAGCTATCCAACAATGTATTACCACTATATGTCAACAACATGCTGCAGCTATCCAACAATGTATTACCACTATATGTCAACAGCATACTGCAGCTATCCAACAATGTATTACCACTATATGTCAACAGCATACTGCAGCTATCCAACAATGTATTGACACTATGTCAATGTACATTTATATACATTTTTAGATTGCTTGTAATATTGTTTGAAAATATTGTATTCATGGCTACCCGAGATGCCTGCACTATTTCAACGTAAGTTTCAAACATTTGACAATTTCACTTTAAAGTTGTTACTTAGGTGTCGATATTTATTACGTCAACAAATTTTAGCATATTTTAGGATCATCATCTAAGCTTTTGATGACCTCCCCTCCCCCCAAGTATAATTATGGGTGTGACTCCCAGCGTGTCTATTCACCCCCCCCCCCACACACACACTCGCGCACCTCAAAATAAAAACTTGTATTATGCAGAAAAAACTAAAAATACCATCTCTCCCTCCTATAAAACGTTATGTAATAAACTTTAGAACTACTCCCCCCCCCCAATAGTCACAGTAATACAGACACCCCCCCCCCTTTTGTTGGCGTCATTAATGGACGATGACTTAATAGAAATAACAAAATTGTAATTAATCGACACATAAAATTGTAGTTAATCGACACATAGAATTGTAATCAATCGACACATAAAATTGTAATTAATCGACACATAAAATTGTAATTAATCGACACATAAAATTGTAATTAATCGACACATAGAATTGTAATCAATCGACACATAAAATACTTTAATGTAGTATCCGATATTAAACTATTTGATAAAGAGGCTAATGAATACATAATTTGGTAAATAAAAAAAAAGTGTAAAAAAAATAAAATTTGAAAAAAAAAGCTATTTATAAAAAATGCAGAATATTAAACACAGATTGTAACTCTTGGAATGTTAAACACAGATTGTAACTCACAGAGTATTAAACACAGATTGTAACTCATCAAATTTGCTTTGAGCACCAGGACATTTATATTTTGATAAACAAGCATATCAATTTCTAGATCATTATGGCCTTGTCTAGATATAAGTACCATATTCTAATCGTCTGCAAGTTTACTATATAAACATTATTCTCAACAAGAGCCAATAGTCACACATCTAAGTCTAATCGTCTGCCTGTTTACTATATAAACAATAACCTCACCAAGTGCTACATATCTAAGTCTAATTCATTCAGATTTTAGGTGCATCACACATTATAAATTGTAAAAACATACATCACCTTCAGGTCCTTGATACAACATACATCACCTTCAGATCCTTGATACAAAGTACATCACCTTCAGGTCCATAATATAACATACAACACCTTCAGGTCCTTGATACAATGTAATCACCCTCAGGTCCTTGATACAATGCACATCACCTTCAGGTCTTTGATACAACATACATCACCATCAGGTCCTTGATACAATTACATCACCTTCAGGTCTTTGATACAATGCACATCACCTTCATGTCCATGATACAGCATAATCACCTTCAGGTCCATGATACAGCATAATCACCTTCAGGTCCTTGATACAACATACATCACATTCAGGTCCTTGATAAATGTACATCACCTTCAGGTCCTTGATAAATGTACATCACCTTCAGGTCCTTGATACAATGTACATCTGCTTCAGGTCCATGATACAGCATAATCACCTTCAGGTCCTTGATAAATTACATCACCTTCAGGTCCTTGATCAACACAATAAACAATTACATGTGTACAAACATATACAAATGATTTAATGAAAACACAGTAAAGAGATTTGCTAGACACCTATACTTGAACTCCTCCACTCCCATCCAGTCCGCACAATTCATACTCTTGCTGTGTGGAAAAAACCCTAGCGGACTAATCCCCAAATGGATAAAGCCCCCAAAAGGTTTGTAAATCCTCCAACTCAGTTAAAACTATTTTTATTAAGTGAGAAAGCACAAATGCTCCATATGAAACAAAATATAGTCAAAGTTAGTTTTTATTTTTATCTTTAAAAATTATTATTATTAACTGATAAACACATTTTTACGTAATTGTACATTTAAAAAAAAAATCACAAAAAAGATAGAGTTATTTATGAAGTAAAAGATTTTTTTTTAAATTGATTTAATGCGGATACATTTGCCAAAGGCAATAATAAGAGTTAATTCCTTGATATATTTTTTCTCTCCATGGTAGTTCATAAATTGTAAAGTCTCTTCTGATTGGCCCAGACTCTGTTTATTTTGTGTCTCACCTCTAGAATCAATAAACATCCTGAACTTCCCAGTGGTGTCACTATGGTTGTTGGTTGTCACCGTGTGCGGAAAATTCAGGGAGGGTGACACCCCCCTTTAACCACACAAGACCCGCCGAGTACAATGGAACAAATTTCGAATAAAGAATCGCCTATAATTGTAATGTTAGTGACAAACGTTCCATCGGTCAATGAGTTGATGAATTTTAATTATATAAGATAAAAAACAAATTACAAAATATATTTTAACGTGAAAGCATCTAAGAACTGCAACAACAAGCAAAGCAAAGTCAGATTATTGTTAATTAAATTTCCCTTCCTGATCTTCAAATCAGCAAAACTGTCAATCTCTCCATCAATATCTTTCATCATATCACCTTCATTAGAAAACAGACCAAGATCATAAGCCTTGATTGTTCCATAGTGGATGGCAGGCATTTTTTTTTTACCATTCGGCAATGAATTTCAAAACATCAAATACTGACCACTCTTTGGCGTTGTCAAGATCAACATCTGCTGCCTTCAAATTCCTTCTCAGCTTTCGTATCTCTTTTAAAACTCCAGATAACTCATCATAGTAAAATGAGAGCGGACAATCATCTGCCCAATGTATGATATGTCAGGTGTGTGATATGTCAGGTATATGATATGTCAGGTTTGTGATATATCAAGTGTGTGATTTGTCAGGTGTATGATATGTCAGGTGTGTGATATATCAAGTGTATGATATGTCAGGTGTGTGATATGTGAGGTGTTTGATATATGAAGTGTATGATATGTGAGGTGTGTGATATATCAAGTGCGTGATATGTTAGGTGTATGATATGTCAGGTGTGTAATATGTCAGGTGTATAATATGGTAGGTGTATGATATGTCAGCTGTTTGATATGTCAGGTGTGTGATATGTCAGGTGTGTGATATGTCAGCTGTTTGATATATCAGGTGTGTGATATGTCAGGTGTGAGATATGTCAGGTTTGTGATATGTCAGGTTTATAATATGTCAGCTGTGTTATATGTCAGGTGTGTGATATGTCAGGTGTGCTGTCGAACATAATTTAATTCCAAAATACTTTGCAGCCATTATACCCCTAAAGGATCTCCTTCAAATGATGTGCCAGGATATTTATAAACTCATGTTGAGTAACAGGTGATAGATAAGATACAGATAAACTTTATTGTAATGTAGATTGTCCTATTCAATCTCATTAGGTGCTCTTTTAACAAGGAGTCATATTCGAAGGCATCTCAACCATCTCAAGAATTGTATTCATTTACCGAAAATCCAGACGCTCTGCATGGTGGCACATTTGATACTGCTCATGTTTTTATCTATGAACGGTTATGAAACCCGACTAGATCGAGTTCTCTCTGATATGAAATTTGAGAGTTCATTTTGGTATCACCCTTATGTCGGTATCACCCTTATGTCGGTATCACCCTTATGTCGGTATCACCCTTATGTCGGTATCACCCATATGTCGGTATCACCCTTATGTCGGTGTCACCCTTATGTCGGTGTCCCCCGGTGCGGCCTGCACGTCCCGCACCCCTTTAGTGAAGCCACTGGAACTTTCTCTATATTATGGCCAAGATATGGTGTAGATACTCGACTGTCGACCTGAGAGTCCTGGGAGGCCCATGGAATTTTTCCAGGTGAAATTTGGTGAAAAGTCGTCTCACAAGTCCACCCAGCTTTAAATGGGTGTCAAGGGCCCCTTGCGGGGTCCATGCGGTCGTTGCCTACGAGCATGATCACCTACTGAGTTCTGGCCGGTATTTGTATTTGTCCCAGCCACGTGATTCCACAGGACGCACACAACACAACGAGAAATGAGTACTCGACAAATGTAAATACAATACCACAGCAAATATTTATTTACATCAAAAAAGGAATGAACATCAGCGTGCCATAAAAAGGGCAGTAGCTTTATCGGCTACTACATATAAATATAAATCAAGTCAAGGCCATAGTCAGCATTTTGTTTTGGGGCGGGGGGGGGGGGCTGTGCGGCTTGGGGGGGGGGCTTGCGGAGAGTTTTATATAAGACTAGTTGCAAGTACCCGGCTTTGCCCGGGTTTAAAATAAGTTTTTCTGTTTACCTTCTGTTTTCTCCCTACCCCTCTCCTTTCCTCTCTCCATCCCTCCCTCTCCCTCTCTCTCCATTTCCCTCCCTCCCTTTCTCCCTCCGTCCCTCCCTCCCTCTCCCATCTCCCTTTCTCTCCCTCCCTCTCCCTCCCTCTCCCATCTCCCTCTCCCCCTAACTATTTAGTTCCCTCTCACTTCAAGCACACAAATATTCCTAATTATTTAGTTCCCTCTCACTTCATAGCACACCAATATTCCTAATTATTTAGTTCCCTCTCACTTCAAGCACACCAATATTCCTAATTATTTAGTTCCCTCTCACTTCAAGCACACCAATATTCCTAAAAATTTAGTTCCCTCTCACTTCAAGCACACCAATATTCCTAAAAATTTAGTTCCCTCTCACTTCATAGCACACTAATATTCCTAATTATTTAGTTCCCTCTCACTTCATAGCACACCAATATTCTTAATTATTTAGTTCCCTCTCACTTCATAGCACATCAATATTCTTAATTATTTAGTTCCCTCTCACTTCAAGCACACCAATATTCCTAATTATTTAGTTCCCTCTCATCAAGGTTATGAAACTGAAAGTGTCATCCTTACCCTCAGCCACACAAGTCACTATAAAATTCAGTCCCAAATAACACATCTGTATTCTATATGGTTGTTGAAGCACCTGGTCTAGGAGACTTACTATGATCTGTGGGGAAAGATCGCCGGGGTCTGCAGGCCTAAAAACCCCACCTTTTACAACAGGGATGGTACAGTGGTCAAAAAGATTAATCCGAGTCCATTGTATTCACTGCTGGCGGTGGTGACAGTTGTGGTCGGTACACAGCACCGTTCTACTCTGATCCACTAAAGCACACTATCGTAGCCTGACATTTTTAGCAGAAGGGTTAGGCACACTAAAACCTTCTTCTCTGTCCATGATGGCAGGAAAACCCTAGGTATGCCATTCTGCCCGGTCAATACACACCATACTGATCTGGCCTGTCTGGGCGAGTGCTAAAACATTTTGACTCTGTCATGCCGGCAGATGTAACGGGAACGCTTACCCCTCCACTCTGTTGACACGCATCAGCGCCACAAATAAGGCAGATATAGCAAGCACTTAACATCTGTCATACCAGTAGCGTCGGCGCAACAAAACGTGTTTCTTGTATATCCGTGACTTACTTTACGTGAACTATTTAAATCAATGAATATCAAACACGATAAATAAAGTCTTGAAGAAGTTGTATTAAACATTTTTATAATATTTTTAAACAAGTTTAGTTGGGGTGTCGTCCATTTGTTATGAAAACAAATTTTAGCACAACACATTTTAGCACCTATCTACTTCTCCCTTCAACACATTTAGCACCTATCTACTTCTCCCTGTCACATTTTAGCACCTATATACTTCTGCCTGTCACATTTAGCACCTATCTACTTCTCCCTGTCACATTTTAGCACCTATATACTCCTGTCTGTCAATAAATTGTAGCACCTATCTACTTCTTCCTGTCAACAAATTGTAGAACCTATCTACTTCTTCCTGTCAACAAATTGTAGAACATATCTACTTCTCCCTGTCAACACATTTTAGCACCTATATATTCCTGTCTGTCAATAAATTGTAGCACCTATCTACTTCTTCCTGTCAACAAATTGTAGAACCTATCTACTTCTTCCTGTCAACAAATTGTAGAACATATCTACTTCTCCCTTCAACACATTTAGCACCTATCTACTTCTCCCTGTCACATTTTAGCACCTATCTACTTCTGCCTGTCACATTTAGCACCTATCTACTTCTCCCTGTCACATTTTAGCACCTATATACTCCTGTCTGTCAATAAATTGTAGCACCTATCTACTTCTTCCTGTCAACAAATTGTAGAACCTATCTACTTCTTCCTGTCAACAAATTGTAGAACATATCTACTTCTCCCTGTCAACACATTTTAGCACCTATATACTCCTGTCTGTCAATAAATTGTAGCACCTATCTACTTCTTCCTGTCAACACATTTTAGCACCTATCTACTTCTCCCTGTCAACAAATTGTAGAACATATCTACTTCTCCCTGTCAACACATTTTAGCAGTATCTACTTCTCCCTATCAACACATTTTAGCACCTATCTAATTCTCCCTGTCAACACATTTTAGCAGTATCTACTTCTCCCTGTCAACACATTTTAGCACCTATCTAATTCTCCTTGTCAGCAAGTGTCAAGTAAAATTACAACCATTTTTACCCCTTCCCCTAAAAATACAAATGTATGTACCGAGAACAATATCAACAAAATTTCCTAACTCTCCAAAAAGTTATATGCAGAAATTGAAGACATTCCCCAACTTAACACATATATAACAGAAAAAAAAATCGACCCCCCCCCCCCCATCTCCTTATCGACTGAAGTTTTCGATCAAAATATTTTGCTCATTGCAACGATCAAACGGAACATTGTATATTGTAATTATACTTAAATGCATTAGCGACTTACAATATACTGAAACCGATCTGCCTTTACAGGAGTTGCTATATAGCAATTAATATATAAATTTTCGAATTAACTGATTGGCACACACGTTTATTTAGAAACATAATTTATACAAATTTAAACTATGATGGAACCAATTATTTCATATAATATTTCGATATCTTGATATGTTAGTATTGGGAAGGCTTATTTCTAATTTTTTTTCTTTCTGTTATCACTGTCCGTCACTAGCACTGTGTTAAACGTTTTGACTAGTTCTCTTATCAGGGTCCGTCACTAGCACTGTGTTAAACGTCTTGACTAGTTCTGTTATCACGGTCCGTCACTAGCACTTTGTTAAACGTCTTGACTAGTTCTCTTATCAGGGTCCGTCACTAGCACTGTGTTAAACGTCTAGACTAGTTCTCTTATCACGGCCCGTCACTAGCACTGTGTTAAACGTCTTGACTAGTTCTGTTATCACGGTCCGTCACTAGCACTGTGTTAAACGTCTAGACTAGTTCTGTTATCACGGCCCGTCACTAGCACTGTGTTAAACGTCTTGACTAGTTCTGTTATCACGGTCCGTCACTAGCACTGTGTTAAACGTCTAGACTAGTTCTGTTATCACGGCCCGTCACTAGCACTGTGTTAAACGTCTTGACTAGTTCTGTTATCACGGTCCGTCACTAGCACTGTGTTAAACGTCTTGACTAGTTCTGTTATCACGACCCGTCACTTGCACTGTGTTAAACGTCTAGACAAGTTCTGTTATCACGGCCCGTCACTTGCACTGTGTTAAACGTCTAGACTAGTTCTCTTATCACGGCCCGTCACTTGCACTGTGTTAAACGTCTAGACTAGTTCTGTTATCACGGCCCGTCACTAGCACTGTGTTAAGCGTCTTGAGTAGTTCTGTTATCACGGCCCGTCACTAGCACTGTGTTAAACGTCTTGACTAGTTCTGTTATCACGGCCCGTCACTAGAACTGTGTTAAACGTCTTGACTAGTTCTCTTATCACGGCCCGTCACTTCGTTGTGTTAAACGTCTTGACTAGTTCTGTTATCACGGCCTTAGCACTTTGTTAAACGTCTTGACTAGTTCTCTTATCAGGGTCCGCACTTTGTTAAACGTCTTGACTAGTTCTCTTATCAGGGTCCGTCACTAGCACTGTGTTCAACGTCTAGACTAGTTCTGTTATCACGGCCCGTCACTAGCACTGTGTTAAACGTCTTGACTAGTTCTCTTATCACGGCCCGTCACTAGCACAGTGTTAAACGTCTTGACTAGTTCTGTTGCAGCCTGTACATAAAACATTTGTTAAAGAGTATGTTGCTGTTATGAAGCCTGTTTGCTGTGCACTAGATATTTTGCAGGGTGAAACTAAAAAAGACATTGGACTTGGGTTTCCTTTTACCAACACTTGTGATGAAGGCTCAGTTAAAAGTGTTTCTTGATCAAGGAAAGAATGATCGGCTCGTAGTTTGTTCTCCATTAGCTTCATTTCTATTGAATGCCATGATAGAAGATTTGCAAACATGTTTGACAGCACTGATGCTCAGCTGGCATCCGTTGTAAATCCCAAATTCAAGTTGGACTGGATGGAAGATGATTTGCAGCGTTCGCATCTTATTGAAGTACTGAAGAGACGCGTTTCACAATCACTATTGGTTGCCACGACTGATGATCAGAAATCAACGTCGGCTGCTGCTGATGGTACAGATAATCAGCCAGACTTCTTCGCTGGATTGTCAGTCAGACGACATCGTATGAATGATTTACCTGATGTGAATCAAGAAATTAATAATTACTTGGCAGACACTTCAGACAGTATTGCATCATTGGATGCCTATCCACATATCCGTAAAATATACATAGACCTGAATACAGGACTTCCTTCAAGCGCTGCTGTTGAAAGGCTGTTTTCATTAGGAGGACGAGTATTTTCCCCTCTTCGTTCACGACTGAGCAGTGCGCATTTTGAAATGGTTACTTTTCTTCGCCTGGCTAAGTGGTAACTGCCAGTTAGGTGGCGTTACCCTGTGAACTCTACTGGAATTCATTGTTCATCGTTAGTTTTCCAGATGTAATGCAATCCACTGACTCGGTCTGACTGCTTTAACTATATTGTGATGTTTAACTGTTTATGTATCATTTGCTTTTCTATGACAGTCATTTGCTTCATTCACCCATTCATTCATTCATCCATCCGTCCATCCATCCATTCATTCATTCATTCACAATATGTGTACAGCATACATATTAAGAAATCTTGTTGCTTAAGGACGTTAAGGTATGCCGACTTATTTAATAGTAGTTTATTATGTTGTCAAAGACTTTTGCATGCTTTGAGGGAAACTGATAAAGCGACTATTGAACGAAATTTGGTTAAAAATACATCATCTAAAACAGCCAAAATGTTGTTATCGTTTATCGATGTAATTGATATAGAGCAATGAATTACGTATTTGCGTTTTATTCGTCGAATGACCCAAATATTAGTATTGGTATTGGCAATAATAAATAAATATTGGTGTTTGTATTGCAATACTGGTTTTATAATTGTATTGGTATTGATATTGCCAATAATTTTTTTTAGTATTGTTAACAACCCTGCTATCTATCTATCTATCTATCTATCTATCTATTTGTCTGTCTGTCTATCTGTATGACTGTCTGTCTGTATTGTATGTTTGTCAGTATATTTATAAACTAAGAATATTTAGTTTATATAATGTACTCTCCCACGCTTTTAATTTTTAGTAATATTTATTTATAGAAATATTTGTATGGTCTGATGATTTGGTTTTACTATTTAGTTCATTTAATCTTTTTAATAAAAGTTTTTTTTTTAATTGATTTCTTTTCTTACCGCCCTTGACTTGGGTGGCCGCAAGTGGGGGGGGGGGCAATTAGAACACTTCACTGGGACCCAACCCTCAAGGGGCCCGTTTTTCTTTTTGTTTTAAATTATTTGTATTTATTTATTCTGACGCTAATTGTGGTATAACGGGGTCTGATGGTCCCCAGTTGTCATAGTTTGACAAGAGCCCTAGAATTTCTAGCTGGACATCCTCCAGTTGGTTAAACCGGCCCTGATCATGACTTTTAAGGTTCTGTTGGTCATCCTACTTCTTTTCATACTTTATTGATCTTATATTTATGTAAAGTATATCCTCCGAATGTTAGAAGTTCTGAGAAACACTGAACTAAAAGTGTAGTTAATCTAAGTTCACATTGATATCTTTTAAATTTAAGTTTCCCCTCCTTTCAAGTTAAACTCTTCCATTTCATTCTTTGTTTTCATGAGCTGTTATCTTTTCATTTTTTTTTTTAATTTTTGGTATTGAAATCTTTGATCAAAGTAATCACGCTTTTAATCTTAAAAGATTTAGCCTCAGGCAGCATTTATAATTCAAAGCTCTTCAGAATTTTGCTTCCTAAAATTTTATTTATAGAGGTCAAAGTTGAACAATCTGTTTAAGATGATATTCGATATGACATATTCAATTTCCTAAACTGAGAAGCTGATCGATAAAGGCTGATTTTTTTTTTACTGATTAAATTGAACCCTACATTGTATTGATTTTTTTCTTCCTTTTTGTTTGGGTATAAACACTTAAAGCCTAGCTTGTCAAGACGGTGGCTAGAAAGGCATTCTAAAAGTGTTTCCTTCAGTACAAATAGACTTTGGATTAAATCTTAGTAGCACGGACGATTATCTTGTTTGCTGGAAGGAGTGAATGTTTGAATGTTGCTATTGTTAAATGGATTGGTGCCAAAGTTCAGCAAGAACCGTCAAATTCCTTGACTCAGAAGAATTAAAAAAATAATGGGTGTGTTGTATGTGTAGGGCCCTGTGTGTGTGGGGAAGGGGGCGGCAACCGCTAATACTACTTGTTACACAGGAATGGTTATTATAAAATGATCACTGATAGTTAAAAGAAATAAATAAGTTCAGTATAACTAAACAATTAAACTTTCTATGTGGCCTTTAGGTGGCATGCAGGCCAACTTAAACCTTTTATGTGGTATTAGTGTGGCGTGAGGGCCAACGTAAACCTTTTATGTGGTATAAGAGTGGTATTAGTGTGGCGTGCGGGCCAACGTAAACCTTTTATGTGGTATAAGAGTGGTATTAGTGTGGCGTGCGGGCCAACGTAAAACCTTTTATGTGGTATAGGAGTGGTATAAGTGTGGCGTGCGGGCCAACGTAAACCTTTTATGTGGTATAAGAGTGGCGTGCAGGCCAACGTAAACCTTTTATGTGGTATAAGAGTGGTATTAGTGTGGCGTGCGGGCCAACGTAAAACCTTTTATGTGGTAAAAGAGTGGTATTAGTGTGGCGTGCGGGCCAACGTAAAACCTTTTATGTGGTATAAGAGTGGTATAAGTGTGGCGTGCGGGCCAACGTAAACCTTTTATGTGGTGTAAGAGTGGCGTGCGGGCCAACGTAAACCTTTTATGTGGTATAAGAGTGGTATTAGTGTGGCGTGCGGGCCAACGTAAAACCTTTTATGTGGTATAAGAGTGGTATTAGTGTGGCGTGCGGGCCAACGTAAAACCTTTTATGTGGAATAAGAGTGGCGTGCGGGCCAACTGGAAAAATTATATTGAAAAAAAAAGTTATTGCCGCACATAGTCTGATCTCTAGGTGTCGGTGAACATATCTACTGGTCTCACTGTGGCGGTGAACATATCTACTGGTCTCACTGTGGCGGTGAACATATCTACTGGTCTCACTGTGGCGGTGAACATATCTACTGGAAGGAGAGAGAGAGATAGAGGATGGAAGAAATGGGAGGAAGAGATAAAGAGATAGAGAGGGGGGCAGGGATGGAGGGGGATGGACAGGGGGGAGAGAAGGAGAGGGGAGAGATGGAGATGGGAGAGGGAGGGAGGGAGAGAGACGGGAGGGGGGAGGGAGAGGGAGGCAGGGAGAAAGGGAGGGAGGGAAAGAGGGGAGGGAGGGAGAGAGAAAGGAAGGGAGAGAGGGGGTAGGGAGAAAACAGAAGGTACAGAAAACCTTATTTTAAACCCGGGCAAAGCCGGGTACTTGCAAGTAGTATAAAGATATATGTTTAAATATAGTCACTGTGGTGTTGAACATACCTACTGGTCTCACTGTGGCGGGGCACATGACTTAGATGTTAATTTATATACAGAAATAAATATTTATTTCGAGAAATACCGATATTCTTCGTCGCATACAAAAGTATTTAATTGAGGGATGTCCCCCCCTTAAGATGTTGTTTAAAAAAAGGAAAAGAGAAATCTTATACTTATAAGACTCATTTGCTGTCTGTCTGTCTGTCTGTTCCCTTATAACTCAAGATCCAGACAACCAAATAACGTGAAATTTGGTACAAATACACATAATTACATGGGTAAGGTTATAGGACATGTTTCGTTTCATCTCGATGGGTAGTTTAATTGTAATTAATTATTTTTATTTTAGTATTTTACTATATTAAAGTAATCTTGACGGCGCCATAAATAAAATTCCTCTGTGACGTCATTTCCCGATGATACATTTTTACATTTTTAAATTTTCCTACTAATAAAGTCGAATAGAACTTGCGCGCTGGTGCTGTATCATGCCTTTGTGCTGCAAAGAATTGTTGTTTTTTCATGCTCCCTGATTTGTACAGTTTGAGGAAGGTAAAGGAATGAAACAAGATTTTAGAAGAAGTGTGAAGCCATAATAATAAGTATATATATATATATATATATATATATATATATATATAGAGAGAGAGAGAGAGAGAGAGAGAGAGAGAGGAGAGAGAGGGAGGGAGGGAGGGAGAGATAAAGAGAGAGAGGGGGCAGGGGGAGAGAGAGGAAAGGAGGGTAGGAGGGAGGGAGGGAGGGGAGAGAGGGAGGGAGGGGGATGGACAGGGTGAGAGAAGGAGGGGGAGAGAGGGAGATGGGAGAGGGAGGGAGAGAGGGAGATGGGAGAGAGAGGGAGAGAGAAAGGGAGGCAAGGAAAGAGAAAGGAAGGGATGGAGAGAGGGGGGAGGGAGGGAGATAGAGGGGAGGGAGGGAGAGAGGATGGGAGAGAGGGAGGGAGAGAGATAAAGAGTGAGGGGGCAGGGAGGGAGGGAGGGAGAGGGAATGAGGGAGGGAGGAAGGGGGAGGGAGAGAGAGGTGGAGAGGGGAGGGAGGGAGAAAGGAGGGAGGGAGAGAGGGGTTAGGGAGGGAGAGGGGAGGGAAGGAGAGAGAGAGATAGAGAATGGAAGAAATGGGAGGAAGAGATAAAGAGAGAGAGGGGGGGCAGGGATGGAGGGGGATAAACAGGGGGGAGAGAAGGAGATGGGAGAGGGAGGGAGGGAGAGAGGGGGTAGGGAGAAAACAGAAGGTACAGAAAACCTTATTTTAAACCCGGGCAAAGCCGGGTACTTGCAACTAGTATAAAGATGTATGTTTAAATATAGTCACGACTCAATCTTTTTCCCATTTTAGAAATAATTTGAAAGCACTTTGGAGGTTTTAGGATCACAGTACGTATGTTTGGAGGGGTGAGGAAGGTGTTAGGCTTGAATTCAATCTTAACTGATATAGTGAATGAACACTTCATACTTCATTGGTTTTAAAACATTCTTTCATTGATTCAATTCTTAATTGTGTTCTTGTAGTTATGTTATGTTGATATATATAGCCTTAGTGTCAATGGAAATAAATTCAATCTATTGAAACTTTTAATAAATGTCTTTGTATCAGATATATTAGATTGTGCTAATTTGGTTTTTATTTCTAAGTGTCGGTCATGACTCATATGATTTGAATGTAAAAGCGAATTTTAAACTCGACTGGACTGCCCATCATTTGTGTTTTAATTTTAGATGTAATAAAATGTGGAGAAGGCTACTTTATTCAGCTGGAAACATTAGATCTTGAAGGTACAGACAATACAAAAACATGATTGCCAATAGACCCACTGCTACATATTTTTATCAGCTGCTAGTGTGCTACCTCTGACGCAGCAACATAAACTATTGGGTGAACTCACATCTAGCCAGTTAGTGTTTCACTATTGGGTGAGACCACATCTAGCTAGTTAGTGTTTCACTATTGGGTGAGACCACATCTAGCCAGTTAGTTTTTCATCTATTATTAAATGGATAAATTATTAAGACGCATGCCTCGTACAGTCTCACGTCTAACCGGAAGCATAATTTCCGCGCTACCTTGAAAAGGTTTACTTGTCACAATGCTGTACACAAAATAACACTGGAGAGGCAGGGAATAAAAAGCTGCCGTACATAAAAGTCAAAATCTATACCTAGTGTATCAATATTTATATCGCCTGAAACTAGAAGTGACGTGTTTTTTTCTTTTACTAGACTGGATTGTATGAACATGAAAAGATAGTAAGGATTTTTTTAAGAACAGTATTTGTTGGATTTTTTAAAAGCAATTTATTTTTTTATTTTTGACAATGAAATTATGGACTAAACTGTGCGTCTTTGTTGTGTATGTTTTACATGGCAAGTAAATGTTTTTATTATCAGAATTGATAAGTGATTGTTTTTATTATATTAATATTTCATTATGAGAATTGTTTATAAAACATGTGTATATAATAATACCACTACAATGAGCGAATATGTAATTGACATAATTATGTTTCTTATAAAATTGCAAGTTACTATTAATAAAGACACACTGTAATTACTTTAAAAAATTACATTTTGAGATTTCAAAATTATAAATTCTTTGAGAATGATCTTTCATCTTACATCAACAAATATAAAGCTCCTATCACATTCAATGTTTCAACAAATATAAAGCTCCTATCACATTCAATGATTCAACAAATATAAAGCTCCTATCACATTCAATGTTTCAACAAATATAAAGCTCCTATCACATTCAATGATTCAACAAATATAAAGCTCCTATCACATTCAATGTTTCAACAAATATAAAGCGCCTACCACATTCAATGATTCAACAATATAAAGCTCCTATCACATTCAATGATTCAACAAATATAAAGCTCCTATCACATTCAATGATTCAACAAATATAAAGCTCCTATCACATTCAATGATTCAACAAATATAAAGCTCTTATCACATTCAATGTTTCAACAAACTTTAAAGCTCCTATCACATTCAATGATTCAACAAATATAAAGCTCCTATCACATTCAATGATTCAACTAATATAAAGCTCCTATGACATTCAATGATTCAACAAATATAAAGCTCCTATCACATTCAATGTTTTAACAAACATAAAGCTATTATCAAATTGAATGATTCTATGAGGACATATTCCCAAACTTAAAGAAACATTAAATGGTTTGAATTCTTCAACTGAGCCCACATAACTATGTAGACAATTATTTTATTTGTCTCTCTATAGACAATTATTTTCTAACTTCTCAAATAGAACTGAAGAAATATTAAATTAATCTACATGTATCTGTCCAATCACATCACAAGCAAACACGAGAAAATTAAGTTATTGGTATTTAAATAGTCACACTACAAGCATAAAGTTTTGAATCAAATGTTTCCTTAATGAAATAGATGAAACTGTTGATGGATACATGTAGACTTATTACAAACTAAACTGTTGATGGATACATGTAGACTGTATTACAAACTAAACTGTTGATGGATACATGTAGACTGTATTACAAACTAAACTGTTGATGGATACATATAGACTGTATTACAAACTAAACTGTTGATGGATACATGTAGACTGTAAACTAAACTGTTGCTGAATACATGTGGACTGTATTACAAACTAAACTGTTGATGGAT
Organism: Bulinus truncatus; assembly: GCA_021962125.1. Taxonomy (NCBI): domain Eukaryota; kingdom Metazoa; phylum Mollusca; class Gastropoda; family Planorbidae; genus Bulinus; species Bulinus truncatus. The sequence goes on along the minus strand of JAGDYQ010000016.1, from coordinate 7,804,236 downwards.
ACATGTAGAATGTGTTATAAACTAAACTATTGATGGATACTGGTAGACTGTTTTATAAACTAAATGATTGTGTTGTATACTTGTGTTTTGGTTTGCTAATCGAAAATCTCAATATTATTAACATTTCGTGTATGACAGACAAATGTTTATTGTAATCATATTATGGAATATTTCATTACTTATAAGTTGTTTCGCGATTACTTTTGTTGGTTTTGCTGGCTTTTTTTTTAACTGAAAAATAAAAATAACTCTTACAATACAAATATACATTACAGCACTATTGACGTGGACAAGTGTAGGTCACTAGCAACTGTACTAACATGTTAAGACCATGAATACCTGTTTTAACTGTTGTTCTACACTTAACACATTCAGGAGTCATGTTCATATTTGGATCCTACAGAGGTCAAAGGTTGACTGTTGAAGTACCGACTGGGATGACAGTATTGGAATTGAAAGAGAAGATTAAACTTTTGCTTGGAATTTCTAAAGACTTCTACAGGTTTGTCAATTAGAAATGGCGTAAAATATGTATAGGTCATTTATAGGTCTTTTTCAAAGGTCACATTAAGCCAATAGTGATAGTATGTATAACACAATGTCTACTGGTAAACAACATTCATTTTAGCTTGTCGGACACTATGTCTACTGAAACACAACATTCATTTAGTTTTTATGATTCTAACCATAAAACTAGGTAAAGTTTGTATAACTTACTCTACGCTACTCTGGTTTACCCTACCCCCCAATAAAAAAAGATACGTGGAAATTAATATCTCCAATTTTAAGGGAAATCTTTTCTTCAAAGTGTCAAGAAATATCAAAGACTTATGGGACACTTAATGCGTAGTTTATTAACTTTCTAATAAATTTCTTTTAATTAGGTGACTTCAGAGTAGTGTGCGGCTCACTTTAAATTCGACTTTTTTTCTTTTATTTCATGACTAAATCTTGTTTTATTAACTATAGTGCTGTTCATTATAGAATATAGCTAGTGTAACATTAATACTAAAGTATAGTTAGTGTAACGCTAATACTAATGAAAAAGAACAAATATGGGAACTTTGAGAAAATGTTTTACGTTTATTTGTAAGATAGTTAACAATGTTGGAAGATAGTTCACAATGTCGGAAGATAGTTCACAACGAAGCGTTCGACGTCTGTCCGAATGCGGAATAATTCTTTAATCTTGGTATTTGAAACGGACACTGGCTGGCTCCTCAACGTTGGACACTGCTCCTTCTATAATTTCTTTATCTATTAATTTTGAAGACCCACAATCTCATCGGTAGTGATCTCTCCAATATGTCCTCAATCTGATCCACAATGTGTTCCATCGAATTCTTTCTCTCTCTCTCTCTCTCAGTATATATCTTGCCTCTCTCCCCTCTCTCTCTATCTCTATTGTCTTTCTCATCTTTTACCCAAGGCGCTGTTGTTACACGAGACAAATTTCGTAACATCCTAATAATTATGAATCTTAAAGTTGTATAACGAATAACAAAATCAGACCACTAGATTGTTTACAGTTTTATTCTCTTTCCTATTAAGACATGATAAAAAGGTGTTGGCCTTGACCTATGCTGGTGCTGACCTGCAGGACACATGGGTTTTTTCCGACCTAGGAATATCTCCTGGTGCGAATATTAAAATAAAAGTAAGTATATGAATGTGTCTAATATGTATTAGGATATTTTATGTATTAGGATTTTAACATTATATATATATATATATATATATATATATATATATATATATATATATTAGGGTGCATCACCACAATAGAGGAAAAAATTTATTGTTTGTTTTGAGCTGTCTATGTTTCTAATTTGTTCTAATATCATTAATAATAACTTGTGTAAAATATTTTTCAAATCAGAGTTGATTTAGGGTCCCCCTCCCCCCCCCCCCGCCCAAGAAATCACAAAACATGTAAGAGAAAAAAAGTTTAGTCTAGCCTATATAAAAATTACATTAAAGTATTAAATTATTTATTACTGTTGCATTTAACTCAGTTTCACTTTGTTGCACGTTTGTAAGGTTTACGCACATTTGAGATGTTTTTGCGGTCCATTTCTACCACATGAAGAATGTTTTGAAAATGTTCATCCGTTCGCGCTGCTTCAACAAAGTCAGATGCCAGTTTCACTCCTCTCTCGGCACAATCGTTAACAACGTTAATAGCAGCAACATTTTCTGCACTGGCAATGTAAGACGCTGTTTGGCACCAATCATCAATAGGCAGTTGGAGGAATCCTGTGTCCAGTTGAAGTCTGTATATAGTAAACCACGAGTCAACTCCAGCCAGGTCACACAACCGAGTTTTAGAATCAATTGATTGGAATCGTGGTTTTCTCCAACCATTTCCAAATCGATTCTGTGGAGTTTGGAGGGCAACCACTGGTCGAAGCCTTAGCAGAGCATCTGCTAGAGCTCGCTTTTCCAACACAGGTACTTCATTGCTGAACAGAGCAAGTGGGATCATTTCAGCAGTGAGGTACCACAGATGCCTATTCAGGGCACGGATTGCTGACTTGGATATGTCTCTGTTGACATCGTTGTAATCCAAAGGTCGCTTGTAGAGCTGTATATCATACCATGGTGCATCTACACTCTTTTTGCAAGTGAGCCACCACATGACATAAACATGTGTTACAAATGTAGCAAATGCACGAATCTTTGGCACTTGATCACATGTGGTAATTGATCACGTGTGGTAATAGTACCTGGAGGAAATAATTGAATTTGTTTCTCACACAGTGCAATCTTGAGGCAATATATCAGCTTTGCCATCCATCGTGCTTTGTGCAGGGCACCTGGTCTTTTAAAGTTAACCTCCTTATTTGTAGTATTCAGGTAAACAAGGGACAGTTTAAGGAATTCGTGGTAGTCGTCTCGCAAGAATTCGGTTTGTTTACTAGAGTTGGCTGTGCAATTACCGCATCTCTCATTATCGTCAGTCGCTCTTGAGCCTTCAGATCATGATCAGCTAACGTAAACGAACTACAAACGTGAGACCAATCATGTGCCACCAACTCCCAATTACTTCGCAGCTTGGTGAACAAAGTTATATCCGGGGATTTGGAAACTTCTATTTTCATGTCTGCAAACACATGCGAGAGGATAACTTCACCAATGTGATGGCGACAACCTGACCACAGAAGAGCACGTTGCAGCATATTTTGTATGGCAATGCAGGCAGCAGTCTGATGACCAGTGTTTGATCTTGTTGTGTCGAATGTCATATTAACGATACAATCATTACAATGCCACTCTGTCATTAGCTTCATGGTTAATTCTGCAATTATTTCACCAACGGGTTTCTTTGTTGCCTTGGCATAATTTGGCACTCCTAGAAGTTTCAATTGCTTTGCATTACCGACAACAACTGTTATGCGTTCTTCAGTGACACGATGATTTTTTAGAGAAGGTGTCAGTTTGCCATCCCAGTGGAGAGTGCAGAGTTTGGGTGGTTCCCAGGAGTCGTGGATCTTTGTAGATATCTCACTTACAACTTTGCGACGTGAACGATCTGCAGTGGCATAGGAAGAAGCCACCATTGATACATCATCCCCAGACTCGCTAATAAAGCCCTGTGTGAAAGCTGCCTGCTGTGTTGGTGTAATCTTTAATCTTGTCGCTAGTGACACAAGATTTGGTCGGCTTAAGACATCTGGAGGTACAAATACCAAAGCTCCTGTTGGCTTTCTTCGCTTTTGAAATGGCATTATATCATCCAAACAGTTATCAACAAACTCCATATTATCTTCAGATTTAGAAGTAGAATCATCGGGTTCGTCACTGCTACCCTCGCTGGAAGGCACTGGTATCGTTGAACATGCTGCATTTTCTTCTCTTGTGCGTTTCTGACGTTCCAATGTTGCGACATCTCGTGAATGGCGTCGAGCGACTTTTTTTGCAAGTGTTTTGTCAAATGATCCAAAGCTGGAAGACCTGTCTTCTTTCATAGACCTCAAGAATGCTAGATCTTCTGCATTCTTGATAATAGTCTCGACATTTGGTGGCCACAGTTGAAAAGTTGTTGCCAACATAGATTTCATTTGTTCCAGTTTACGTTTGGTGGCTGGTGTGTTTCGGCGACTTTTATCAATTAAACGAAGTTTATTGTATTCATCAAGAAGCTGAACAATCTTCTCACAAGTTCTCCTCTCTGTCACCATTGGAATGTTTGCTTTTTCGTAGAAAGCAGCAACTTGATTCAGCACAATTTTGGCAGTTGTAAATCGAGAAGGTGCACCAAGAGAACCTGGACGCTCACTGTGTGCTGCTACGTTGCAGTAATACATCATGCACCTCAAAACTTGTAAACAAGTTGGTAGTCGAAGAATTCCAGTAATTATGGCATCATCAACACAGATTGCAGGGCCAATGCCAAACAATTCAGTTTTCAGAAGAGTTTGTGGTTTCTTTGTTCGCGAGGCAGGAGACGCAGTAATAACTGGATATGCAACTGTTGAAATGATGCCAGGGTCAGCCAGCATTTCCTTAGAAGGTGTAAACATTTTATTATTGTTTTTCATATTATTTCCATGTTCTGATTTTATAGGTCGTGTGTATCAGAAATTAAAATAATATAAATAAAGAAATTAAAATGCTTGCCTTGGTCATCAATATGCGGTAAGGAAAAGTGTTGTTTCTGCTAATAAAATGTGAATTTTAAATTTTATTTCTAGCACAACTGCTTATCAAAATCAATCATAGCTACCAAACATTATAAAACCAAAGACTTCACTTTTTGTATGTAAGTCTGTAAGACTTTATAAGAAGGATGGTTTTATCTAGTTTTTGCTTAATTATGTAAACTTTGTTGAAGTCCGGGGGACCTCTAAATATTGTCAAATATTTTTTATTTTTTTACACAATGCTTTTTTTAATCAATGGAACAAATTTAAATAGTAGACAGGTCAATTATTAAATTTTTTTTTGGTGATGCACCCTAATATATATATATATGTTAACAATATCAGTGGGGCGACCTTAAGGGCTGAAATACGACCTACCACTGCTAAAGGGCCCACTATGAGTGAACTCTCAAATCTGATTCTACATGGACCCCTAATGTGTTTTGACCCAGGACGCCTGAACATCTCGAGCTCTCTGACTAGGTCCCCAAGAACGGCTTTGATTCGCAATGATAACTTAATTGACTTTAGATAGTAATTGTTACAGTTTATTGACCACTGACCCAGTTAGTAATTTTGATGGATTATGTTTACACGTTCACTGAAAGTCACAGCAAAAAAGAAAAAAAGATATAAAATAAAGATCAGGTTATTGAACCTGATTGATATCACTTTGGGGACGGTTGGAGAAATAATGGATCCCACGTATGTAATTGATACGTTTATTCAAACTAGAATGATAAGCTTTAAATGGAATAAAAAGTATTTATTAAGGAATTCTATTTTTAAGATAAACAAATGTGCTGAAGTGGCACTTTTTCTTGGTAACGAATTACATAACCATAATTTATTACATTATTTTGGTACATAAGGAGTAATATCATGCAACACTTATTAGCGAAAAATAAATAATGACCAAAATAAATAACGGCCAAAATAAATAATGACCAAAATAAATAATGACCAAAATAAATAATGATCAAAATAAATTATGACTAAAATAAATAATGACCAAAATAAATAATGACCAAAAAAAATAATGACCAAAATAAATAATGACTAAAATAAACAATGACCAAAATAAATAATGACCAAAATTAATAATGAACAAAATAAATAATGACCAAAATAAATAATGACCAAAATAAATAGTGACCAAAATTAATAATGACCAAAATTAATAATGACCAAAATAAATAATGACCAAAATATTAGTTTAATGTATTGCTGTCTTCTCCATGGGTTCTAAAATCCATGCTAAATAAATGTTTATTATTTTATTAAAAATGTACACTGTTAAATCAGTAGGATTAAAAAAAAACACTGTTTGATTTTAGTAGGATAGTACATGCTGAAGTAGCCCATTACCTACTCACATTTGTTAAATTCTGTATCCAGTTGAAAGAAGAAGTGAAGCCTGTGTTATATATTCATTGTTCACATAACCAAGAGACTGTCAATGTTTATGAAGATATATCTATTACACACATGAAACTGGATCAGGTAATGTTAACATTTATGACAAGTTATTGGTGTTGTTAGTTTAACATGTAAACAGTGGTCGAAATAATGACATTGCTTCTCAGTTTCTTATTGATTAACTTTTCAGTTTCACATTTATTCACTCTTCAGTATTTTGTTAATTGATTCACCTCTCAGTTTTTCATTGTATTTCTCCAGAGTTCATAATGATTCACTTCTCAGCTATTCATTGATTCACTTCCCAATTTTTCTGTGTTTCTCTTGTCAGTTCTAATATTCCAGTGTTATGGAGTGTGTCATTTTTCTCATAGTCCATATTTTGTTGTTTGTTGGTTTGATCTCACTTCTTAAAGTCACATGGTTAGTTTTACTTTGCATTATTATGATTCGTAAAATATGTACTTATAAAAGATTGTTATTTTTAGACAAGTTAAAATTCAAGCCGGTAAATTTAATAGAATCAAAACTCTACCACCTTACAGGTCCGAAGTATAGCGTCCAGACTCACGGGTTTACCTGTCGGAATATTTCGGCTGACCACTCAAGATGGACGAGAAATGTTTGATTCCAGTCGCCTTGACAACTATGGAGTAGACTTGGGTCACACAATCATGTTAGAAAACTGGGATGGATGGAATGATTTCTTGAATTTAGCCATCATGGGTTTCACTCAACAGGTGGGCACAACTTACCTTTAACACTTTCACTCAACAGGTGGGCACAACTTACCTTTGACACTTTCACTCAACAGGTGGGCACAACTTACCTTTAACACTTTCACTCAACAGGTGGGCACAACTTACCTTTAACACTTTCACTCAACAGGTGGGTACAACTTACCTTTAACACTTTCACTCAACAGGTGGGCACAACTTACCTTTAACAGTTTCACTCAACAGGGGGGTACAGCTTACATTTAACACTTTCACTCAACAGGGGTACAGCTTTCAACAGGGGTACAGCTTAGATTTGACAGTTTAATTAACCGAAAGTTTGACAGTGATTGATTAGGTGGGGGGGGGTTCTAAAAAAGTGTTAAATTTTTTTGACTAATTAATGGGAGAGCCATAAAACGATTTGCCACCAAGAGGTCTATGAATGCTACAATCGTGATCTCTTTCTAAGTTACAAAAATAAAGTGCTGCATCATGACCAACTTATAAACAATTTAGTAAACAAAATAGCTGACGCATAAAGAGCTGAATTCAACTTAACAAGAGCCATAAGCGGCAGTATATTTGTGTATAGAGATGGTTGTCAAATGGGCTCTTGTAAATGCGGATTTTGGCTAGTTCATTGTTTGTGTCCCTATTATTTCAATAGTAAATTGTGTTCATTTCACTATGGTGCGGCTCTTTATAGAATCTATTACAATGTACAAATCTGAATTGCGGCTCATGGCGATCTCATATGTTGCCAAACAGTGTATCAAACTAAAGATTAGTCTGCACCAATATATAATCTGTGGTCTGCACCAATATAAATCTGTGGTCTGCACCAATATATAATCTGTGGTCTGCACCAATATATAATCTGTGGTCTGCACCAATATATATCTGTGGTCTGCACCAATATATATCTGTGGTCTGCACCAATATATATCTGTGGTCTGCACCAATATATAATCTGTGGTCTGCACCAATATATAATCTGTGGTCTGCACCAATATAAAATCTGTGATCAGCACCAATATATATCTGTGGTCTGCACCAATATATATGTGGTCTGAACCAATAAATAATCTGTGGTCTGCACCAATATATATCTGTGGTCTGCACCAATATATAATCTGTGGTCTGCACCAAATTAAATATATGTGTTCTGCACCAATATAAATCTGTGGTCTGCACCAATATATATCTGTGTTCTGCACCAATATATAATCTGTGGTCTGCACCAATATATAATCTGTGGTCTGCACCAATATATATCTGTGGTCTGCACCAATATATATCTGTGGTCTGCACCAATATATAATCTGTGGTCTGCACCAATATATAATCTGTGGTCTGCACCAATATATAATCTGTGGTCTGCACCAATATATAATCTGTGGTCTGCACCAATATATAGTCTGTGGACTGCACCAATATATAGTCTGTGGTCTGCACCAATATATAGTCTGTGGTCTGCACCAATATATAATCTGTGGTCTGCACCAATATATATCTGTGGTCTGCACCAATATATAATCTGTGGTCTGCACCAAATTATATATATGTGTTCTGCACCAATATATAATCTGTTGTCTGCACCAATATATAACACTGATAAACAATTTTTTTATTTTTTGAATACATCAGACATGTAAATAGGTGTTTTTTTTATACAACGTTTCATGCTGATTCCAAATATGTAACCCAAATGTTTGTACCACGTCAAGATTTTTTGCAGTTCGACATTTAATAATACATAGGAAAAAAAGTCAATAAACCAGCAACAAAATATACGATGGATAAACTTCAATCATGCAGAAAAATTATTGGAAGTTACAAAATTATTAAACAAAGCGCAATATTAAAGCAGACTTACATTTATTATTTATCTATCACTCTGTGAGTTGTCTTTTCAGTGATTTTCGTTTATGAACAGCACCAGGATTATGACGATTCAATGACCAGTAATGGTCGGCCATCATATTCACATTCCATCAATCTAGATAGATATCGACTCTCCATTTCACAAATGTCCTGATGGAACCTATCACCCTGCTCTTCACTGTGTGCACCAAGATTTGCAGGAAAGTAGTCAACGTGTGATTCCAAAAAGTGCAACTTGACACTCAAGCGGCAACCCAAAGCCCGAAATTTAGCTATCATGCTGTTAACAAGGCTTTTGTAACTGTCTGTCTTGAAGTTACCTAAGAAATTGTTGACAAATATTTGAAAGCAATCCAGGCGTGCAGATCAACTGCGGCCAATTTAGATGTAAACTCCTCATCTTTCGTTACTTCTCAGATCTGCGGTCCAACAAAGATACCTGCAGTCAACTTTGCTTCACTTATGTGTGGAAATTGGTCTGACAAAATATAGAAATCCAGAGCCAGTATGGCCCATATTCTTGACAAAAGCTTCATTAACCCCAGTTTGTGCTGGTTATAATTCAAAGAACTGATCAACAGTTTCATGTTTTCATACGTCTCTTCCAGTGTTACCGAGTGTGCCACTGGAAGTGATGATACTGTGTTTCCATTAGAGGAACTGCTTTCATATTGCGCTTTGATGAATCAATAAACAATCTCCACTGATTGGCATCGGAAGCGACTCCCATACATGTGAAAAGACATTCAATGTTATTACAATATAACAAGTCTTGCTTACTTGAAAAGAACCGTACAAATTATGCTTGATTTGATATCTGTACACAGTTATACTAGTTTCAGGAGTGAGAAGGTTCGGTTCTTGTAAGCAGGATGCTAGCAGTTCAGCTGATAACTTTGAAAGGTCAAGATCTCGAACTAGATCATCAAGATATCCTGAGTAAGACGTTTTGGTGTGATTTCTTCACTAAAATCAGAATCATGAACATCACCACTGTCTTCAGAACTTGAGCTGTCATCACTTTCAATATCACCCTGATGAGTAGGAGGAGTAGGTACAGGAATGTCTTCACTGTGTCCTACAGGCCTCAGGGCTGATGGTACATTAGGATATTGAATCTTGTGCCTGCTCCTCTTTTTGAATTCAACAACATTCGTCATGCAAATATAGCAATCTGTCACATGATTTGAAGGCTCACGTCAATCATGGGCACACCAAACGGCATACTTTTCACTTTACCATTAAACCACTTGCCAAGAATTACTTCACTAAGTTTACAAATAACATAAGGCGCCCATGTTTTGCCCTGGTCGCCCAGTTTACATCCAAAGTACTCATGATAATATTTCTTTGTCAAGTGTGATATTTTCTTCTCTGCCACAGTGCAGTATCGTCCACAGACATAGCAGAACCTGTCTGCTGAATTCGTACAGTGTCTTGGCATAGCGAATCGAATTTAGGAATTAAAATCAATTAATTAATTAAAATCTTAAACACACAAACATCAGCATTAAAATATTCATTTAAACCTGTATTCATTTAAATACATGTATATCCAACCACTAAGTGGTTGATCACATACAACATACTGATATGATCACATATCATGGTCAGATACAAGCATAAACCTTGTAAACACACTTTGAGGTTTTCTCAAAAACCTGACGTGATATACACAAACCAAGCACATTAAGTTTATCATTTTTAACAAGCTTTCAGAAATGTATAATGTTTTACTTGCAGTTTTTCATGTAGACCAGTGCAATCTGTGGTCTGCACTAATGTATTATCTGTGGTCTGACCAATGTATTCACTAGGGAACAACATTTTTGCTCCTGGGATCTATTTAGTGTACTAAGACCATTTTGACCTGCTGATTCCAAATATGTCATTGAAAATTGTGTATCATTGATATTAAAGTTACGTTAACATCTTGATTTACCATTATAACATTTTATGGTCATAAGAAATATAATGTCAATACTTCTACAGTTCAATACAATAACTACAATTTACATGGGAATACAACAGAAGAAGAAACTATACAGTATCATATGTACAAATAACCTCAGGTAATCCTAATACAATGCATTTTGAAGTCAGAAATAATTAGACGATGTTGCTTTTCTTTTGTAATCAGTGTCACAATCTCGCTGTAAAAACCAACAGAAATCACCCATCATGTTGCTGTCATACCTCACTTGATATCTATTTTCCATCGTTGCTATTTGTTGGTGAAAACGTTCATCCTGTTCGTCGCTGAATGCACCTAGATTGGATGGGAAGAAACTGAGATGGAAGTGCAGAAAGTGAATTTTGAAGGGTATTCTGCATCCTATATTATTGTATGTTGTTAGAATTAGATTGAAATGTTTTTTGCTCAGGTAGCAGACCGAAAAAAATATTTTTTGTTCCCTAGTTTTATCTGTGGTCTGCATCAACATATAATCTGTGGTCTACATCAACATATAATCTGTGTTCATCAATATATAATCTGAGGTATGCACTGTTTCTTCACAAGCACAAGACTTTCTTTAGAAAAGTAGCGATTGGATTCTATTCCAATTCCATAAAAGTCTCACTACCTACGTTACTGACTATCCGGTATTAAAATCAATATTTATTGCAAAGAAATAAATCATTATAAAAATGAAACATTTTTAAAAAAACTTGAATAGATTTACAGAAATATTTTTTTTATTTTATATCTATATGTAAGGCAGTTATATACAGTAGGCAGTTAATTATATACAGTAGGCAGTTAGTTATATACAGAAGGAAATTAGTTATATACAGTAGGCAGTTAGTTATGTACAGATCTATGGTCTTTGGCATGATCGGGAATGTTCGATTGTAGACAATAATCCAACATTTAATTTTGGAGACATGAACCAACATTTACACTTGGAGATATGAACCAAAATTTACACCCGGAGACATGATCCAACATTTAGGCCTGGAGACATGATCCAACATTTTTACCTGGAGACATAATCCAACATTTATACCTGGAGACATGATCCAACATTTACGCCTGGAGACATGATCCAACATTTAGGCCTGAATACATGATCCAACATGTATACCTGGAGACATGATCCAACATTTATGCCTGTAGAAATGATCCAACATTTATACCTGGAGACATTATCCAACATTTAGGCCTGGAGACATGATCCAACATGTATACCTGGAGACATGATCCAACATGTATACCTGGAGACATGATCCAACATGTGTACCTGGAGACATGACCCAACATTTAGGCCTAAAAACATGATCCAACATGTATACCTGGAGACATGATCCAACATTTATACCTGGAGACATGATCCAACATTTACACCTGGAGACATGATCCTACATTTAGGCCTGGAGACATGATCCAACATGTATACCTGGAGACATAATCCAACTTTTATACCTGAAGACATGATCCAACAATTAGGCTTGGAGACATGATCCAACATTTATACCTGGAGACATGATCCAACATTTATACCTGGAGACTTGATCCAACATTTAGGCTTGGAGACATGATCCAACATTTATACATGGAAACATGATCCAACATGTATACCTGGAGACATGATCCAACATTTATACCTTGAGACATGATCCAACATTTATACCTGGAGACATGATCCAACATTTAGACCTGGAGACATGATACAACATTTATACCTGGAGACATGATCCAACATTTAGGCCTGGAGACATGATCCAACATGTATACCTGGAGACATGACCCAACATGTATACCTGGAGACATGATCCAACATTTATACCTGGAGACATGATCCAACATTTATACCTGGAGACATGATCCAACATTTAGGCTTGGAGACATGATCCAACATTTATACATGGAAACATGATCCAACATGTATACCTGGAGACATGATCCAACATTTATACCTTGAGACATGATCCAACATTTATACCTGGAGACATGATCCAACATGTATACCAGGAGACATGATCCAACATTTAGACCTGAAGACATGATCCAACATGTGTACCTGGAGACATGATCCAACATTTAGACATGACGACATGATCCAACATGTATACCTGGAGACATGACCCAACATGTATACCTGGAGACATGATCCAACATTTAGGCCTGGAGACATGATCCAACATGTATACCTGGAGACATGATCCAAAATTAAGGCCTGGAGACATGATCCAACATGTTAACGTGGAGACATGATCCAACATTTATACCTGGAGACATGATCCAACATTTATACCTGGAGACATAATCCAACATGTATACCTGGAGACATGATCCAACATGTATACCTGGAGACATGATCCAACATTTAGGCCTAGAGACATGATCCAACATGTATACCTGGAGACATGATCCAACTTGTATACCTGGAGACGTGATCCAACATGTATACCTGGAGACATGATCCAACATTTATACCTGGAGACATGATCCAATATTTAGACCTTGAGACATTTATACCTGGAGACATGATCCAACATTAAGGCTTGGTGACATGATCCAACATTTATACCTGGAGACATGATCCAACATGAATACCTGGAGAATGATCCAACATTTAGGCCTGGAGACATGATCCAACATTTAGGCCTGGATACATGATCCAACATTTAGGCCTGGATACATGATCCAACATTTAGACCTGGAGACATGATCCAACATGTATACCCGGAGACATGATCCGACATTTAGACCTGGAGACATGATCCAACATTTAGGCCTAGAGACATGATCCAACATGTATACCTGGAGACATGATCCAACATTTAGGCCTGGAGACATGATTTAACATGTATACCTGGAGACATGATCCGACATTTAGACCTGGAGACATGATCCAACATGTATACCTGGAGACATGATCCAACATGTATACCTGGAGACATGATCCAACATTTAGGCCTGGAGACATGACCCAACATGCATACCTGGAGACATGATCCAACATGTATACCTGGAGACATGATCCAACATTTAGGCCTGGAGACATGACCCAACATGCATACCTGGAGACATGATCAAACATGCATACCTGGAGACATGATCCAACATTTAGGCTTGGAGACATGATCCAACATGTATACCTGGAGACATGATCCAACATTTAGGCATGGAGACATGATCCAACATGTATACCTGGAGACATGATCCAACATGTATACCTGGAGACATGATCCAACATGTATACCTGGAGACATGGTCCAACATGTATACCTGGAGACATGATCCAACATGTATACCTGGAGACATGATCCAACATTTAGGCCTAGAGACATGATCCAACATTTAGATCTGGAGACATGATCCAACATGTATACCTGGAGACATGATCCAACATGTATACCTGGAGACATGATCCAACATTTATACCTGGAGACATGATCCAACATTTATACCTGAAGACATGATCCAACATTTAGGCCTGGAGACATGATCCAACATGTATACCTGGAGACATGATCCAACTTGTATACCTGTAGACGTGATCCAACATGTATACCTGGAGACATGATCCAATATTTAGACCTTGAGACATGATCCAACATGTATTCCTGGAGACATGATCCAACATTTAGGCCTAGAGACATGATCCAACATGTATTCCTGGAGACATGATCCAACATTTAGACATGACGACATGATCCAACAATTATACCTGGAGACATGATCCAACATTTAGGCCTGGAGACATGATCCAACATTTGGACCTCGAGACATTTATACCTGGAGACATGATCCAACATTAAGGCTTGGAGACATGATCCAACATTTATACCTGGAGACATGATCCAACATGTATACCTGGAGAATGATCCAACATTTAGGCCTGGAGACATGATCCAACATTTATACCTGGAGACATGATCCAACATTTAGGCCTGGAGACATGATCCAACTTTTAGGTTTGGAGACATGATCCAACATTTATACCTGGAGACATGATCCAACTTTTAGGCCTGGAGACATGATCCAACATTTATACCTCGAGACATTTATACCTGGAGACATGATCCAACATTAAGGCTTGGAGACATGATCCAACATTTATACCTGGAGACATGATCCAACATGTATACCTGAAGAATGATCCAACATTTAGGCCTGGAGACATGATCCAACATTTTGGCCTGGATACATGATCCAACATTTAGGCCTGGATACATGATCCGACATTTAGACCTGGAGACATGATACAACATGTATACCTGGAGACATGATCCAACATGTATACCTGGAGACATGATCCAACATTTAGGCCTGGAGACATGATCCAACATGTATACCTGGAGACATGATCCAACATGTATACCTGGAGACATGGTCCAACATGTATACCTGGAGACATGATCCAACATGTATACCTGGAGACATGATCCAACATTTAGGCCTAGAGACATGATCCAATATTTAGATCTGGAGACATGATCCAACATGTATACCTGGAGACATGATCCAACATTTATACCTGGAGACATGATCCAACATTTAGTTCTATAGACATGATCCAACATGTTAACCTGGAGACATGATCCAACATTTATACCTGAAGACATGATCCAACATTTAGGCCTGGAGACATGATCCAACATGTATACCTGGAGACATGATCCAACTTGTATACCTGGAGACGTGATCCAACATGTATACCTGGAGACATGATCCAACATGTATACCTGGAGACATGATCCAACATTTATACCTGGAGACATGATCCAATATTTAGACCTTGAGACATTTATACCTGGAGACATGATCCAACATTAAGGCTTGGTGACATGATCCAACATTTATACCTGGAGACATGATCCAACATGAATACCTGGAGAATGATCCAACATTTAGGCCTGGAGACATGATCCAACATTTAGGCCTGGATACATGATCCAACATTTAGGCCTGGATACATGATCCAACATTTAGACCTGGAGACATGATCCAACATGTATACCCGGAGACATGATCCGACATTTAGACCTGGAGACATGATCCAACATTTAGGCCTAGAGACATGATCCAACATGTATACCTGGAGACATGATCCAACATTTAGGCCTGGAGACATGATCCAACATGTATACCTGGAGACATGATCCGACATTTAGACCTGGAGACATGATCCAACATGTATACCTGGAGACATGATCCAACATGTATACCTGGAGACATGACCCAACATGCATACCTGGAGACATGATCAAACATGCATACCTGGAGACATGATCCAACATTTAGGCTTGGAGACATGATCCAACATGTATACCTGGAGACATGATCCAACATTTATACCTGGAGACATGATCCAACATTTACGCCTGGAGACATGATCCAACATTTAGGCCTGGAGACATGATCCAACATTTGGACCTCGAGACATTTATACCTGGAGACATGATCCAACATGTATACCTGGAGAATGATCCAACATTTAGGCCTGGAGACATGATCCAACATTTAGGCCTGGATACATGATCCAACATTTAGGCCTGGATACATGATCCAACATTTAGACCTGGAGACATGATACAACATGTATACCTGGAGACATGATCCAACATGTATACCTGGAGACATGATCCAACATTTAGGCCTGGAGACATGATCCAACATGTATACCTGGAGACAAGACCCAACATGTATACCTGGAGACATGATCCAACATTTAGGCCTGGAGACATGATCCAACATGTATACCTGGAGACATGATCCAAAATTAAGGCCTGGAGACATGATCCAACATTTATACCTGGAGATATGATCCAACATGTATACCTGGAGACATGATCCAACATTTATACATGGAGACATGATCCAACATTTAGTTCTGGAGACATGATCCAACATGTTAACCTGGAGACATGATCCAACATTTATACCTGGAGACATGATCCAACATTTATACCTGAAGACATGATCCAACATTTAGGCCTGGAGACATGATCCAACATGTATACCTGGAGACATGATCCAACTTGTATACCTGGAGACGTGATCCAACATGTATACCTGGAGACATGATCCAATATTTAGACCTTGAGACATGATCCAACATGTATTCCTGGAGACATGATCCAACATTTAGGTCTAGAGACATGATCCAACATGTATACCTGGAGACATGATCCAATATTTAGACCTTGAGACATGATCCAACATTTATTCCTGGAGACATGATCCAACATTTAGGCATGACGACATGATCCAACAATTATACCTGGAGACATGATCCAACATTTAGGCCTGGAGACATGATTCAACATGTATACCTGAAGACATAATCCAACATTTAGGCCTGGAGACATGATCCAACTTTTAGGCTTGGAGACATGATCCAACATGTATACCTGGAGACATGATCCAACATTTAGGCATGGAGACATGATCCAACATGTATACCTGGAGACATGATCCAACATGTATACCTGGAGACATGATCCAACATGTATACCTGGAGACATGGTCCAACATGTATACCTGGAGACATGATCCAACATGTATACCTGGAGACATGATCCAACATTTAGGCCTAGAGACATGATCCAACATTTAGATCTGGAGACATGATCCAACATGTATACCTGGAGACATGATCCAACATGTATACCTGGAGACATGATCCAACATTTATACCTGGAGACATGATCCAACATTTATACCTGAAGACATGATCCAACATTTAGGCCTGGAGACATGATCCAACATGTATACCTGGAGACATGATCCAACTTGTATACCTGTAGACGTGATCCAACATGTATACCTGGAGACATGATCCAATATTTAGACCTTGAGACATGATCCAACATGTATTCCTGGAGACATGATCCAACATTTAGGCCTAGAGACATGATCCAACATGTATTCCTGGAGACATGATCCAACTTGTATACCTGGAGACGTGATCCAACATGTATACCTGGAGACATGATATAACATTTAGGCCTAGAGACATGATCCAACATGTATACCTGGAAACATGATCCAATATTTAGACCTTGAGACATGATCCAACATGTATTCCTGGAGACATGATCCAGCATTTAGGCCTAGAGACATGATCCAACATGTATACCTGGAGACATGATCCAATATTTAGACCTTGAGACATGATCCAACATTTAGGCCTGACGACATGATCCAACAATTATACCTGGAGACATGATCCAACATTTAGGCCTGGAGACATGATTCAACATGTATACCTGAAGACATAATCCAACATGTATATCTGGAGATATGATCCAACATGTATACCTGGAGACATGATCCAACATGTATACCTTGAGACATGATCCAACATTTATACCTGCAGACATGATCCAACATTTATACCTGGAGACATGATCCAACATTTATACCTGGAGACATGATCCAACATTTAGACAAGGAGACATGATCCAACATGTATACCTTGAGTCATGATTCAATATTTAGGCCTAAAGACATGATCCAACATGTATACCTGGAGACATAATCCAACATGTATACATGGAGACATGATCCAACATTTATGCCTGGAGACATGATCCAACATGTATACCTGGAGACATGATCCAACATTTATACCTGGATACATGATCCAACATGTATACCTGGAGACATGATCCAACATTTATACCTGGAGACATGATCCAACATTTAGGCCTGGAGACATGATCCAACATTTATACCTGGAGACATGATCCAACATTTAGGCCTGGAGACATGATCCAACATTTGGACCTCGAGACATTTATACCTGGAGACATGATCCAACATTAAGGCTTGGAGACATGATCCAACATTTATACCTGGAGACATGATCCAACATTTAGACAAGGAGACATGATCCAACATGTATACCTTGAGACATGATTCAATATTTAGGCCTAAAGACATGATCCAACATGTATACCTGGAGACATAATCCAACATGTATACATGGAGACATGATCCAACATTTATGCCTGGAGACATGATCCAACATGTATACCTGGAGACATGATCCAACATTTTTACCTGGATACATGATCCAACATGTATACCTGGAGACATGATCCAACATTTATACCTGGAGACATGATCCAACATTTAGGCCTGGAGACATGATCCAACATTTATACCTGGAGACATGATCCAACATTTACGCCTGGAGACATGATCCAACATTTACGCCTGGAGACATGATCCAACATTTATACCTGGAGACATGATCCAACATGTATACCTGGAGAATGATCCAACATTTAGGCCTGGAGACATGATCCAACATTTAGGCCTGGATACATGATCACACATTTAGGCCTGGATACAAGATCCAACATTTAGACCTGGAGACATGATACAACATGTATACCTGGAGACATGATCCAACATGTATACCTGGAGACATGATCCAACATTTAGGCCTGGAGACATGATCCAACATGTATACCTGGAGACAAGACCCAACATGTATACCTGGAGACATGATCCAACATTTAGGCCTGGAGACATGATCCAACATGTATACCTAGAGACATGATCCAAAATTAGGGCCTGGAGACATGATCCAACATTTATACCTGGAGATATGATCCAACATGTATACCTGGAGACATGATCCAACATTTATACCTGGAGACATGATCCAACATTTAGTTCTGGAGACATGATCCAACATGTTAACCTGGAGACATGATCCAACATTTATACCTGGAGACATGATCCAACATTTATACCTGAAGACATGATCCAACATTTAGGCCTGGAGACATGATCCAACATGTATACCTGGAGACATGATCCAACTTGTATACCTGGAGACGTGCTCCAACATGTATACCTGGAGACATGATATAACATTTAGGCCTAGAGACATGATCCAACATTTATACCTGGAAACATGATCCAATATTTAGACCTTGAGACATGATCCAACATGTATTCCTGGAGACATGATCCAGCATTTAGGCCTAGAGACATGATCCAACATGTATACCTGGAGACATGATCCAATATTTAGACCTTGAGACATGATCCAACATTTAGGCCTGACGACATGATCCAACAATTATACCTGGAGACATGATCCAACATTTAGGCCTGGAGACATGATTCAACATGTATACCTGAAGACATAATCCAACATGTATATCTGGAGATATGATCCAACATGTATACCTGGAGACATGATCCAACATTTATACCTGGAGACATGATCCAACATGTATACCTGGAGACATGATCCAACATGTATACCTGGAGACATGATCCAACATGTATACCTGAAGACATGATCCAACATTTATACATGGAGACATGATCCAACATTTATACCTGGAAACATGATTCAATATTTAGGCCTGGAGACATGATCCAACATTTATACCTGGAGACATGATCCAACATTTAGGCCTGGAGACATGATCCAACATGTATACTTGGAGAAATGATCCAACATGTATACCTGGAGACATGATCCAACATTTAGGCTTGGAGACATGATCCAATATTTATACCTGGATACATGATCCAACACTTAGGCCTGGAGACATGATCCAACATGTATACCTCGAGACATGATCCAACATTTAGGCCTGGAGACATGATCCAACATGTATACCTGGAGACATGATCCAAAATTTATACCTGGAGATATGATCCAACATATATACCTGGAGACATCATCCAACATGTATACCTGGAGACATGATCGAATATTTAGACCTTGAGACATGATCCAACATGTATACGTCAAGACATAATCCAACATGTATATCTGGAGACATGATCCAACATGTATACCTGGAGACATAATCCAACTTTTATACCTGGAGACATGATCCAACATTTAGGCTTGGAGACATGATCCAACATTTATACATGGAAACATGATCCAACATGTATACCTGGAGACATGATCCAACATTTATACCTTGAGACATGATCCAACATTTATACCTGGAGACATGATCCAACATGTATACCTGGAGACATGATCCAACATTTAGGCCTGGAGACATGATCCAACATGTATACCTGGAGACATGATCCAACATGTATACCTGGAGACATGATCCAACATGTATACCTGGAGAAATGATCCAACTTTTATACCTGGAGACATGATCCAACATTTAGGCTTGGAGACATGATCCAACATTTATAACTGGAGACATGATCCGACATTTATACCTGGAGACATGATCCAACATTTAGGCTTGGAGACATGATCCAACATTTATACATGGAAACATGATCCAACATGTATACCTGGAGACATGATCCAACATGTATACCTGGAGACATGATCCAACATTTATACCTTGAGACATGATCCAAAATTTAGGCCTGGAGACATGATCCAACATTTATACCTGGAGATATGATCCAACATGTATACCTGGAGACATGATCCAACATGTATACTTGGAGACATGATCCAACATGTATACCTGGAGACATGATCCAGCATGTATACCTGGAGACATGATCCAAAATTTATACCCGGAGACATGATCCAACATTTAGGCCTGGATACATGGTCCAACATTTATACCTGGAGACATGATCCAACATTTAGGCCTGGAGACATGATCCAACATTTAGGCCTGGAGACATGATCCAACATGTATACCTGGAGACATGATCCAACATGTATACCTGGAGACATGATCCAACATTTATACCCGGAGACATGATCCAACATTTAGGCCTGGATACATGATCCAGCATTTATACCTGGAGACATAATCTAACATTTAGGCCTGGAGACATGATCCAACATGTATACCTGGAGACATGATCCAACATGTATACCTGGAGACATGATCCAACATTTAGGCCTGGAGACATGATCCAACATGTATACCTGGAGACATGATCTAACATTTAGGCCTGGAGACATGATCCAAAATTTAGGCCTGGAGACATGATCCAACATTTAGGCCTGGAGACATGATCCAACATGTATACCTGGAGACATGATCTAACATTTAGGCCTGGAGACATGATCCAAAATTTAGGCCTGGAGACATGATCCAACATTTAGGCCTGGAGACATGATCCAACATGTATACCTGGAGACATGATCCAAAATTTAGGCCTGGAGACATGATCCAAAATTTAGGCCTGGGGACATGATCCAACATTTAGGCCTGGAGACATGATCCAACATTTAGGCCTGGAGACATGATCCAACATGTATACCTGGAGACATGATCCAACATTTAGGCCTGGAGACATGATCCAACTTGTATACCTGGAGACATGATCCAAAATTTAGGCCTGGAGACATGATCCAACATTTAGGCCTGGAGACATAATTCAACACAAACATTTGCTTTTGAAGACATAATGTTCCAATTTTTACATCTGAAGATATAAAGATCCAATATGTACATTTTTGGACATAAAGATCTAATATGTACATTTATGGACATAAAGATCCAATATGTTCATTTATGGACATAAAGATCCAATATGTACATTTATGGACATAAAGATCCAATAATTACATTTGTGGACATAAAGATCCAATATATACATTTGTGGACATAAAGATCCAATATATACATTTGTGGACATAAAGATCCAGTATATACATTTGTGGACATAAAGATCCAATATGTACATTTGTGGACATAAAATCCAAAATGTACATTTGTGGACATAAAGACCCAATATGTACATTTGTGGACATAAAGATCCAACATTAACACTTTAATCACTTTAGTATAGTCAACTTATTCTCGTGTCATAACATTTACTCTTTTGTTACTTTGAATTATTTATTCTGTAGGTGACGTCACTAATAGTTGGAGAGGAGGCTGTAGCTCGTTACCAGATGCGAGTGGCTCTGTTTATTGCCTCTCACTTTGGTCATGTTGATCTTGCACGTTTTCTGATAAAAATGGGATCTAAGTCAGATGAACCAACTGGTTATCATCCTGCAAGAGCCTGGTGCCAGGTAGTCTTTATGTATGTGTGTAATCTGTTTTATAAAGTAAAGATCATTGCTATCTAGATGGCAGTGTTATATTTATTCATGTAAGTGTGTAAATCTGATTTGTAAAGTAAAGATTATTGTTATCTAGATGGCAGTGTTAGATTTATTCATGTATATGTGTAAATCTGTTTTATAAAGTAAAGATCATTGTTATCTAGATGACAGTGTTAGATTTATTCATATATATGTGTAAATCTGATTTGTAAAGTAAAGATTACACAGCCCAACAAAAAAAAAATTTTTTCGAATTGCCAAGAATGTTTGAATGAATTTATAGCAATTCATGGGTGCTGATTTCAAAACTGCCACTGCTTTTGCTGAATTGGCTCTAGTTTCTGAGATATTGGACATCCTTGAAAATATGATTATACCCTTTGTGTAAAACAAATTCAATAAGTTTGGTGTCTTTTGTTTAATTTAACTATACCAAGTTATAACTTGGTTTATTCTTTTTTTTATGCTTCTTTCTAAAGACATCATGAGTTCATCACGAAGATGCTGCAAAAATAATCCAAATGTATTCTGTTACATCTGTGGAGAATACATGATTGAAAAGCAAAGAAGAAATATAACCGACTTTGTGCAGCAGGCATATTTGGCTTATTTCGGTGTGAAGTCTTGGGCTCCCCATAAGGTCTTCAAAAACTGTGGAGAGCCTACGGCAGTGGACAAATGGTGAGAAGAAAAGTCTCAGTTTCGGTGTACCAATGGTATGGTGAGAGCCGAAAGAGCATTTTGGTGATTGTTATTTTTGTATTGTGAATGTTAAAGGCTTCAGTCGCCACAAGAAATCTAAGTGGGATTATCCTGATCTTGAATCTGCAAGGAGACCAATTCCACATAGCAGTGAAGTTTCTACACCACTGTTTACTGGATTATTAGATCTTTCACCATCAGACTCCGACGAGGGGCAAGATCTGGAGTTTTTGGCAGGTGAAAACAGTGGAAGCGATTATGAAGGAAGTTCTTCAACACCTCAACCATTCACCCAAAAAGAACTCAATGACCTAATACGAGACCGAATTCAGTCCAAGCAAGCATCTGAGATTTTAGCGTCCAGGCTCAATGAAATTTTCTCAAACCAGAAGTTAAAATAACATTTTATCGGAAAAGAGAAGAGTTTTTTCTTCCATATTTCAGCCAAGAAGAAGATATTGTTTACTGTAAAGACATCCCTGGACTTCTGCTCCAAATGGGACTATAAGACTACCATTCCGAAGACTGGCGTCTTTTTATAGACAGTTCCATCAGAAGCTTGAAATGTGTTCTGTTACACAATGATAATAGTTATGCATCTCTTCCCATTGCTCCCTCAACAACACTTAAAGAAGAGTATGAGAATATCAAAACATTATTGCAGAAAGTGGTCAATTTGTGTTGATCTAAAAATGGTAAACTTCTTGCTTGGACAGCAGTCAGGATACACAAAATACCCATGCTTCATGTGCCTTTGTGATAGCATAGCAAGGCAAGATCATTGGACAAGAGTGACATGGCCTGCAAGGGAAACCATGACTGTAGGTAAAGAAAATATCATCAATAAGCCACTGGTTGACAAAAATAAGATCATTCTCGGACCGCTTCATATCAAATTAGGTCTAATGAAACAATTTGTTAAGGCTTTGGACAAATCTGGCAATTGCTTCAAGTATATTTGCAGATCATTTCCCGGATTGAGCCTGGAGAAGCTGAAAGCTGGGATTTTTTACGGTCCTCAGATTCGGAAACTCATCAACGATCGAAATTTTACTAATTTCATGGATCGCCTTGAAGCTTCTTCATGGAACACTTTTGTTTCAGTTGTCAGGAACTTCTTAGGTAATAACAGAGCAGAGAATTACGAAGAACTGGTGCAAGATATGCTAGCTAACTTCAGAAACATTGGAGCAAATATGAGCATCAAGGTACCTGCACTGTCATTTAGACAAATTTCCAGGTAACCTAGGGGACTTCAGTGAGGAACAAGGCAAAAGGTTCCATCAGGATATGAGGGTGGTGGAGGAGATATATCAAGGAAGATGGGACATAATATGATGGCTGACTACTGTTGGAGCCTCCAGCGCAATTGCACCAACGACACATACAAAAGGAAGTCGAGCAAACAGCGATTTGCTAATGCATTATCATAGACAATTAATTAATTAGACATAATTAGTTTTTCAAATGAAAATGTTTTCTTCTATAACACTATTACACATATTTTTGAAAAATTTTCTGCATGACTATTAACAGTTTCATTACTATTTGTTAGTATACTATTTTACTTCATGCAATTTCTTACAAATTCCAAACACAGTGCATACATTATTTAATTAATTTTAATTATCTCGTAAAATATAGCCAATCTAGCAAAAGCACTTACATATTCTAAATCAGCATAGTTGACTTTGTATAAAATGATTGAATTTTTTTTTACTCGCCGGATACATTGAGTTCATTAATTTGTCAGAAATGCCGGATAAAGGGCAGATGTAAGGAAGTGTTTTAATATGAAATAACTAAAAATTTGATCTAAATATCAGTGATGTAAACGAACGTCGCAGGCCAGATAAAGCAGTCTGGAGAGCTAATATCAGAGCAACTAGTCACAGGTAATACTCTCCCTAATTAATCACAAGTAATACCCTAACTAATCACAGGTAATACTCTCTAATTAATCACAGGTAATACTTCCCCTAAGTAATCACATGTAATACTTTCCCTAATTAATCACAGGTAATACTTTCTCTAACTAATCACCGGTAATACTCTCCCTAAATAATCACCCGGTAATACTCTCCCTAAATAATCACCGGTAATACTCTCCTATTAATCTGCATTATCACTATCTCAATAATCACCGGTAATACTCTCCCTAAATAATCACCGGTAATACTCTCTATTAATCGTTATGAATTATCACTTCAGGAGCCATTCACATGGCGCTTTTTTTTTTCCTTGATTATTTTACCTTCCTCTCCCCCCTTCTCATTTTTTTATCATTTATGTCAAACTTCTGTCACTACCCCCCACCCCATCTTTTCCTAAATTGTTGCATAATAAGTGAAAACATTTGCAATTAAAGTTCATTGAAGTCATTCAAACTAATAGGTAAACAAAAATATAGCATCTTACCACAGGAGAGCTGTCATAAAGGAGCAAGTCGAAGGAGGCCGCCGTCCCCGCTCTGTAGTTATTTTTCTTTCCAGAGTCCCAGACAACTTTCACGGTGTCTAATTCTGCGATTTTTTGGTGACAGTTCCCATGACCCTCTCCGCCATCTTGCTCATCCCACATCCAGTCAGGTCCCCTGACGACTCGAAACCTTTGAGAACTTCAGACGTACGGATGGATGATGAGCCCCTAGCGCTGCCTGAATGGAGAGAAGAATGGTTATATCAGAGCCTGTTTTACGTGTTTTTTTAGAGCTTTGGGCTGAGATTAAGAAATACTCTGGGGTTTCCCGGTAAAAGTAACTGTCGTAGTTCTTGAGCAACAGATTTCATATTTTTACAAAACGGGAAAGGGGGGCTTAATTAAATGGTAGTCTAGTTGATTTAACTGTAGAGATGATCCGGTTACCGCAGATACATGTCAAGTACAGAATGATAAGTGAATGAATCTTTATCTGTGATCGTCGCATAGATAGATATAAATATAGACAGTCGGATATTCCCAAGATAGTCGACCTTAGAGTGGTCATAGGTTCAATCTCCAGTTCAGGGTAAAATAGTCACTCTATACTCTCCCATGGCGCCTCATTGATCATTTGACTATTGCCATGAGTGGGGATAAAAGAGGAACAAAAGATAGGTAGATAGATAGCTAGGTATATGTAAATATCCCAAATTGTAGATGGCGAGACTGATTGATTTGTTGACTTATTGATATATAACTATTTCTACTTATAATCTAGCTCAGTAAGCAGACTCCAGTGCATCTGTAAATCGATTCACTGTTCAACTCATAATCTGTGAATCGATTCTCTGTTTAACTCACCATCTGTGAGTCGATTCTGTTCAATTCAATATCTGAGTATCGATTCACTATTCAACTCACCATATGTGAATCGATTCACTGAACAACTCACCATCTGTGAATCGATTCTCTGTTCAGCTCACCATGAATCGATTCACGTTCAACTCACCGTGTGAATCGATTCACAGTTGCTCACCATTCTTCCCAGAAGATGCGGTCCAATCAGTGGATCAAAAAGTCCCGGCATCAGTCCTAACGAATTCTCTTCCCCCACCAGCCATATCTTTACCTGTTTGAAATTCAATGTTTCTAGTCAATACTTTCAATATGTTTAATATTGCATAATCCACTATACCATATACAATTTATAAATAAATTACCGATATCTATCTGCATATTTAGTATTTTTTTATCTATTACCTCTGTCCAGAACATTTTGGCAGTCTTATAGTCGAGGGCGTACCAGTATGTTGTGTGCTGAGTCCACGACCACTGAGGCTTACCAGCATGTTGTGGACCACGCGACCCCCATGGGGCGAAGCAATGTTGTGGACCACGACCCCTTGGGGCGAACCAGCATGCTGTGGACCACGACCCTTGGGGCATACCAGCATGTTGTGGACCACAGGACCCCATGAGGTGAAGACAGATTGTTGTGGACCACACGACCCTTGGGAGCACACCAGCATGTTGTGGACCACACGACCCTTGGGGCATACCAGCATGTTGTGGACCACACGACCCCTTGGGGCGAACCAGCATGTTGTGGACCACGACCCCCATGGGGCACACCAGCATGTTGTGGACCACACGACCCTTGGGGGCACACCTCTGAAAATGATAAGCTATATATTTACATGAGTTCTCTATACTCACCGTGTCTCAAGTCAAGTGACTTAATGAGCCCGTGCGTGAAGTCACCCCCTGACTAGAGTACCGATAAATAAACCAATGTAAAGGCTGGACCTGCATGATAAGCTAATTGTGTGGTAACAGTTAAACGTAATCTGGTTAACTCATTAAGTAGTATTTCCGTCTGAAAATACTTCATTTCTCCTGCACACTTGTGAGCCTATCCGAGAAAATAATTCTCGTCTAACTTAACCCTGTTAACAAATCAGTCACGGTGCTATAATTACCTAATATTGGGAGATGATTCTTGTAGTAGTGTCCTCCAGCTGCTGGAGTTATGCACCTTAGGTCGACCTTACCCTTAGTTTCGAGTCGATAATCTTATATCCTATCATGCATCCAATGGACGATAGTACAAGTTGTATTTATGTGTGATAATGTTCACTCTGACACGGTCTGTGGTGAATTAAACGAAGCAAAATATTTGCCTATCTTGAATACACATAAAAAATAACTATTTCCAAGGAATTCGCACATTCAGGAATTTCTCTTAATCTGGTTTTATTTTACTGAGAAAATTTAGAATCAATATTTTTTTCTTTTATATCACACACACAATTTTTTTATAAGAAAACATTTCGGATCAATATTTTCAAATATATCATAAAAAATATCTATATATTAAATTGATATTAAATACGTATAATTATCTCTAATAGAATACAATATATTATCTCTAATAGAATGTAGTATAAAATCTCTCTGATAGAATACAATATAATAAGCTCCCCTTAAAATAAGTATAATTCTCTCTAATAGAATACGATATAATTCTTTCTAATAGAATACAGTATAATTCTCTGATAGAGTAAGCATAATTCTTTCTAATAAGGCAATATAATTCTCTTTAATAAAATACAGTATAGTTCTCTCAATAGAATACAATATAATTCTCTTTAATAAAATACAGTATAGTTCTCTCCAATAGAGTAGTATAATTCTCTCCTAATAGAATACAGTATCATTCTTTCTAAAAGAATATAATAAAATTCTCTATAATAGGTGATATATTATACTCTAATGAGAATACAGTACGAATTCTCTCTAATAGAGATACAGTATCATTCTTTCTAAAAAGAATACAATGTAATTCTCTCTAATAAAATACAGTATAATTTTCTAATAGAATGCAATTATAAATCTCTCTAATAGAATACAGTATAATTCTCTCTAATAGAATAGAGTATAATTCTCTCTAATAGAGTACAGTATAATTTCTCTAATAGAATACAATATAATTCTCTCTAATAAAGTACAGTATAATTCTCTCTAATAGAAAACAGTATAATTCTCTCTAATAGAATACAGTATAATTCTCTCCTTAGATTAAGCATAATTCTCTCTAATAGAATACAGTATAATTCTCCAAAAATTAAATAAAAAAATATCCATTTGCATTCCTAACATCATTATGAGATTTTAATAGATCATAGAAATAATGTAACATCGTGATCAAACATAAATGAAAGAACCGTGATCTCTCATACAAAAAATCTTTTGAAAATTTAGCAAATATTCATTTGTAATTCATAATAGACATTCCCAGTTTCTCACCCTTCGGGGAGTTGTCAAACAAACACACACACACATGCTCGTAGGCACATCATATGCACCTACCCTGTACTGATGCCTTGCCCAGAGTGTCCCATCTCCTCAGGGTTAAAAGGGTATAGTTATATTCCTGTCCGTTAGGAAACAGACATACGGGTCCCTGACGCAGGCCTCGCGCAGGTAGTGAGCACCGGTGTAATAGATAATGTTACCGATTTGCTCTGGCATGGAACTCCGCTAGCCCCCTCAACCGCAGGTCGGGGTTTCAAGTAGGGAAGTGATGTTAGCCCACACTCCCATTACAGGAGGTCGCTGGTTCGGTGGTAGGCGTCTTGGCCTGTGCCCGCAGCTGAATCGTGGAAAGGAGGCAGCTGAGGAGCCTCTATGCCGCCCCCTAGGTGCTATCAAAATAGCACCATGTGTGATCTCCGATGTGGCAATGAAGACAAGTAGGTCGTATCCAAAAGACTCATTTGCCTTTGCTGATGGAGTATTATGTCAGTGAAGACTGCCCATTCGCTTCGTTTGGCGCAAACATCTGTTTTCCACAAACCCAATGTGTCCAATATCTCGAATGGTCATGTGGTTCTCTCGTTCTTGAAGCAATGGTGCAGCCATCGTTGGGGCAATGGCACCACTTAAGTGAAAAACTGTGGGGTGGAACTTCGAGAATGGGCTGAGCCTTACACTCAGGCTATAATAGTAGCAGTAGAATCGCCCGACTACCTGGGAGCCATGGTCGAGGCTATCTCGGATCTAATGTCCCGGTATTGTGTATTGGAGACTAGACTCTTCAGAGTGATTCAGGGCACATGGACATGCCAAGATAATGGCGGAGCCGATTTATTCGCGATGTCATGCAATACCCGATTGCATCTCGTGAGTAATGATAAGAGCTCACCAGAAGACGCACGCGCCAAGAGAGTTTGATTGAACTCAGTGGTTTTCGATTTGGGACGAAGGGGTGGCAGACGAAATTTACTGATCAATTGAAGCGGCCACCAAGACTGACCCGTGGTAGAGCATTAAGGAGAGTCGAGCAGGCATTTACTTTCATCTCATACTGGGCATGGCTAACTCTGTGTCCACATCTGCACCACCACTGTAGAAGTCGAGGAAACCGTAAAACACGTGCTATTTTACTGCCCTGGACTGGCAAACCACATGGTAGACCGGACGAGCAGCTTCCTTACTGATGTATACGGCAGTTCCCTTGCGCTAAAGGGCCCCGTGTTTGATTAAAAGGCTGTAAGAGACTAGTCTCCATGACAATGATAAACTGATAGAGTTTGTGAAAGATAGATAGAGAATGTCCCATACGCCACAAAATGCTTGTCCGGTATCGTCGAGCCGTTCTGTCCAAGATTACTTCACTACAGTTGCCTAGATGACCATAACTACCATCTTGACCGTCCGAATGCCAATCAGGCCTCTACGACACTCATCTTCGTTTCATTTTGAACTAAAATGATTTCCATTCATGCAAGATGTTTCGTTACATGCCAGCTTATCATTAAACTGCCAGTTAATCATTAAGCAGCAAGAGATTTAGAGATACTGTAGCACTCAAAACTCTTAGCATGGCAAGCTAAAACTGAAAATGAAATGTAATTATTATTTGTCATGTTATTTTCCCCAGAAAAACAAACAAGTTTGCGATATTCTACACATTTACGTCTGTTTTTCATATATAATTATCAGTGTAGTTGAAACAATCAAAAAAGATCAATAATTATCACTTTTTTAGAAAAAGTAAAGTAGGTCTTGTCTTCCAAGTTTACTTACTTGTGTAACTTATGAAGCTATAATATTATTATGAAAAAAATGCATTACAGATTTCAAAGCCTATCTGAATGGTGGGAAATCGATGCTTTAATCAAAGCGTACAAATCGATTATTAAAACATAAAGATAAATTATATTATTGTGTTCTGAATGCAAGATACGGTGAGGCAAAAGGCGACATCTGGTTCTGGTAAACGTTTTCAACTTGTATCTTGTGTGCTTGAGTCTCTGTAATGATGAGATTAATTATTTTTAATCCTATCAACAAATAATTGGGTTGTTTGTATGAATTGCCTTCTTTCATCCCCAACCTAGCTGATAATTTGGCTAGAAGGTACCACGGGAGGTATAGCATGGCCGATAACCAAGATCTGAAATATCAAATAGTCCTCACCGGAGATCGAACCAAAGTTCTCAGTTATTATGTTTTTTTACCAAATGATCATCCATCTACTCAACTCTATCGTAATAGGCAATGCCTATTATAATGTTTTGTGTTTTTTAAATAATGCTTTATTTGACACTTAGAATCTACCTGTTAATCAATTCTAGCAAGATATATTTTAATTGTATTTATTGGCTACTAAAAATACTAATTTGGTTTTTCCCAAGTGGACCAATTCTTAGAATACATCAAAGTGACCGCTTTTAAACCCTTACCCCCACCCCACACACACACGCACCATTGCGTAGGCCTTTTACTTTGTTTTAATTTTAAAATGTTGCCAGAATCAGAATAAAATGATATCGTTATAAAGCTAGTTTGTAAGTAAAGCTCTCTTCAGCTCATTTTGCTTATTGGGCAGATGAAGTGTAAATTCATCTGTTTCCATTAACCTCGGCATATGAAGTGTAGAATTCATCTGTTTCGGTACCTCGGCATATGAAGTGTAGAATTCATCTGTTTCAGTAACCTCGGCATATAGAGTATAGAATTCATCTGTTTCAGTAACACCTCAGCATATGAAGTGTAGAATTCATCTGTTTCAGTAACCTCGGCATATCATGAGAGCGCAAAGCCTAGCAACATTTACTCTCAACTTAAAATCAGGTAACCATTTTTAGCCGGGTGGACTGATGGACTTACAAAAGGACCTAAAAAAATCTCTGAAGTTCGAACCCGGTACCCCTCTATCGACAATCAGATATACACCAAAAGATCACACGTAAGTATTTTGTTTGTATGTTAGAATTAAAGCTGAGTTTTTTTGGAACGCAATGTTTATGTTGCTGTTAAGCAACGACATTTCCGTGAAAGGAATTCACGGTTGGTTGAATTCGTTTTGTATTAAATGCTGATTCAGTAGATTTTTCTGAGATCAAAGCTTCGTCCTTCCCAAGTCATACAAAAAGTATGGCGTGATAAGATGGTGGTATGAAATAGTAATGTTTATCAGGAAAATTCACAGGTCGGGAAATGTCCCCTTGCCCTTCTGTGAATAGTGGCATAATAGTGTATAGGGCTATCGATCGACGGATGGTTGAGAAGTAAAGGACTCCAATGTTAAACTGAGGGTCCTGGGTTCGACCTCAAATGTGAAATAAGGGCATTTTCAGATCTCCCGTGGTGCCTCCTGGCTATTACACTCTCAGTTGGGATGAGGATGATAGAAGAGGCAATGCAAAACCCTAAATTTTCCCTATTTAAGGAAATTTTTTTATGTGACACTGATGGTCGTGTGGTAAGGCACTCCCGACTGATAACCTGAGGACCATGGTTAAAGTATCATAAAAACAGCCGTTATAGTGGTTTATGAGACAAAGTTTTATATCATCCTTCCAGTGACTTCGCACACCAGGATCGATGTGTGCAAATTAACGGTCTCGAGATCATTGGCGACGAAATCATTTTTCTTTATATACTATCGCCTTTTTTTTGTTATCGTTTTCATTGTCACAATGAATTTTGGGCTCTCAGTCAAACAATTTATGGTTTTAATTATTTTGTGACTAAAAATACTCAAACTTAAATGTTTACTAACTAGCTGTACCCTGCAAAACCTTTGCATAGAGTTATATCCCTTAGGCTTGATCGGAAGGCTATGTTATTTTTTGTTTCGGGCAGATCCGATTTTCCATGATTGTATTTTAAAATGGAATACTATTGTATAAATTCTTTACTTTCCGATTTAACGCAGATTCCCAAATCGCTATCAGATATATTTTGCTACAGACTGGTCATCAAATTATGTAAAGAAATAATAATTTTAAGGAGAGCGAGTGAATCAGTTCAATTTAGAAATCCAAATATCATACGCAAGCACCTATATTTCTCAATCGCAAAGATAAGCTGCTGATAGTTAACTTGTATTTACAAAAGTAATATTGATAAGTCATCAATTAAATGTAAATATAAAACCAGCACGAGTTATTCACATGCAAAGACTAAGCTACAAACACTTTTAAGCAAAGTTCTATATAGACTTCCGTTCAGCCCCGTAGCGTGAAAATTCTACAGCAGGTGGCCAGGCATTCTACAACAGGAGCCAGGCAATAGCAGGGGCAGGTAATACATTTACTAAGTAGAGCAAAAACGCAGAGGGGGGGGGAAAGACAAAAAGCAGGGGGCCGGCCCCTGCCCCGCACGTTACGGGCCTGCTTCCGTTTCACTTTAGTTATAAAGCAATTAATAACTCAAAAAATCGGTTTTGAGGTTAGGTATATGTCTAAAGATTTTTCTTTACGCCCAGGGGAGTTTCTCTTTCAAGGGGATTATAAGCTGAAGAAACTGTTTAGCAGATTAGAGAGAAATATAAAGAGATTTTCTGGAGAACTTTTACACTATTTATTTATCTTGTATATCTATGTAGTGGCATATCTAAGTGGGGGCTAAAGAGGCTGCTCCCTATGAATACATTTAGTCGTCATTTTCATTACTTTAGCACTTTTTGGCACAAGAATGAGGCGGCATTTTAGATTCTGCCCCGGGCCGCTTATAACCCTAAATTACGCTTCTGCACGTTTGGTACATTTTAGTAAACAGTATGGACTTTTTTTTATTATTATTATTTATTGCAGTAATAGAATACATATTAAAAAAGCAACTCAAATGTCATAAATAAGCGTTAACTGTGGATCGGATGACTAACACAAAATGTCCACTACGACAAAGTATAGACATATAGATGTAAAACTTGTCATTTGGTTTTGTGACAGACACAGCAATCCCTGGCAATCATAATAAAGAAGTTTGTCTACACTCAGATGTTGTTGTTTTTTTTTAAAAAAAAAAAAAACCTTAACGATGAGATGTTATCACCCACATGATATAAACCAATAATGGGGCGGTTGTTTTGGTACCCTTATTTCACCCCCCAAACATAGACTAGATTGCAATAATTATGGAGGCATTTAATGAGACCTATGTTACCTGAAATGAATTATAGAGAGTTCCTGACTTTTTTTTATTTGTATAAGCACTTATTTGGCGCGGATAAAAAGACCGTCAGCATTTGTTCAGACAATGAATCATTCCATTCCATATATCATTAAAGCCCTGGTTATCATTATAGCCCATGTATCATTATAGTCCTGTGTATCATTATAACCCTGTATCATAGCCGTTTGTATCAATATGGCCCGTGTATCAATATGGCCCATGTATCAATATGGCCGTATCAATGTAGCACATGTATCAATATAGCCCATGTACCAATATAGCCCATGTATCAATATAAGCCCGTGTATCAATATAGCCCATGTATCATCATAGCCCATGTATCAATAAAGCCCGTGTATCAATATAGCCCATGTATCAATATAGCCCATGTATCAATATAGCCCGTGTATCAATATAGCAGATGTATCAATATAGCAGATGTATCAATATAATAAGTGTATCATGATAGCCCGTGTATCAATGTAGCCCATGTATCAATATAGCCCATGTATCAATATAGCCCGTGTATCAATATAGCCCATGTATCAATATAGCCGTGTATCATTATAGCCCATGTATCAATATAGCCCGTGTATCAATATAGCACATGTATCAATATAGCCCATGTACCAATATAGCCCATGTATCAATATAGCCCGTGTATCAATATAGCCCATGTATCATGGCCAATATATCAATATAGCCCGTGTATCAATATAGCCCATGTATCAATATAGCCCATGTATCAATATAGCCCGTGTATCAATATAGCAGATGTATCAATATAGCAGATGTATCAATATAACCCGTGTATCATGATAGCCCGTGTATCAATGTAGCCCATGTATCAATATAGCCCATGTATCAATATAGCCCGTGTATCAATATAGCCCATGTCAATATAGCCCGTGTATCATTATAGCCCATGAATCAATATAGCCCATGTATCAATATAGCATGTATCAATATAGCCCATGTATCAATATAGCCCATGTATCAATATAGCTCGTGTATCAATATATCCCGTGCATCAATATATCCGTGCATCAATATAGCTCGTGTATCAATATAGCCCGTGTATCAATATAGCTCGTGTATCAATGTATCAATATAGCCCGTGTATCAATACAGCCCGTGTATCAATATAGCCCGTGTATCAATATAGCTCGTGTATCAATATAGCCCGTGTATCAATATAGCCCATGTAGCATGCGTTGAGGATTTTCATTTTACAATTACCAAAATATGCAGGTCTCTGTGTATCTGTCCTTTTGCCCCTTGCGACTATTATTGTGACTATTATTATGACTATTATTGTGACTAATGTTGTGACTATTGTTGTGACTTTTAGTGTGATTATTGACGTGACTATTGTTGTGACTATTAATTTTACTATTGTTGTGACTGTAGTATTGCAGTCTGTGCACCAGTGTCGTATAGTGTGTAGTTAATTATGTGGGTTTAAATAAGTAATAAAAATATAATTAATCATAACGGGAAATGAAGGTAATCATAATTTATTTTTTATATATAACAACAGTCAAACTTAATAATAAAAATAAACATAGAAACTTAAAAAAAAAGCATTGAAATGTAAAAAAAAGTATGTACTTATTTATAAAGACATATCATTAACATTCAATTAAAAAAACCCCACATTTGAATGAAAGCCAATGTTATTTTTAATAAAGATAATAAATGAGTAATATTTATTGCCCCTCTCAGTTCTATATAACCATTTTCAGCAAAGTTAAAATGGAAGGGCATATAAATAACAAAAAGCAACATTTTCTAAGCTCAAGTCAGAACTCGACGATCTTGTAGTGTGGATTACATGAAATCTCTTAGATCATAAGACCACATGAGATTTGATTTATCAATGAATTTAGCTATAATGCCTGTTATGTTTGCTATTAACGGTGATTTCAATAGCCGGTATTACAAAAATCAATAGCTGATACTTAAAACTTCTATAGCTCAGTATAGCGGATACCATAAACTTTAATAACTGATACTGTATACTTCAAATGCTGAACCTATACATTTCAATAGATTATATTACAAACTTCAGTAGCTGATACAATAAACTTCAATAGCTTATATTATAAACCTCAATAGCTGTTACTATAGATTTCAAGAGCTGATACACGCATTATGAACTTTGATAGCTGATATTATGAACTGCAGCAAAGGCTGAATCGTGAAACTGAAATAAATATTTAAAAAATATCGATGTATTTTTTTGTCTGTCAACACTTCGTATGATTTGTTGATACGGGGTCGCTGCGGGAGGCGCACCATAAACTTGTCAAGCCCGAGATCTGGGGGGGGGGCTCCTTGATTACAAAATCAATATTTGTTTGCAAATTAAAGGAAAGAATAGTAGATGGGCCCCCAATTATCAGAGCTTTCATGGTCCTTAGAATTTGAGTCTACAACTGTTGTCCAGGAGAAGGCGTTAAAGGAAATACCAAATAAATTTACGTAAATATGAAAAAAATAATGAAATTCTTAAATGAAATGATGAATTATGATAGAAGCAAAAACCATGGATGCAGATATAATTGATCTTGTAATGCTAAAGATATTGGCCTAAAATACGTATCTCTATCTATGAATATACTGGCCGCAATCCTATGAAGTAATTTGATACTATACTTTTCAATCACCTATTTTAACTGCTCTGCTCAATAGAGGCAAGAAACCTACAAATTTTATTTTTATTTCTACATGGAGTATTTTATTGAATGTACGTTCGCAGCCATTGTTTAATGTCAGAGCGACATATTGGACATTTGTCCAGTCCTTCAGCACAATGCGGACAACTGACCAGATGACCACAAGGGACAAACGCCACACATGCGTCGCGGGTGAGGCATATTTTACAGCGGTTGGCCAATCACAGGTGCCATTCTCATCGTCGCCCATGGATTCTTTTTCAGGAGAGTTCTCTTTGTGATTATCCGCGGTGTGTGAACCTTTGGATGTTCCTTGCTCAGGGTTTTCTGCAGCAGCATCCTCTTTCAAGCCATCGTTTAGCCAAACCTGTCAGTAGCAGATACTGCTTTGAATATTGCAAATATAAATACTAAGAATACATACTTTCTTATCAATAGTAGATACATTATACACACATTTTAACATTGCGAATATGAGTAAATACATTTATATCAATGTATAAGGCTGTACAATTAAGACCCCCAAGGCCAGAGAAGGTTGCCCGACCAAAGACCACTTGGAGAAGGTCTTGCGAGCAGGAGATGAAAAACTGCAACCAGACATTGGGGGGAGGGGGGATGAAAAAGGCCTTCAAAACAGAGTTAGATGGAGAAATGATTGCAAAGGTCCTGTGCTCCGCAAATGGTACTGGGATTAAGTCAAACATAACCATATGAATTCTTTTTAAAAGAAGATTATAACAAAAAGTTATCTAAATTTACTGTCAGTTATTTCAAAAGAAAAAAAAAGCAATCATTATTCATGGATTTTAATACCACAAAATAATATTTTTTTAAAAAAATAAATGGAAGGAATTGAATTACATTTTGAAATAGTCTCCAGAACTATTTGTATATATAATTATCGTTTTGAAATTTTTTTTTTCAATTTCCGTATAACCTGGCAGAGAATATTTAGCTTTTTTTTTATTGTTGGCTTGAAATTATTTGGTCAAATAAAATGAGTTTGTTTTTTTATCGGAAGGAAATCTCTATCGCTTGTAAATTGTAGCATTGACTTAATAAAAGTTATATTTTACGTAAAAGTTTATATCAAAGACACCATATAAGCTTTGACACGATTTCGTTTAAGTTGTTTAATTGCAAGACAAACGTGATATGTAATATCAATATAAATTCATCAAAAAAGTACGTCATAAATTACAATTTTACAATCAAATTAAATGTATCAATGTAATTAGTACAGGACTTTTTAAAAAAGGTGTCATCTGGTTTCCGGGTGATTCGATTGGTAAATTTTAACATGTTGAATTTCAGGTGAAAAAACTTACTGGATTAAGCACATCCTGATTGTAAACCCACTTTTTATCGTCATCATATTTCACGCAGTAACAACACCATAGTCGTTTGTTTTCTTAACAGTGCCAACTTTCTTCATGTACTGTAAGAAGAAAATACAGTCAGGTCAACATGAGATTTTAATTAAATATGTGTAACTAGCCTTCCTTACAATTTGTCCTGATTAGTGTCCTGATAAGTTTTCTATATTAGTGTCTTATATAGAGTCATGAATAGTGTCCTGATTAGTTTCTAGATTAGTGTCTTATAAAGAGTCATGAATAATGTCCTGATTAGTTTCTATATTAGTGTCTTATATACAGTCATCAATAGTGTCAGTTAGTTCTAGATTAGTGTCCTATTCAATCTTCTGAATAATCCTGATTAGTGCCTTAAATATTGTCCCCATTATTCTAGAAGTGTCAGTACTGTGTTTTGTTCATTGTCCTTAATCATATCATCGTACCTTAATCATATCATCGTACCTTAATCATATCATCGTACCTTAATTATATCATCGTACCTTAATTATATCATCGTACCTTAATCATATCATCGTAACGTAATCCTATCATAATACCTTAATCATATCATCGTACCTTAATCATATCATCGTACCTTAATTATATCATTGTAATCATATCATCGTATCTTAATTATATCATCGTACCTTAATTATATCATCGTAACGTAATCCTATCACTTAGTACCTTAATCATATCATCATACCTTAATCATATCATCGTACCTTAATCATATTATCGTTCCAACCGCCATTGTCATCTTGCACATCTTTTTGACACTCTCTCTGCGTCAAGAATAATGTTCACTTTATCTCCAGCCCTAAATTTGGGTGCAACTTTTTTCTCTTTTACCTGGTATCAAGAAAAAATTTAAATTACATGCTGATTTTAGGCTTAGATTGTGCACACACATTTGAGAACACTAAAATGTTATTTTGAGACTTGCCAATGAAATAAAAAACCGTATCCTTGTATGTCATTCGTAACAAAAACAACAACAAAGAGCCCAACAGCTATTTATTTATATTATTTATTAAAATAAAACGAAATCAGTCAAAGATTTTTTTCATATGTTTCACTTTGGCTTGGTGTTGATTGTCTTGTGAAGATGAGAACCTTTTAGTGACACACGCCCGTCTTAACACTTTGTTTCCCCCAGGAAAATGAATGTGATGGGGCCTGCCAAAAGACGACCCACTTACAAAAAATAAAAAAAATCTGAATATTTGATTAGCGTGTTCTACTTTACTTAAACCAAAGACCCCACCCCTCCACCACCCTCCCATTCAGGCAAGTTCTGTGCTGGTCCATGTGTTATGATTACACTGATTACTTTATTATATAATGATAACTTTGCCACTAGTCAAGTTTTCCTTAATGCCCAACATAGATTATTCTCCCGTACGTGTTAAACGTCAGTAGCTTTTCCAGTACTGCAAACCAGTGCCAAACAGCGTGCTGGAACCAACTCACCCAGCAATTGACCATCCGCTCCCCCCAGGCTAATGACCACTCCAGATAAATGACCGCCATCTCCACCACACTTTGCTATTGGACTCTGGGGGACACCCCAACAGGTAAATGAGATTTGTAATAAAATCCTCCAGATTCAGGCTTGGTGTATCTCAAGTCCATCTTCCCCTTGTGACCGACTCTGTAGGTGACTGGTCGCCTGGTCTGACCGAGCCACTGGACATCTGCGGCGCTTCTTCGGGTCTCTGGTGCTATTTTCTTATCTACGTCACGTGGCCTTCTTTATCTTCACCACCTGGTACAAAATTTAGAATAATGTTTCCGTTATATAATTACCCGTTGTAAAGTCTTAACAGTTCGTGGTATTTCCGTTATATAATCACCAGTTGTACAGTGTTAACAGTTCACGTGGTATGTTGGGGGTCTTGAGTGAGTGCCTAATTACAGGGCCAAAAGGCCCAAATATATGCAGTACACCATTACTCATAATCATATAGCAAGGCCTAGGGCGATTGTCATAGTCACCGCCTCCAAAGCCCTCGACTAAGCCGTTTAAAGTAAATTCTACCATTAGTCCGATATTAAATAAGGCATGCAGTATACACAAGTTGCAAAAATTAATATGTGTTAATGAAGAAATATATTAGATACAGGTAGAATAAGTAGCCTCATTGGGCCACCACTTCAGAATGTTCTCCCCCCCTTCCAGAAATATATCCTACATATTCTGACTTATCATAGTCCTCCAAAATGTACTCTCGTCTCTGGCAAGCCAAAAACTGAAAATCTGTACCTTGGAACACTGAAGTTTATGAATGGTACTAAGTAATGAGAAAGAAGGGGAGATTACTAAATATATTTATAAAATGTTTTTATAAAATATGCTGGAAAGGTTATTTTATTGAAATAAACAGACTACAACAGCCAATTTACAATTTAGTTCTTTCCATATAATTTTTTTTTTCTTTTATTGTTATGAATTCTGTCATTTAAATTGCACCACACAAGACAATTTTAAAGATTGATTTTCACTGTGTAGCTTTTAAATCGACTTACGACTCACCATCTATATCTTTCCATTTCCAGTCTTTGCCTCTTTTCACGACGGACCCAGGGAATATTCCCATAGCTTGAACTTTTTCTTCATGTCACATCTCTTGCCAACTGGGAATCTGTTCAAACGCAAATACATATATATATATATATATATATATATATATATATATATATATATATATATATATATATGTATATATAGTGTAGATGTATTTTTTTCAAGCATGAACACATTCTTATAAATGTTCATGGGAATCATTAGGCATCAACATTGACAAAAACCTCTTGAACGAAGCCCACGCTTTTTCAAGGTTTATTTATTCTAATAAATTACTGGACAGTTAAATTGTTTCCCCTTGTGTACCTGCAAGTCGAGAGTTCGTAAACCACATAACTCTTCTTGGGTACTAGAGTCACCTCCCTCCTTGTATTTGTTTTGTAGGAAACCATTTACTGGTTACACCTCGGAATGTGGGTTAAGGACAGTATTACATTCCCTTTATCAGCCCTTCCCCACACCCTACCTAAACCATAACACACACTTACATACACACACAATGATACATACACATACAGACTGTACATTTCCTGCATCAAGTACTATTATTAGACGTTCTATGGAAGTCAAGTATTATCTGAGAAAAAAAAAGATGATAATTTCATAATTTTTGTACATTTGAATCGTTTATCAACGGCCTGCATGAATCTTTATCAATTCTGAGAAACGAACGATACGTCGTGTCGTGTTTGTCTGCGTGGTAACACGGGAGCACAGGTCGTAGCCCCCACGGTCTGAACATTTCCAGCATGTCCCGGAGATGGGATTGTCTTGGCACTCGACCGCAACAGATGTCCTCATGTTTCACACCTGCAGTGAGAGATGTTTGATTTAGGATTGTGACGACTGGATCATTTCATATTTTATTGAAATCAGACCCGCCTAGCTCTTGTGTCTGGTCACTCTAAGCATTGCGTGGGTGTGCGCATACATATCTCCTTAGTGCGCCATGATACACATGACGTTTAAGCGCATAACAACTATTTCCTTTTTTGAACGCATTTACAAGTACACTGTTCTACTGTAACAAAAAATTCTTTTAAAGTTGCGCCCAACGAATGTCATTTCCGCACGCAGCAAATATCTTTAAAGCCATTCTCTCTTCACAACCGAAGCCGGAAGTACAATGACCAAGGAGGCTACGGGGAAATATAGCGTGGAATTTAACCGTGCCCTGAAATATCCATTGGTGCTAGCTTGAGGATCGAACCAGTGACCTTCAGTTCGATCTCTTGCCGTACGACCATCCGCCTCCCCTCCTTTACTGTTGTGATGACGGGTACGTATGGTCTTGTGGATCAAAGATATTTTATCTCAACCTTACAGGAACTTCACTCACAGTCCCTATGAAATCTAACTTCACTCACAGTCCCTATGAAATCTAACTTCACTCACAGTCCCTATAAGAATTGAAATCTAACTTCACTCACAGTCCCTATAGAAATCTAACTTCACTCACAGTCCCTATGAAATCTAACTTCACTCACAGTCGCTATAAAGGTGAAATCTAACTTCACTCACGAAAGTCCCTATGAAATCTAACTTCACTCACAGTCCCTATGAAATCTAACTTCACTCACAGTCCCTATAAGGTGAAATCTAACTTCACTCACAGTCCCTGAAATCTACTTCACTCACAGTCCCTATAAGGGTGAAATCTAACTTCACTTACAGTCCCTATGAAATCTAACTTCACTCACAGTCCCTATGAAATCTAACTTCACTCACAGTCCCTATAAGTGGAAATCTAACTTCACTCACAGTCCCTATAAGGGTGAAATCTAACTTCACTCACAGTCCCTATGAAATCTAACTTCACTCACAGTCCCTATGAAATCTAACTTCACTCACAGCCCCTATAAGGTGAAATCTAACTTTACTCACAGTCCCTATAATGATGAAATCTAACTTCACTCACAGTCCCTATAAAGATGAAATCTAACTTCACTCACAGTCCCTATAAGGATGAAATCTAACTTCACTCACAGTCCCTATAAGGGTGAAATCTAACTTCACTCACAGTCCCTATAAGGATGAAATCTAACTTCACTCACAGCCCTTATAAGGATGAAAATCTAACTTCACTCACAGCCCCAATAAGGATGAAATCTAACTTCACTCACAGCCCCAATAAGGATGAAATCTAACTTCACTCACAGCCCCAATAAGGATGAAATCTAACTTCACTCACAGCCCCTATAAGGATGAAATCTAACTTCTCCCACAGCCCCTATAAGGATGAAATCTAACTTCACTCACAGTCCCTATAAGGTGAAATCTAACTTCACTCACAGTCCTATAGAGATGAAAATCTAACTTCACTCACAGTCCCTATAAGGGTGAAATCTAACTTCACTCACACGATCCCTATAAGGATGAAATCTAGCACTCTCACAGCCCTTATAAGGATGAAATCTAACTTCACTCACAGCCCCAATAGGTTGAAATCTAACTTCACTCACAGCCCCCATTAAGGATGAAATCTAACTTCACTCACAGCCCCAGCTAAGGATGAAATCTAACTTCACTCACAACCCCTATAAGGATGAAATCTAACTTCACTCACAGCCCCTATAAGGATGAAATCCTAACTTCACTCACAGTCCCTATAAAGGGTGAAATCTTAACTTCACTCACAGCCCCTATAAAGGGTGAAATCTAACTTCACTCACAGTCCCTATAATGATGAAATCTAACTTCACTCACAGTCCCTATAAAAGGGATGTGAAATCTAACTTCACTCACAGTCCCCTATAAGGATGAAATCTAACTTCACTCACAGTCCCTATAAGGATGAAATCTAACTTCCACTAACAGTCCCTATAAGGATGAAATCTAAC
Organism: Bulinus truncatus; assembly: GCA_021962125.1. Lineage (NCBI taxonomy): Eukaryota > Metazoa > Mollusca > Gastropoda > Planorbidae > Bulinus > Bulinus truncatus. The sequence goes on along the minus strand of JAGDYQ010000016.1, from coordinate 7,760,537 downwards.
TTCACTCACAGTCCCTATAAAGGATGAAATCTAACTTCACTCACAGTCCCTATAAGGATGAAATCTCTCTTATATCCTATGAACAGACTGTTGTTTTAAGGTGCCCTTCTTTAAGCCCCGCCATAGCCAAAGTGCAGTAGCCACGGAGGTACCAAGGGAGCAGTTGTGGTAGCTCTGGCTGTTATGTAAAAGATTCAGACAAAATTATCGATAAGATATCAGGAGAATTAAATTATATGTCTGGGCTGCTCTCTGCACGAAATATTATTACCAATACTAAGAGAAAACATTTATCCTTCCACACACAATAAATAGCAAAATAAAAAATATGAAAAAAGGAACTTATAAATCATTAAACAAATCAAAAGTAATACTCTATCGAACTAATCATTGAAATTAATGTCTTTAGGGGACATTCACTTATTACTTAATGCTTTTTTTCTTACCAACCCGTTAGAGTGGTTTTTACCATTCTTGATCATTGCGTGTTATTCTTCAGTCACCTCAACCCTTCTCCCCAAAGGTGTTACGTAATAAGTGAACGATCCCTTATCTTACATTGAACATTCACACTAATAGGAGAACAAAATATAGCATCTTACCCGAAGGAGCGCTGTCATAAAGGAACAAGTCATAGGAACCATCCGTCCCTGCTCTGTAGATATTTTTCTCCCCTGAGTCCCGAACTACTTTTACCGAGGACTTCTTCATTGATTGGACGATTTTGGTGACAGTTCCCACGTGACCCTCCTCCGTCTTGCTCCTCCACTTCCTCCAGGTCCCCTGACGACTCGGAAGCCTTTGCGAATTTCAGAAGTACTGATGGTAGATGAACCCTTTAGCGCTGCCTGAATGGAGAGAGTATGGTTATCTCTAGAGCCTATTTATGTTGAGCCTCGGGCTGTATGTGGCAAGAGATACTAGGCTCTGGCAAAAGATATAGGCTGTATGTGGGAAGACATATAGGCTGTATGTGTAGACATATAGGCTCTATGTGGCAAAAGATATAGGCTCTATGTGGCAAAAGATATATTCTGTATGTGGCAAGAGATATAGGCTATATGTGGCAAGAGATATAGGCTGTGTGGCAAAAGATATAGGCTGTGTGTGGCAAGATATATAGGCTGTATGTGGCAAGAGATATAGGCTATATGTGGCAAGATATAAGGCTGTGTGGCAGAAGATATAGGCTGTGTGTGGCAAGATATATAGGCTGTATGTGGCAAGGTATATAGGCTGTATGTGGCAAGAGATATAGGCTCTATGTGGCAAAATATATAGGCTGTATGTGGCAGAAGATATAGGCTATATGTGGCAAGAGATATAGGCTGTGTGGCAAAGAAGATAGGCTGTATGTGGCAAAAGTATAGGCCATTATGTGGCAAGAGATATAGGCTCTATGTGGCAAGATATATAGGCTGTATGTGGCAAGAGATATAGGCTGTGTGTGGCAAGGAACTGTATGTGGCAAAAATATAGGCTGTATGTGGCAGAGAACGATATTTGCGATTTAAAGGTAACTGCCTTTGGTCACCTAGCAACAGATTTGATATATATTCTGGGGGAGGGGGAGGGGTCAGCGTGTGTCTAGTTTAAGTTTCTTTTAGAGATTTTTCTGGTTAACTCAACTACATTCAAAGACGAGAATGATAAGTGATGACCTGATGGTTCAGGTTCGATATCGAGGTCATGGTGAAAGAGTCACTTCATGTTTCTATTGGTGACCCCCATGACTTGAACTGTTATTGGCCATGGGGGAATCAGGTTGCTTCTCCCATTATTGGTTCATGACATATAAGGGATAAATTATCTCATCCTTGCATGCCCTTTTATAAAAAAAGCAAGGGTATGATAGATAGAGAGAGAGAGAGAGAGAGAGAGAGAGATAGGGAGAGAGAGAGAGGGAGGAGAGGGAGAGCGTGGGAGAGAGAAGAGGGAGAGAGAGAGCGAGGAGAGAGAGGAGAGAGAGAGATAGAGTAAAAGAGATATGCTTATATCCTTAGTTATAAATGGCTACAGGCATTCGAAAATAAAGCAAGAATAAAATCCTTCAAATCTCCTACCTAGAACACAAGACCAATGGGTATGTGTTGTTTAGAATATCCCGAATCGCGGTCACTCTGGAAACGACTTTGACAACAATCAACGATGTAGGATGGCATGGTTCGGACATGTGTCAAGGCGTGATAGTCTGCCGAAAACTATTATCCAATGGACTGTAGAAGGAGGCCGTTGTAGAGAGCCAGTGGAAATGTTGGTTTGACCAATAGAAAGAATTTCGAACTGGCTACACCAATGAATGAATTGAGGACAGCCGCGCATGACAGGTAACTATGGAGAAATGTCAATAGATGTGTCCATGCGTTCCCCTAACGACAGTACAGTTTAAGCGTACGATGATGATGATGATGATGATGATAGATGGCTAGACTGATTGATCTGTTGATTGATTCATCTAAAACTATATCTATTATTAATCTAGCACAGTAAACAGACAGTAGTGCATTTGTAAATCGATTCACAGTCCAACTCACCATTCTTCCCAGCATCTTCAGTCCAATCAGCGGATCCAAAATGGCGGAACCAAGTCCCTGCATCAGTCCGAGTAAAGATTCCCCTTCTTGTCTCCCATCTGTAACCACGTCTTTACCTGTTTGCGATTCAAAGTTTCAAGTCAATATTTCTATTTTGTTAAACATTGCATAGTCACTATACTAAAAAATAATGTATATATAAATTGCTTTCTGCATGTTTGGTTGTTTTATTAGGCTTATAAACTATGTCAGAACATTGTGACAGTCTTATAGTCCTTCAGGTACACCAGAATATTTTTTATTTGCCCCTCCCCCCCCCATGAACCCTGTGGCAAACTATGCAGTAAACCCCACGATAACAATTAGAAAGAATAAACCGGCTATTGACATGGCTTTCCTAAACTCATAAGGCCTTTGGTTAAATGCCTTAATGAGCCCATGGGTGAAGTCGCCTCTGGCTGGGGATCTATAAACCACAAAAGTGTAAAGGCTGGAGCTGCATTTTCAGCTAAGTGTGTTGCGGAAACTGGTAAACGTCATCAGGTAAGCCCATTAAGTTAACATGGGCGTCTGAAAAGGAAACAATCTCTCGCTGCACACGTTTGAGCTATCTGAAAATAATTCTACTGGTCTAACACCTCTGTTAATAAATCTGTCACAGATTATTATAATTACCTAATATTGGGAGGTGACTCTTGCAGTAGTGTCCTCCAGCTGCCGGAGTTATGCCTTAGGTCGACTTTTCCCCTTGGTTCCGAGTCGATAATCTCCCCTCCTATCATTCGTCCAATGGACGATGACCATTTGACCGATTGATGTGTTGGCGTCTTTCACAACTTTACCCTTGTTGTCCTTCCCCACCTGAAACATAACGTGCAGGAGAAACAATTCGCAGGACAGTAAATAAACAATGTATATAGATAGATAGATAGATAGATAGATAGATAGATATAGATAGATAGATAGATATGAATTGAGATAGATAATAGGGATGTTTATTGATTGATTCATTCATTCCTTGATCGATAATTATAAAAAGGGATGGGTGTAGATGGATGTAAAGAATACCAACGGATTAATAAATTGATCGATATTTAATCGATAGACTAGGTTTGTTCATTTATTTACAAAAAACTTATGTTCAACCAGATCACCCGCCCCCTTCAAGTTTCTAATTCAAATAACTCATTCCTCACTCACAAAAATGTACAATTTCATCATGTAGTACACATAAGTTCATTGATGCGTCAGTCAGTCAGTTTGAGTACTCCACCGTCTTGATCCCCACTGCCAGTCGGACCTCTACAGACCGTCGCTCCTGAAATATCCCCAGAGCCATGGTCTTTTGTCATGACTTCTTGGTGGAACAGGGAACACTGAAACGGAAATTTTCAAGTTTTATTTTTTCTATTTATAGCTGTAAATTTGTTTCCGTTTTTTTATCAGTATTGGCCAAATCACCGCTGCTCACAATTTGTTTCCATGGTAATACAAATAAACATTGACTCATGAAATGGTTTTTTGAGAAATTATAGATGGCCAGAATTGAGTTGGATACACTTTTATGTTTGTTTAAATAATTTTTTTTTTTTCGTATTTAAAAAAAATTCTACAGACCTAAATATTCATAAAGGATCTTTAAAACGACCATATTTTACATTTTATTTATTTCATTGATTTCAACTTGAATGTATGAGAGGAATTGCTGAAGAGTCATACCTGCAGTGGCGTCACTATGGTTGGTGTCACCCGGTGTGGAAAATACAGTGTGTCACCCCCCTCACGCCTTCGATAATTTCAAAAAACCACGTGACTACAAGCGACATTTTCTTAGCGCCACAAATGACTCAGATTGATCCGGCAGCTTTGAATTGTATTCATTTACCTAAGCCTCAGTACTCTGCATAGTGGCACTCTGTGCTACTGCTGCATGGTGACACTCTGTGCTACTGCTCTGCATGGTGGGGCCCTGTGCTACTGCTCTGCATGGTGGCATTATGTGCTACTGCTCTGCATGGTGGCACCTGTGCTACTGCTCTGCATGGTGGCACCCTGTGCTACTGCTCTGCATGGTGGCATTATGTGCTACTGCTCTGCATGGTGGCAGGCAGACTGTGCTACTGCTCTGCATGTAGGCACTCTGTGCTACTGCTCTACATGGTGGCACCCTGTGCTACTGCTCTGCATGGTGGCACCCTGTGCTACTGCTCTACATGGTAGCACTCTATGCTACTGCTCTGCATAGTGGCATTATGTGCTACTGCTCTGCATGGTGGAGACCCTGTGCTACTGCTCTGCATGGTGGCACCCTGTGCTACTGCTCTGCATGGTGGCACTGTGCTACTGCTCTGCATGAGTGGCACTCTGTGCTACTGCTCTGCATGGTGGAACCATGTGCTACTCTGCATGGTGGCATTATGTGCTACTGCTCTGCATGGTGGCACTCTGTGCTACTGCTCTGCATGGTGGCACTCTGTGCTACTGCTCTGCGTGTAGGCAGGCAGACTGTGCTACTGCTCTGCATGGTGGCACTCTGTGCTACTGCCGTGTAGGCAGGCAGACTGTGCTATGCTCTGCATGGTGGCACTCTGTGCTACTGCTCTGCGTGTAGGCAGGCAGACTGTGCTACTGCTCTGCATGGTGGCACTCTGTGCTACTGCTCTGCATGATGGTACTCTGTGCCACTGTCTTTGTGTCGGCAGGCAGACTGTGCTGCACTGCTCAAGTCTTTAACTATAATCAGTTATGAAACCCGACTAGACCGAGTTCTTTTTGCTATGAAATTTAGAATTGTTCATTTTGGTGTCACCCCTATGTGGGAATTACCCGGTGCGGCCCTCCGCCCCCACCCCGGTAGTGGTCCCTTTATTTGCTACCCCTGTGCTTCTCGCCCCCCAGTAGTGGCTACCCTTTCACGCGGCACCACCTTTAATGGCTACGCCTGCCGCTTGGCAGTCAGCCGAAGCTGCCCATAAAAAAGACCCTTGATTCGAATAAGATAAAGAACAGTAGCAGAGGGGGTACAATGAATAAATTACCTGTCAGCGTTGATGTCGTGTCTTTTGAAGGGGTGCGTCAGGTCGTGTTGTCTGACCTGTAGCACTGGTTACGCAGGTCGTAACTTTCGCAGCTGGTGCATCTCCAACGTAGTCCTTCGATGCCGACGTCCTTGCACTCATCGCAGATGACCGGGTAGCAGGTACCTGGAGGGTAGCAAAAACAAAAATACAACATTGACCATGGGGATAAAAGTGTGTCCGTTGACCATACGGATAAAAGTGTGTCCGTTGACCATACGGATAAAAGTGTGTCTGTTGACCATACGGATAAAAGTGTGTCTTTTGACCATACGGATAAAAGTGTGTCTGTTGACCATCCGGATAAAAGTGTGTCTCTTGACCATGGGGATAAAGTGTGTCTGTTGACCATACGGATATAAGTGTGTCCATTTACCATACGGATAAAGTGTGTCCGTTAACCATGCGGATAAAAGTGTGTCCGTTGACCATACGGATAAAAGTGTGTCTGTTGACCATACGGATAAAAGTGTGTCTGTTGACCATACGGATAAAGTGTGTCTGTTGACCATCCGGATAAAAGTGTGTCTGTTGACCATGGGGATAAAAGTGTGTCTGTTGACCATACGGATATAAGTGTGTCCGTTGACCATACGGATAAAGTGTGTCCGTTGACCTTACAGATAAAAGCGTTTCCGTTGACCATACGGATAAAGTGTGTCCGTTGACCATACGTTTAAAAGTGTGTCCGTTGACCATACGGATAAAAGTGTGTCCGTTGACCATACGGATAAAATTGTGTCCGTTGACCATACGGATAAAAGTGTGTCCGTTGACCATACGGGATAAAATTGTGTCCGTTGACCATGCGGATAAAAGTGTGTCCGTTGGCCATACGGATAAAGTGTGTCCGTTGACCATACGGATAAGTGTGTCCGTTGACCATACGGATAAAAGTGTGTCCGTTGACCATACGGATAAAAGTGTTTCCGTTGACCATAAGGATAAAAGTGTGTCCGTTGACCATACGGATAAAAGTGTGTCCGTTGACCATACGGATAAAAGTGTGTCCGTTGACCATACGGATAAAAGTGTGTCCGTTGACCATACGGATAAAAGTGTGTCCGTTAGCCATACGGATAGCGTGTCCGTTGGCCATACGGATAAAAGTGTGTCCGTTGACCATACGGATAAAAGTGTGTGCGTTGACCATGTACGGATAAAAGTGTGTGCCCATTGATCATACGGATAAAAAGTGTGTCCGTTAACCATACGGATAAAAGTGTGTCCGTTGGCCATACGGATAAAAGTGTGTCCGTTGACCATACGGATAAAAGTGTGTCCGTTGACCATACGGATAAAAGTGTGTCCGTTGACCATACGGATAAAAGTGTATTCATTTCCTGTTGTGTAGATGATCCACCGTGCAGACGGTAGATGACCCTTGGGAAAGTCGACCTCGGCTCCTAGGCAACGCTTTACATTGTGGCAGTAAATGTTATAAGTTGTAAGGTGTATTGCCTGAGGTCATTTTTTTTAATGGTCAAAGATTGAATTAAAATGGACCACATTCTTAAGATGGTAGCAAAAAGTAACATTTAAGTCACATAGATGAATATGTAAAATCTATTTATACAGCGGGAGACAGACATGCAGGCAGGGACATACTAACAGATAGATAGATAAATAGATAGATAGATAGATAGATAGATAGATAGATAGATAGATAGATAGATAGATAGATAGATAGATAGATAGATAGATGATAGATAGATAGATAGATAGATAGATAGATAGATAGATATTTTTGTTTATTATTGCCCTCCTCGCTATGTATGTAAACATTCATCTTTCTATCTATCTATTCATATCTACAATATCTTCATCTATCTACTTGTATTTCGGTTGTTTAACCAAGAAAGACCTAATTCCCTTGTTCCGATATATGCGCTATACTGGGAAAAGCAAGTGATACATGCAAGTGATATATGTAAGTGATATATGTAAGTGATATATGTAAGTGATACTAGCAAGTGATATATGTAAGTGATATATGTAAGTGATACTGGCAAGTGATATATGTCTGTGATATGTGTAAGTGATATATGTAAGTGATATATGTAAGTGATACATGCAAGTGATATGTATGTAAGTGATATATGTAAGTGATATATGTAAGTGATACTTGCAGGTGATATATGTAAGTGATATATGCAAGTAATTACTGGCAAGTGATATATGTAAGTGATATATGTAAGTGATACTTGTAAGTGATATATGTAAGTGATATATGTAAGTGATACTGGCAAGTGATATATGTAAGTGATATATGTAAGTGATACTTGCAAGTGATATATGTAAGTGATATATGTAAGTGATACTTGCAAGTGATATATGGTGATATATGAGTGATACTGGCAAGTGATATGAGTGATATGTGTAAGTGATATATGTAAGTGATATATGTAAGTGATACATGCAAGTGATATGTAAGTGATATATGTAAGTGATATATGTAAGTGATGACTTGCAAGTGATATATGTAAGTGATATATGTAAGTGATGCTGGCAAGTGATATATATGTAAGTGATATGTGTAAGTGATATATGTAAGTGATATGTGCAAGTGATATATGTAAGTGATACATGCAAGTGATATATGTAAAGTGATATATGTAAGTGATATATGTAAGCGATACTTGCAAGTGATATATGTAAGTGATATATGTAAGTGATACTTGCAAGTGATATATGTAAGTGATATATGTAAGTGATACTGGCAAGTGATACATGTAATTGATTTATGTAAGTGAAATATGTAAGCATTATGTATTCAGTTTTCTACGGATCAGTTGAATTTATTTACTTAACGAACTATAAATAAGTTCTCACCTGCAAGAGGCGTTGTCAAACACACAGGTCATAGGCATCGTCCGCACCCGCCCTGTAGCGATGCCTCGATCCGACGTCCCACTGGACAACGTGTTGTCCGGCAGTGTCGAGCCGTCCTGGCCAGAGATTTCCACGACAGTGCCAGAGTGACCTTCTCCGCCATCCTGCTCGTCCGAACTCCAATCAGGTCCCTTACTACTCGTATGCCGCGCTTCATTTCAAGTTAGCTCCCCCCTTGTACAAAATATTTATTGCTGTGTGATGATGTTTGCAGTTTGTGGAGAATTGAACTAAGAATTACTAGCCTATCTTTAATACTTACACAAAAAAATAAGTACTATTTTTCGAGAAATTCGCTCTCTCGGAAATTCCTATAAAATGATTATGTTGTTTTACTGGAAAAAAAAATTAGAATCAATAACTTTTTTTAATATTACTAAACAAAATAAAAATGTGTCAGTTGTTTTAATGATAAAATTTAGGATCAATAATTTTTCAAAACTATAGGTTATAATAAAAATATAAGTTAAATTCACATTAAATATATATGAATTTAGAAATATAGTAAAGTATTTAAATGTACACACCTATATAATTTTTAAAAAAATGGCAAACACCTCAAATGATTCAAAGTTCGTTCAATGTGATATTGAGCTTTCAAGCTAAATACAGATATTTTATATATATATATGTAACCCTAGACGTGTTTTATATTTTTTTTTATCTCGACTGCACTGCCACGCCTACCTCTAATTTAATTCCTGGAAAAAAAGCAAAAAAAACTAGGTCGGTGAGTGTGCCATAACTAGGTCAATGACTGTGACGAAAATGCTCAATATAAAAAAAAAGCTAAAAAATAACAAACAAACAACCAAATAAACATCACGTGACGAGGACCTTACGTCGTAATCACTAAATTTGACATATTATGTGTGTATGTGTGTGCATATGTGTGTGTGTACTTATAGTCAAGAGCCATATTTAAAGATGTTTAAAGTAGGCAACCGTCCTAGCTAACTCCAACCCTCCCCCACCCCCACACACAAATCTAACGCTATTATGGTCCTATGACACGGCTTTTGCTGCCTAGAGGATCCACCAAAAATAGAATCTGGAAACAACTGCCTAGGGACACCTGAAGGTACCTGGTTCGATCTCCGGTGAGGACCAAGGAAATTTTCAGGTCTTGGCTCAAGTTCCTGAAATATCTCCCGTGGTGCCTCCATGGCCATTACACCATCGGCTGTGGTGGGGGATGAGGCACCATAAAAAACACACCGTCCCATTAGTGGTTTATAAGGATCTTACAGGGACTTCAAACACACCAAAAGACCTAAGAACGGCTTTGCTGCTACTGTCTCTCACACAAAGTCGTTACCACGGACAGCTGAACTAGGAGGCGGTCAAAGCCACCAAAGCCCCTCCCCACTTCCTTTGATAAAAACCACAATCACCTGCTGATGAACGTTGCAGTTGTACCGCACATAGCACTGGACCTGGCAGGGGCACCAAAGAACTCACAGTATATGTCTTTGTACTTTTCAGATTGGGGGAGAGGGGGGGCGCGAAAAAAATGCGTTGCCTCAGTAGCAGCTACGGTTCTGGCAACCGTTTGCATTCCTTGAATAGTGAAATGACAAGGTTTTTTTTTTTAACAACCAAAGCGTTAAATATTCTAAGTACTCTACGTCTTTACACTCTGATCATTGTTATAATATAATATTCTTTTCGTCACCCATGCAGGACTCCACCACGTAGCAAGACGCAAGTCTATGTATAGATAGATTAGTCGGATTTTGGAATTCCCGAATACGCCAGAGCAAGCAAGACGCATTCAGCATTCAACAACGTTCGACCACTCTCGTTGTTTTCTGATTTTTATTTTTTGTGCTGCTTTTTTGGGGAAAATCCCGATTAAATAAATTTTATAAAATACTAAAAAAAAATATCCACACACAATGTTTAATGAGCAATTAAAAATGAATGATAAAATATATTTTGTTTGATTGCTTATTAAAAAAATAATTACAGTAATTATATTGATAGGGGCGTATGCTACGCTTGCCGGATGACTAGTACAAAAGGTATTCTGATATAATCTATCGCTATATTACATTAATTGGTAACTTATGCAAGACATTTAAATGAAATAAATAATAAATAATGGGGGCTCATCCTTTTGTTAAAGTCAATAATATTTCTAGAAATATCTGGATGATCTAAGTCTAAGGAAATATTTCTTACCTTGTAAGTGCATTTTAGTAAAAGTATATACTATAATAAATTACATTAATTAGGAGTTAGGTAATGGGCGGGGAACATATGTACCTGTGATCCCCGCCCATTACATAACTCCCCAATTAATATGGTTTAATATAGTATATACTTTTACTAAAATGCACTTACAGGTAAATATTTCCTTAGACTTAGATCATCGGATATTTCTAAATATTATTGACTTTTGACCCCATTATTATTATTTATTTCATTTAAATGTCTTTATATTCACCAATTAATGCTATAGCGATGATATCAGAATATAACCACTAATCATCCGGAGGCGTAAGCATACGCAAAATATGTATAATTACTGTAATTATTTTTTAATAAGCAATCCAAACAAAATATATTTTATCATTCATTTTTTAATTGCTCATTAACATTGTGATATTTTTAATTATTTTTATAAGGTTTATTTTACAATCGGGATTTTCCCCAAAAAAAACGGCTAAAACCAAAATCAGAAAACAACGAGGTGGTCGGGCGACACAAGAATGCGTGACTGTCTATCTATGCTATAGACGCGTCTACGTGGTGGAACATGGGTGACGAAAAATGTTATATTATAACAATGATCAGAGTGTAGAACGTAGAGTACGCGAAAGTATTTAACGCTGGTGTTAAAAAAAGACCTTGTCATTCACTCATTCAGGATGCAAACGGTTGCCAGAACCATGGCGAGGCGGCGTGTGCATTTTTTCGCCCCTATACGATATACAAGCGTATAACAGAGTTCTTTGGTGCCTTGCCGAACTCAGAGGTGCTGTATTTTAACCGCAACGTTCATCATGGGTGATTGTCTTTTATCAAGGAGTGAAACAGTGGCTTTGACCACCTCCTAATTCTGGCTGTCCATAGTAACGACTCTTGTGAAGACAGTAGCAGCAAAACCATTCTTAGATCTTTTTGGTGTGTTTGAAGTCCCTAATAGGTCCTTATAAGCCACTAATGGGACGGTGACCCCATGGTGCCCTTTTCATCCCCACGAAGCCGATGGTGTATGCCATGGAGCACCACGGGTATTTCGGGAACTTGAGCCAAGACCCTGAAATTTCCTTAGTCCTCACCGGAGATGCAGGCCAGGTACCTTTCAGGTCCCTGGTTGTTTTCAGATTCTATTTTTTGTTGATCCTAAAATTTAAGAAAACAGTGTCGTAGGACCATAACGTTGGATTGTTGTGAGGTGAGAGGGAGGAATTGAACGCTTAGACGGTTGCCTAAACAAACAATCTTTATAAATATGTGCCCTAAATACGCGCACGCTATGCACACACATACGCACGCATAATATGTCAGGTTTAGTGACATTAGTCTAAGGTGCGTGATGTTTGTTTGTGGTTGACATTTGTATTTTTAACTTTTTTTTGTATTGACATTTTCGTCACAGTCATTGACAGACCCATGGCACTCACCGACCTAGTTTTTTGCTTTCAGAATTAAAATTAAATTTAGGCATTGTGTGTCGAAAGATAAAAAATATAAAACTTACGTCTAGAAAGTTGACATTATATATATATATAAAAATATCTGTATTGCTTGAAATATTATCACATTGAACAATTTTTGGATCACATTTGAAGGTGTTTATAAAATTATATATAGGTGTGTACGATACTTTTACTATATTTCTAAATTCATACATATTTAATAATGAACAACTATAATTTACGAAAATTATTGATCCTAAATTTTATCATTAAAACTAATTATTTATTTTATTTTGTTTAACAATATTAAAAAAAAGTTATTGATGATTTTTTTCCAGTAAAACAACATAATCATTTACATAGAAATTTCGAAATTTCTCGAAAAATAGTACTCATTTTTGTGTAAAGTGACAAAGATAGGCTAGTAATTCTTTAGTTCAATTCTCCACAAACTGTGAACATCATCACACAGCAATGTCTTGTACAGGGAGCTAACTTGAGAGCGCGGCACGTACGGACCTGATTGGAGTTCCGAACAGCAGAATGGCGGAGAGATCGCCAGGCATATAAATCTCTGGCCAGGACGGCTTCATTTTGCCGGACAAGCGTCGTTGTCAGGACGTCGGATCGAGGCATCGCTACAAGGCAGGTGCGGACATTGCCTATGACACCTATTGTGTTGGTAACATGAGCTTTATTTATAATTCGTTAAGTAAATAAATTCAACTGATCAAGCTAGTGCATAATGTATACCACTTACATAAATCAATTACATGTATCACTTGCCAATATCACTGCATATCCTTACATATATCGCTTGGGTGTCAGCTACGTATCCTTATATTATCGCTGCCAGGGTATCGGCTTACATATATCCTTACGCTCCTTACGTATCCTTGCGTATCCTTGCATATCGCTTGCGCATATCCTTTTGCATATATCACTTATATCATATATATCCGCTGCCAGTATCCTTACGCCGCTGTCGCTTGCGGGGTATCACTACGCTATATATCCTTACATAATCGCCTGGCGTGTATCCTTGCATATATCCTTGCATATATCCCCCGCATATCACTTACAATCGCTTGTAATCACCGTATATCCTTACATATATCCTTGCGGGTATCCTTACATATCCTTACGTATAATCCTTTGCGAAATCGCTTGCATATCCTTGCATATATCGCTTGCCGGTATCACTACCTTGCATGTATCGCTACAGTAACTTATATATCCTTACATATATCGCACAACCCATTATCCTTACATATATCACTGCATATCACCTGCAGTATCACTTACATGTATCGCTTGCATGCTATCCTTACATGTATCGCTTTGCATGTATCCTGCATATATCACTTACATATATCACTTGCACATATCGCAGACATATATCCTTGCCAGTAATCACTTTACGTATGTCGCTTATGCTATCGCTTTAACAGTATCGCTTGCATATATCCTTGCATATATCCTTACATATATCTGCATGTATCGCTTTAACTTTCCCCGGTATAACGCATGCTATATTAGTCTTTCTTGCTAGATGGCCGAGTACAAGTGATGGATGAATAATTGGTAGATATGAATGAATGGAATGGAAGTTGGATGTTTACATACATGGCGAGGAAGGCGATAATAAACGAAATATCATTAATCTATCTATCTATCTATCTATCTATCTAATCACAATCTAATCTATCTATCTATCTATATCTCTATCTCTATCAATCTAATCTATCTATCTATCTAATCTATCTATCTATCTAATCTAATCTAATCTGATTATCTAATCTATTTGAATGTCCCTGCTGCCGCATGTCTGTCTCCCATAATATAAATAGATTTTATATTCATCTATGTGACTTAAATCGACCACTTTTTGCTACCGCCATCTTAAGAATAGTAGTCCATTTTAATTCCGATCTTTGACCATTAAAAAATGACCTGTAACTTATAACATTTGCGCCCGCACGGAAACCGAGGTCGGCACTTTCCCAAGTCGTCACGCAAATGCTGCGGTGCTCCTCATCTACCCCCCGTCCGTGTCAGCGGACTACACTTTGTATATGAGTCAACGGACACATATCCGTATAGTCAACGGACACTTATCCGTATGGCCCAAGCGGACCTTTAATCCGTATGGCTAACGGACACACTGCATCCGTATGATCAACGAACTGCCGTATGAGTCAGCGGACACTGCCCGTATGGTCCGCGGACATGGCCCAACGGACGCGCTTACGTATGGCTGGCGGACACACTTTATCCGTATGAATCAACAGTACACTATCCGCGTAGTCAACAGTACATATTCCGTATGGTCAACGGACGCACTTTATCCCGCGTAGTCCATCCTTATGGTCAACGGAAACACTTTATCCGTATGAGTCAACAGTCAACGGACACTGTATAAACATGGTCGAACAGTTTGCATTTAATCAGTATGATAACAGTTTACTTTACGTATGGTCAACGGATTTTATTTTATCCCGTATCAACGGTTGCAGCGGAGTCAACGGACTGGTGAGACACTTTATCCCGTATGGTCAACAGTTTTAAACGTATGAGTCAACGGACACACTTTATCAGTCAACAGGAAACGCACATGCTGGGTCAACGGACGCTTTATCCGTATGGTCAACGGACACACACTTATATCCGTATGGTCAACAGACCTGCTATCCCCATGATCTATCCGGATCAACGAACACACTTTACATCCGTAAGTCAACAAAATTTTTCTCATATGTCAACGAACACATATCAATGTAGTCAACAGTACACTTTATCAGTATGGTCTAACAGTTTTTATCCGTATGAGCAAACGGACGCTATCCGTATGGTCAAGTGTTACTGCCTTATCCCCCCGTGTCAGAGAACCTCGGATGATCAACGAAGGCCCGCCTATCCGGCTGTAGTCAAAAGATTACACTATCCGGCAGATTTTACTTTTTATCCCGTGTGATCAACGGACCACGCCGCTGTGGTCAACGGACACACTTTGCTCCCCATGTCCAATGTTATGACCCCCGGCACTGCCCCTCCAGTACCCGCCACCCGGTCATCGATGATGAGACGTCGGCATCGGAGACTACGTTGGAGATGCACCAGCTGCGGTAAGACTGCCGACAAGTGCAGTCAGACAAGCACGACCTGACGACGACATCAACGCTGACATTAGTTTATTCGTTTTTACCCCGCTGCTGTTCTTATTCGGAAATCAAGGAGTCACAATGGAAGGGCTACAACGCCAAGGGCAGGCGTAGCCGTGGAGTGTGCCCGCGTGAAGGGCAGCCACTGGGTTGAAGCCTCACGGGAAATTGGCAAACGGGATACGTGAGGTGCGCAAAGTGACGCCAAAAATGAACAATTCTAAATTTCATGAAAAAATTTCGGTGAATCTCAACCGATTATGGGACTTGACCCGTAGCTGCTAACTCTCACAAAAAACGGCGCAGAGCTACCATCATGCGAGAACGCAGCACAAGTGCCGCCATGCAGAG
This sequence comes from Bulinus truncatus, assembly GCA_021962125.1. Taxonomy (NCBI): domain Eukaryota; kingdom Metazoa; phylum Mollusca; class Gastropoda; family Planorbidae; genus Bulinus; species Bulinus truncatus. The sequence goes on along the minus strand of JAGDYQ010000016.1, from coordinate 7,744,875 downwards.
CAGTAGCACAGTCTGCCTGCCCACACACATTTAATGAAGCAGATGCTACACCATGCGAGTGACAGTCTGGGGCAATAACACAAAGTGCCGCCATACAGGCAGTAGCTTTATTTTTACGCGCAGTGAAAAGCAGGATGCCACTACAGCTGCAGGCGGCAAGCACAGAGTGCCACCATGGTATATAATGCCACCATGCAGAGCAATAGCATGGTTCCACCATGCGGCAGTGGCACAGTGCCATGCAGAGCAGTAACACGGGTGCCACCATGCAAACGATGGCACAGAGTGCCACCATGCGAGCTGAAATTTCACCATGCAGAGCGGTAGCACATATCTACCATGCAAACGGCTGGAAGTGCCATGCAGGCTGTGGCACAAGTGCCACCATCGCAGGCACTGTAACAGGGTGCGCCACCATGTGTGGCAGCACAAGAGTGCTACATGCCAGGCGTAGCGCAGTCTGCCCGCTGCTGCGCCGTACTGAGCGGTAACAATGCCGCCATGCGAGCGGCACGAGGCCGCCATGCAGAGCGGCACAGGGTACCATGCGAAACGGTAACAATGCCATGCAGAACGTATAACAGAGACAGAACAGAGTGCCACTACAGAGCGTCTGAGGCTAGATAAATGGGAATACCCAACCGCAGCGTTCAGTCTGGAGTCATTTGTGGCTGAAAATATTAAACTGCTGTGAAATTGTCGAAGGTGTGGAGAGAGGGGAGCACGCTTGTTTTTCGCATTTGCCGGAGCAGCATATACCACTGCAGATAACAAAACTTTTCTTCGGCAATTTCCCTCTTTACAAACCTACATATTCAGGGTTGAAGTATCAATGAAATAAATAAAATGTAAAATATGGTCGTTTTTAAAAGATCCTTTATGAATATTTGAATATAAATTTTTTTTAAATGCGAAAAAAAAATTATTTAAACAAACATAAAAATTCTGGCCGTAAATTTCTCAAAAAGCCGACCAAATGGTCAATGTTTATTTGTATTACCATGGAAGCAAATTGTGGTGATGATAAAAAACGGAAACAAAATTTACAGCTATAAATAGAAAAATAAAACTTGAAATTTCCGTTTCAATGTTTACGTTCCGCCAAGAAGTCAGGACAAGACCATGGCCTCTGAGATATTTCCAGGAGGCAATACCAATCTGAATAAGAGGTCCGAGACTGGCAGTAAGTCAAGACGTGTGTGACTGACATCCAATGAACTTATGTACTTACATGATGAAATTGTACATTTGTGAGGAGAATGGTTAAGCTTGAAGGGGCGGGGTGGGTCTGGTTGAACATAAGTTTTTGTAAATAAATGGGCAAACCTAGTCTATCGATTAAATAATCGTCAATTTAATCCGTTATTATTCTTTATCCATCACACACCCATCCTTATAATTATCGATCAAAAGAGGAAAATGAATGAATCAATCAATAAACATCTAATTATCTAAATCTCAATTCTATCTATCTATCTATCTATCTATCTATCTATCTATCTAATCTATCTATCTATATACATTGTGCATACTGTCCGCGAATTGTTTTTGTTCAACGTTGCAACAAAAAATAAAGTTGAAAAATTATAATCGGAACCAGTGTCCGTGGTTTGAAGGAGATACTCGGAATTTCCAAGGGAATGGAGCCTAAGGTGCATAACTCCGGCAGCTGGAGGACGCTACCTGATCGCACTCACAATCGTGAGATGTTATCGTGATCTGTGACAGGAACATTGGCGGAGGTGTTAGACCGGTAAATTATTTTCCGGACAAGACCAGGCACGCGGCGAGGCGTTATGAGACGCCCATGTTGTAATGGAGCTTACCTGATGACGTTTACCAGTTTCCGCTGGCGAAATGCGGCTCATACAGCCTTTACACTTTGTGGTTTGTAGGTCCCTGGCCGAAACCCGTGAAAGACATTTGTCCAAGACATATGTTTAGAGAAGTATCGTCCGGCTAAATAACCCGACTTCTTTCACAGTGAGTTTGAGTTTACAGAGAGAAATTGAAATAAAAATGTTCTGTTGTACCTGAAGGACTGCAATGTTCTGGACATAGTTACAAACTAATAAACGGCCCAGAACAATGCGTGAGAAATATATACATTATTTTGTATAGTGGACTATGCAATGTTCAAAATAATCATGACTGGAAACTTGAATCGCAAGCAGGTAAAGACGTGGTTACAGTGGGAACAAGGAAAAGTCTTTACTCGAACTGATGCCCGAATTTGTTCCGCCATTGGATCACTTTGATTGGACTGAAGATGCTGGGAAGAGACTGTGAATCGATTTACAAATGCGCTACTGTCTGTTTACAGTGCTAATAATAGATATGGTTTAAGATAGTCAACAATCATCGTACGCTGTGTCGTCGTTAGAGGGTACTGTAGTTTTATCTATTGACATTTCTCCATGGATACTTGTCATGCGCTGACTTATCTCATTATTAACCGCCTGTAGAATAACTTTCTATTGGTCAAACCAACATTTCCGGCTCCACCCGGCCCGGCCTCGCTGCTACGGTCCGTTGGACTATTAGTTTTCGGCAGACTATGACACGAACCGTAAATCCTATAGATTGATTGTTGTCCCTTTATCTGGATATTCACTTGAAACACATGCCCGGTGGTGTAGTGTTCTAGGTAGGAGATTTGAAGGAGTTTTAATGCTAGCGTGTATATGTGACTATAACTGGATATAAAAACGCACTCTATCTCTCCCTCTCTCCTCAAATATATATATATACATATATATATTCCATAACCACTCATATATACTAATATATATATATATATATATCATAATTCTTGCTTTTTTATAAAGGGTATGAGATGGGCTATCGCCCCATATGTCATGAACCAATGAGAAACAACTGATTCCCCCCATATTGTGGTGAAATTGTCATGGGGGTCACCAATAGAGAAACATGAAACTCTACAAATGACCTCGATAGACTATATCATTCTCGTGCTTTGAGATGGCCAGAGATTAACCAGAAAATCTAAAGGCAAACTGGAACGCACGCTGACTACCTCCCCAGGAATATGTCAAGTCTGTGCTAGGGTGACCAGAGGCAGTTACCTTTAGATCGCAGATATATCGTTCTCTTGCCACATACGTATTCTTGCCACATATGATCCTTGCCGCACACGGCCTATATCTCTTTGCCACTATACGGCACCTATATATCTTGCCGCATAGAAGGCCTGCTATCTGTACATACATATATCTTTTTTGCCCGCATACAGCCTATATCTCTTGCCACACAGCCTGTAATGTAACATACATATAGCCTATATCTCTTGCCACCTTACATATATTTTGCCACATAAAAACCTATAATCTCTTATTTTTATACAGCTATGCTAACATACGTATATATATCTTTATACACGGCTATATCTTCTGCCACACAATAACCTATAATCTCTTGCCACATACAGCTATATATCTTGCCACATTTTTTAATACCATAATCTTTGCCACACAGCTACAAAATCCTCTTTGCCACATACCTTATATCTCTTGCTACTATACAGAATATATCTTTTGCCACATAATCACGCCACATAGAAATTTATATGTGTTGCCTTACAACCTATATCAAAAATCTTCCCACGTAACTATGTTTTATAGAACCTATATCTCTTGCCACCTTAGCAGATAACATAAAATAGATAAGAGATAACCATACTTCTCCATTCGGAAAATATCAAAGCTAAATCTACCATCAGTCGCAAAACTCCGAATGTCAGGGACACTGGGGAAGTGGAGAACGATCACGTGGAGATATCGCAAATCGTCAATCAATGAAAGAAAGTCCTCAACTCGGTATAAAAAAGCGGAACTCAGAGAGAAAAGAAAATATCTACAAATGGATTCTACGACTGTTCCTTTATGTATTTCTGAGTAAGATAGCTATATTTTGTTCTCTATATTATGTGAATTGATTCAATGTAGATAAGGATCGTTCACTATTACGTAACACCTTTGAAGAAATTGAAGGTGACTGAGCACGTTAGAAATGATCAGAGTGTAGTAAAAAAAACAAAAACCCTAACGAGAAAACAAGCATTAAATAATAAGTGAATACAAAACATTAATTCATAATATTAGTTCGGTACTTTGATTTGTTTAATGATTTATAAATTCCTTTTTTCATATTTTATTTTGTTATTTATTGTGTGTGGAAAGAGACAAATGTTTTCTCTTAGTATTAGTAATAATGACTTCGTGCGAAATTTAATTCTCCCATTATCTTATCGACTAATTTGTCTGAATCTTTTGCATAACAGCCAGGCTACCACCTTTGCTTTCCACCTCGGCCACTACGCAACTATGGCAGTGTAAAAGAAGAGCGCCTTCTGTCTATAGGACTATAAAATTTCATCCTTAAAGTGTGAAGTGAAGATGCATTCATCCTTACTGGATGGAATTCATCCTTATAGAGACTGTTAAGTAGTAGATTTCATCCTTATACCAAGACTGTGAGTGGATGATCACATCGAATAGTTAAATTTCATCACTATAAAGGTATGAGTAGTTAGATTTCATCATTAAAGGACTGTGAGTGAAAGTTATACTTATAGGAGCTTTGTGTGGACCAGATTTCTAGAGGCTGTGGTAAGTAGACAAACCACCCTTAGGAAATATGAAGTGGTTAGATTTCATCTATAGAAATGTAGTGAAGTTAGATTTCGGCCTTATTGGGGCTGTGAGTAGTTCATTCATCCTTATTAAACTCTATTGAAGTTATTTCATCTATTAAATAAGTAGTGAAGTTAGATTTCATCTTATATGGGTATGAGTGAGACCGTTTCATCCTTATAGAGACTGTGAGTGAAGTTCATTCGCGTTTGTGAGTGAAAGTTGATTTTCATCCTTGTGAGTGAAGTTAGATTTCACTACCGCAAGGACTTGTGAGTGAAGTTGCATTCATCCTTATAAAGTGAGATGAAGCTGTGAGTAGTGATTCATCTGTGGGGCTGTAGTAATTATTATCCTTATTGAGACGTGAAGACCAGTTAGATTTCATCCTTATTGAGACAATGAGTGGATTAGATTTACAAATAGATTTCGTCCTTAGCGAGACTTTTGTCAGTCAGATTTATAAGGTGTGGTGAGACGAATTTCATCCTTATAGGGTAATGATGATTGAATTTCTCTTTATGAGGACTGATCATTAGATTTTCATCATTATAAAGTAATGTAAAGTGGAATTCCTTATAGGGGCGTGAAATGAGACCAGATTTCACTGTGGAGTGAGGTGGATTTCGCCAAATTTCACGCCTATAGGGACTGTGGTGAAGTTAGATTTCACTGCCCTAGGAGACTGTGAGTGAGATTAGATTTCATAGGGGCTTGTGGTGAATTACAAATTTAAGGATTTTGTAAGTTAGATTTCACCACTATAAGCAATTGATGAAGTTAGGTAAAGGAATTTTGTGAGTGAGTTCACCTTGTAGGACTTTGTGAGTGGTGCTAGGTCAGAGGTGGTTCCCTTTATAGCGACTGTGGTGAAGTTGGGTTTCATAGGAACTATTGGTGAGACCAGATTTCTTAGGGATTTGTAGTGGTGTTCGCCCTTATAAAGTTGAGTGAAGTTAGATGCATAGAGACTGTGAGTGAAGTTAGATTTCATAGGGGTTGTGTGTCTGTAGGTGTGAATAAAATATCTTTTTTGATCTAAGCGTACCCGTCATCACAATGAATAATGCATAAGTCAGGCTGAAGGTCACTCGATCTAAGGTGAATGGGTCAGGGCGCAGTTAAATTCAGCTCTATGAAATTCCCGTGGTGCCCCTCACTTGGTCATTAATTTCACATTTGTGAAAAACAAAGATGACACGCGTGCGTGACATTCGTTGGGTATATTTTTTATTTAAAATTTTTTGTTACAGTAGGACAGTGTGCTTGCTAAATACGTTCAAAAGAAAATAGTTGTTAATAGCGCTTAAATATCATGTATGGCGCGCTTTAAGCGCCCACGCAAGCTAGGTGACCGAAGGACAGAAGGTCTAATAAGAAATATGAAATGATTTCCGATCGTCACAATCCTATCTCTCACTTTACAGGTGTGAAACATGAGGATATTTGCGTCAGTGCTAGACAATCCCAATCTCAGAAAATACGTGGAAATGTTCGAACTGAACAGGGAAACCACGACCCATCAAGGTGATAAAGATTCATGCAACTACGCAAGTTGATAAACTATTCGAAGTGAGGGAAATTATCATCTTTTTTCTCAGATAATACTTGACTTCCATAGAGCATCTAATAATAGTACTTATTCTGATCTCTATAATGTGTATAAAAAAATAGATCTGTGAATTGTGTATTATAATTTAGAGTAGAATTATTGAAAGGAGCTGATATAAAAGAATGTAATACTGTCATAACTGTTCAATTGTACCAGTAAGTAGACAAAACAAATACTGGGAGGAAGTGACTCTGTACCCAGAAGGGTTGTAACTACAGACTCTCGACTACAAGGAAGCTGTATTATTAAGAATAAATAAACCTTGAAAAGCGTGGATTCGTTCAAGAAGGTTTTGTCAATGTTGTAACTTTGCAGGCCATTTATAAGAATGGTGTTAAGGAAAAATACATATATATATATATATATATATATATATATATATATATATATATATATATATATATATATATATATGTATTGCGTTGGAGCGCAGGTTGGACAAGAAGATGTGACAGTGAAAAGTTCAAACTATGAGACCCTGGGTCCATCGTGAAAGAAAATTTAAAGACGGAAATGGAAAGATATAGATGGTGAATCGTAAGTCGGTAAAAGCTGCACGTGAAAATCAATCTTTAAAAATTGTCTTGTAATTATATTAATGACAGTTGCTGACAATAAAGAAAAAAAATTTATGGAAGAACCTAGAGGCCTTAAAATTAATATTTAATAATCTGTTTATTCTCAATAAGAAAATAACCATTTTCCAATAGCATATTTTATAAAAACATTTATAAATATGATAATCTCTACATCTTCTTCGATTACTTTAGTGCCATTCTATAAACTTCAGTGTTCCAAATTTTGGAATTTTCAGTTTTTGGCTTTGCCAGAGACGAAATTACATTTTTGGAGGGACAGGGTCAGAATATGTAGGACATGGAAGGAGAACATTCTGGGAGTGTTGTCTACTTATTCTGCCCTGTATCTAACATATTTATAATTTTTATCAACACATATTAAATTTTTTTGCACCTTATTATACTGCATGCCTCCCAATAATACATTTGAAAATGGCAAATTTACTTTAAACAGCGAGTCGGGAGCTGGAGCGGCGTGATTTACTAGGCCCCTTTATAAGATTATGAGCATAATGGTGTACTGTACACTTGGGCCTTTTGGCCTAACTAATTAAGCGCTTTCAAGACCCCCAACATACCACGTGAACACTGTACAGTGATTATATAACCGAATACCACGTGAGAACTGTTAAGACACAACGAGATGAATTCCGCTATAACGGAAACATTATTCAATTACAACGCGGAATGTGTGAGTGAAATTGCCGCTGTGACGAAGACTCTAAGAAAATGGACAGAAGACGAAAAAGCGCCGCAGAAATATCAAGTGGCCTGAACCAGGTTTTGATAATCACCTACAGAGTCGGTCACAAAAGAAGATGGACCAATACACCAAAAATAGTCTGGAAAATTTTATTATACAAAATCTTGCTAGTAGGCATAAATTTAAGTAATAGCAAAGTGAATATTGAAATAATCTGGAGTGTCGCAGAGAAACGAATGGTCAATTTAACTTTGATTTTGTTTTCGTTTTGCGGTACTAAGCTACTGACGTTTGGACGTAGAAGTTATCATTATATAATAAAGTAACCAGTGTAACATGGACCAGCACGGGCTTGCCTGAATGGGAGAGGTGTCTTTGGTTTTAAGTAAAAGTAGATTTTTATTTTGTAAGTGGGATTAAAGTCTTTGGAGTGGGATTTTTATGCATTCTTTCGAAACAAGAGTGTTAAAAGACAGGCGTGAATGTCATAAAAGGTTCTCATCTTCGGACAATCAACACCAAGCAAAAAATTGAAAACATATGAAAAATCTTTGACTGATTTCGTTTATTTTAATAAAATAATATAAATAAATAATAACTGTTGTTGATTACGAATGTTATACAAGGATACGTTTTTATTTCATTGACAAATCTATAAAAATCTTTATTTTAGATATAAATGTGTGCGCAATCTAAGCTAAAATCAGCATGTAATTCAATTTTCTTATTACCGGAAGTAAAGAGAAAGAAGAATGAGAATAAAGTGAACATTATTCTTGACATAAAATGTAAAAATACTCAGATATTGTGGCGGCTAATAATTATGATTAGGTATACGATGACATATGATTAGGTATGATATATGACAAGATTATATGATAGGATTACATTACGATGATATAATTAAGGTGCGATGATACTAATTAAAATACGATATATTAGGTACGATGATGATTATGATAGGTAAGTATTATGATAGGATTACGTTGTGATGATTAAATTACGATATTTAGGTACGATATAATTAAAGTACGATGTGATTAAGAATACGATGATATGATTAGATACGATGATGATTAAGGACAGACACAGTACTCGACACTTCTAGAGAATAATGGGGACATAATCAGGATTGTCCAGAAGGTGAAATAAGTTTTAATCTAGAAACTAATCAAGTATTGTGCTGTATATAAGACACTAATATAGAAACTAATCAGGACATATTCATGACTTCTTTGTATGTACTAATCTAGAAATTTAATCAGGACACTATTCATGACTCTATATAAGACGCTAATAGAAACTTATCAGGACATAATCAGAACAAATTGTAAGGAAGGCAATTACACATATTTAATTAAAATCATGTTGACCTGACTGTATTTTCTTCTCTTACAGCCATGAAGAAGTTAGCATGATTAAAAATAGGCGACTATATTACTGTAAGTATATTGACGATAAAAAGTAATCAGAATTAACTTAATCCATTGGGGATTTCTTTTTTTCACCCTGAGAAAATTCAACATGTGAGAAATTGCAATCGAAAACCAGATGACACCTTTTTAAAGAGTCTATTATACATTGATGCATTTAATTTGATTGTAAAATTGTAATTTATGACGTACTTTTTTTTGATGAATTTATATTGATATTACATATCACGTTTGCTCCATGACTTAAAACAACTTAAGCGGAAATCGTGTTATATGGTAGTCTTTGACTGCACTTTTGCTGATAAGTCAATGCTTTATTTACAAGCGTAGATTTTCGATGTAAAACAAATATTTTATTTGACAAATGGGCAAGTAACAATAAGCTAATGCTCTGCCGATTCCTACGAGAAATTGAAAAAGGGCTCAAAACGATAATTATATATGCAAAATACGAGACTATTTCAAGTAATTCAATTCTTCCGTTTATTTTTTTAAAAATATTATTTATTATTATTAAAACCATGAATAATGATTGCTTTCTTTACAACGACAGTAAATTTAGGTAACTTTTTGTTATAATCTTCTTTTTAAAAGAATTCATATGGTTATGTTTGACTTAATCCCAGTACCACTAAAATGAAGTTTTAGGATGCTTGCCGGCACTTTCAATCAATACCTGTTTTGGAAAACGCTCCCCCGTTTACGGTGTACTCTCTCCTGCTCGCCAAGTGGTCTTTCGGAGCGGCTGCTCTGCTTGGCCTTGGGGGAACCCGCAGCCCTATTGATGCTATAATATTCACAATGTTAAAATGTGTGTATAATGTATCTACTATTGATAGAAGTATGTATTCTTAGTATTTATATTTATATTCAAAGCAGTATCTATATTGTGCGGAGACAATGGCTTGAAAAGAGAGGATGCTGCTGCAGAAAACCACAATCAAAAGGTTCACACCGCGGTAATAATCACGAAACTCTCCTGAAAAAAGAATCCATGGGCGGCGATGAGAATGGCGGCACTCAAGCCGGCTTTCCAACACTATTATAAATATGCCTCACCCTACAGATATTAATGTCATCTGTCAGTTGTCCGCATTGTGCTGAAGAACTGGACAAATGTCCAATATGTCATATTTTGTCAACAATGGCTGCTAACTCCATGTAAAAATAAAAAAAATAAAATTTGTGATTTCTTTGCCTCTATTGACATAGTTAAAATAGGTGATTGGTGAAATTATCAAATTACTTCATAGGATGGCTATTTATTCATAGATAGGATATTTACTAGGCCAATATCTTTAGCGATACAAGGTCATTATATCTGCATCCATCATAATTCATCATTTCATTTAAATTTCATTATTTTTTCATATTTACGTAAATTTGTGCTTTTCTCCTAGTTGGCTGGTGTAAGCTCAAATTCTAAGGACCATGAAAGGGGCCCATCTATATTCTCAACTTTAATTTCAACTTAAAACAAATATTGATTTTGTAGGGAGCCCCGGACTCTACGACTAAGGGTTTATGGTTATTACTTGCCCACAACGACCCCGTAATCAGCAAATCATACTAGCTGACGAACAAAATATGATCATTGTTTTTAAATATTTATTTCAGTTTCACGATTCAGCCTTTGTTGAGTTATAATATCAGCTATCAGAAGTTCATAATGCATCAGCTCTTAATCTATATATTATTTAACTATTAATTTATATTATTTATTTAGAAATTTATTATATCAGCTACTGAGATTTGTAATATAATCTGATGTATAGATTCAGCATTTGAAAATATGCAATATCAGTTATTAAAATTTATAGTATCATATAATTATAGAAGTTTTGAAGTATCAGCTATTATTTTGTAATACCAGCATTAGATCACCCAAGTTGCTAGCATAACCCAGGCATTATAATAAATTCATTGATAAATCCAAATCATGTGGTCTTAAGGATCTAAGAAGATTTCATATAATCCACTAGATGGATCTGACGAGCTTAGAAAAATGTTGCTTTGTTATTTATATGCCCTTCCGACACAATTTCTTGCTGAAAATGGTTATATAGAACGGAGGGACGTATAAATATTATCATTTATTATCTTTATTTAAAAAAGATATATTTGGCTAAATGTGGGTTTACGAATGTTAATGATAATATGTCTTTATAAATAAGTACATACTTTTTTACATTTCAATCTTTTTTAAGTTTCTATGTTATTTTATTATTAAGTTTGACTGTTATTATATAAAAAATATTATGATTACATATTTCCGTTATGATTAATTATATTTTTATTAAATTATTTAAAGCCCACATAATTAACTACACATATATTTTACTAATTTTAATACAGTCTTGTAATAGTAAATTAATAGTCACAACAATAGTCACAACAATCACACTAAGAAATCACAACTAATAATCTGAACTTAATCTAATAACTGTCATAATAATAGTCACAATAATAATCTGTAAAGGACGGACTACAACAATGTGATGAAATCAGCGTAACGTTGAGCTACATATTGACTGCACGGAATGGCGCAATGTTATTGCACGGGCTATCGTGATTTAAAGGCTATATTGATGCACAGCTATATTGGCTACATTGATACACGGCATTTGTGTGTGCAAAATATATGTGCGGATGTGCGCAGGATATTGATACACGAGCTACATGGGCTATATTAACCATGAAGCTATGTGTGCATGCCTGATTGTTGCATGGGCATATTGATTTAAAAATGAAATATAATGATACACGAATATATTGATACATGAACTATATTATTACACAGGCTATATTACATGGGCTATAATTGTTCAATACATGAACATTGACTGCACAGATGTAATGCACGAATTTATATTGATGCTATATTGATACATCTGCTATATTGATACACGAATATTGATACATGGGCTATATTGATACATGAATATAATTGATACACGAATATTGATACATAGTATGATGATGCATGGGCTATTGATGCACGGGCTATATTACATGGGCTATATTATTACATGGGCTATAATTATTCATGTGCTATATTAATACATGAATATATTGATACATAGATAATGATACACGAATGGGCTATATTGATACACGAATATATTGATACATGGGCTATTGATACATGGGCTATTAATACACGAAATATCATGATACCGCGGGATATAAATGATACATCTGCTATATTATCTGCTATATTGATGCACGAATATATAGATATGACTATACAGGCTATTGATACATGGAGCTATGATATTCACATAGATATCGATGCAAATATATTAATAGGCTATATTAATACATAAGGCTATATTGATACATGTCTTACGATACGGAATATGTTATGTAAATATTATTACACGAATATATATTAATACAAGCAACATATTTACAAGTTATATTACACAAAAAGGACTATAAAAATTGCATGGGTAATGATAACCGAAACTTTAATGATATATGGAATGGAGCTTGTCTTGAGACAAGATGCTGACGATCTTTTTTATCCGTATGGTAACTATAAACTCTCATAATTCATTTCGAGGCTGGCGCCTCACATGGCCGGCGATCCCAATCTGACAATATACGTGGCTATGTATCTCATCGTTGATTTTTCCAAATGCATCATTATGTCCCATCACAAACAAAAAAATTTGATATTTGTCCTGTCACTTTTTTTATACGTAGTGGGCATTTGTGTTGTCATCGATCCACGGTTGCTACGATGACATTTGAAGTGTTTTTTTAATATATTCTATTACTGCAATAAATAACAATAATAAAAAAGTCCCATATGTTTTAAAATAAGCAAACACGACCAAAACACTAATTTAGAACCGTCATATCGATGCTGTAAGATGCTATGAGCTAAATACATTTAAAAATAGGGATAAGCCCTAGCCCCATAAGGTATACCACTTTATAGATATACAAGACAAATAAATAGTGTAAGTTCTCAGAAAATCTCTTTATTTCTCTCTGTCTATTAGGCAGTTTCAGTTTATAATCCCTTGAAAACTTCCTGAACATGAAAAAAGATCTTTAGATTTGTATGCCTATTTATAAGACCGACTTTTTTGAGTTATTGAATTAAGCCTAAAATTAAAGCAGAAGCTGAAGCCGCGGAGGGTCGGCTACCCACCTACTCCCCCCTCTTTTGCGTTTTGCTCTACACAAAATGTATTGCCTGCCCCCTGCTGGCTATACATTTGCCTTGCCTGGCCACACCTGCGCACAAATCAAATTTTCACGTCCCGAAACGGCAAGTCATACTTGGGCGCTAAAGTGTTTTGTTTGAATCTTGCATATGAAATAATGATTTCTATTTTTACATTTTAATTGATGGATTTATCAATATTACTTTTTTGTAAATATACAGAGTTAACTATCAGCAGCCTCTTTGCGATTGTATAGGTGCTTTTGCATATGATATTTGGATTTCTAAATTGAACTGGTCGATTCTATGTACTCCCTATAAATTATTTCTTTACATAATTTGATGACCGATGTAACAAAATATATCTGATAACGATTTGGGAGTATCTGCAGTAAAAATTTATACAATAGTATTCCATTTTAAAATACAATCTGGAAAAACCGGATCTGTATGAAACAAAAAATGTACATAACCTTCCGATGCAAAACAAAACTCTATGCAAGGTTTTTACGAAAATTTTAACTAGTTAACATTTGGTTGGTGACTACGATCACAAAATAATTAAAAACCATATATTTGACGAACTCAAAATTCATTGTGACAATGAAAACGATAACAAAAAAAAAAGGCGATGTATATAAGGAAAATATTTCGTCGCCAATGATCTCGAGACCGTGTATTTTGCGCATCGATCTGGTGTGCAGAAGGATGATATAAAATCTTTTGATTCGGCCAGCAACTTTGTTTTTATGATACTTTAACCATGGTCCCTCAGATCGGTGCGCCACCACACGACCATCAGTGTCACATAAAAAAAATTCTCCTTAAATAGGGAAAATTTAAGGGTTTTGTGCGCTCTCTAGGCGTCTCTCTCTCAAAAAGTGTGTTAATAGCCAGGGGCGTTTCACCACGAAATAGCGATATTTCACATTTGAGTCAGTTTAACATTGGAGCAACCATCCGTCGATCGATAATATACGCGTATGCCACTATTCACAGAAGAACAGAACGACGACTGTTGCGTATTACTATTTCATACCACCATTCTGATATCACGCCATACCTTTTTGTATGACTTGGGAAGGACGAAAACTGATCTCAGAAAAATCTGCTGAATCAGCATTCAATACAAAGGCAACCAACCGTGAATTCCTTTCACGGAAATGAAAGACAGTAACAGCAACAAAAAACATTGCGTTCCAAAAAAACTCGAAGCGAATTCAGCATACAAACAAAACTACTTACGTGTACAGTCAACATATCTCGATTATCGACTAGGGTGAATTTTTAGGTCCCTGGGCCGAGTCTACACTTCTGAATGCCGAGATTCTACTTTAATTCCCACACTTCATGCCGAAGAATTACTGAAACAGATGGTTCTACACTTCATCTGCAATAAGCACAAAAATGAAGCTGAAGAAAAACTTGCCTGACTAACTATAACGATATTTTATTCGATTCTGGTAACATTTAAAATTAAAACAAAAGTAAAGACACTACACGTGAGTGGAAGGGGAGTTAAAAGCGGTCGCACGTGTATTCTAGGTGTGGTCCGCTAAGGAAAACAAATTAGTATTATTTTTAATTATTAATAAATACAATTAAAAATATCTTCTTTAGAATTGATTAACAGGTAGATTCTAAGTGTGTCTTTTTATTATTTAAAAAAACACAAAATACCATAATAGGCATTTATATTACGACTGATTGAGTAGATGAGATGATCATTTGGTAAAAAAAATTGACAGTCAATCTGAGAGTCCCTGAGGTTACCGTCTCGGTGAGTTTATTTGATATTTTCAGATGTAGTTATCGGCATGCTATACCTCCGTGGTACCTTCTAGAGCCGATTGCATCGGCCCGGTGGGACGAAGAAGGGCACCCAACCCAATTGGCTGACCAAGTTAAAAATAATTATCTCATCATTACAAGACTCAAGCACAAGATACAAGTTGAAAATGCAAGCATCTTGCATTCAGAAACTTTTTAATATTATAATTTTATCTTTTTATGTTTTTTAATAATCGATTTCGAACAAACTGATTAAATATCGTTTCCACCATTCGAAAATAGACTTGAAATTTGTAATGCATTTTTTCATAATATGCCAGCTTCATAAATTACAAATATCTGATAAGATATTTTTACTTTTCTTAAAAAAGGCGATGAGTATTGATCTTTTACTTGTTTCCAACTACACTGATAATTATATATGAAAAACGAACGTATAAAATGTGTAAGAATTATGCAAGCTGTTTGTTTTCTGGGGAAATAACATGACAAATAATAATTACATTTCATTTTTCAGTTTTAGCAGCATGGCAGGATTTTGAGAATAACTTTACGATATCTCTAAATCTTGCTGCTTTAATGATTGGCTGGCAGTTGTAAACTTCAATAAAATAGTAACTGAAAACATCTTGCATGAATGGAAATCGTTTTGTAAATGAAACTAGATTTACAGTGATCAGAATTTTTGATTAACATTCAGACATTCAAGATGTGTGGCTATAAATCTAGGCACATGAGATGTTAGTCTTTGTGCAAAACAATGACTACCGGATGACGTATGGAACATTCTCTCTATCTATCTTTCTCATTAAACTCTATCAGCCCCATCATTGGGCTGGGACTGAGTCTCTTACGGCCTTTAAATCAAACACGCTTCAGAACTGCCGTATGGCTGCGTCCAGTCTACCACACCACAGTCCAGGGCAGTAAAATAACGTATTTTACGGTTTTTCCTCGACCTCTCTACAGTGGTGGCAATGCGGCAGGTAGCCGTACCCGAGTGGAAATAAATGCCTGCTCATTTTCTCAATACAGGTGTATAGTGGACTGTGTAAGTCTTATGCGCTAGGTCTAGACGGCGCGTCTCTTCTGTTGAGGCTCTTATCATTACTCACAGTGCAACTGGAATCGCGAATAAATGAAACTCCGCCGACCAGCGCTTGGCATGTCCGTGTGCCCGACAGATCACCTGAAGTCTCCAATACACAATACCGGGGCATTAGATCGGACAACCGAGGTGTCGGCGTTTCTACTGTACTATTGCAACGCAGATCGAAGTCTCAGTTCTCGGTTCCGCCCCCACTTTTCACTGATGATAGTTGCCGTGCCCCCCCCAACGATGGCCGTCGGTAAGAGACGGAGGAGAATCACATGACCATTCAGGGCTATTGGACACATTGGGATTTTGTGGAAAACAAGATGTTTGCGCCCGGACCCAAGCTTTGTTCGGCGGTCTAATAATTATCAGTAAAAAGGCGAAATGTGGGTCTTTTGAATGCGACCTACTTGTCTTCATTACATCGGGATGCATGGTGCTATTTTGATATTAGCACCCTGGTCGGCATAAACTTCCCGCGATTCGGCTGCGGGCACAGGACGCCTACCGCGAGCCGGCGGACGGTAACATCACTTCCCCCGCCGAGGCCCCCGGCCTGCCGGTTGAGGGGCGCGGGTTCCCGTGTAACCCCGGTCGGTAACCCGTCCCGCGCGGACCCCCCGCCGGCGTCGGGGGCCCCGCCCCGCCCCCCCCCCGCGGACGGGGAATATAATATACCCTTTAACCCTGAGGAGTGGGACGCGGGGCGGGACATCCCGCGGGGCGGAGCCCCCCCCCCTTACCCCCCCCCCCCCCCCCCCCCCGCTCCCGAATCGGGGAGTAAACGGGAATATATTATGAATTACAAATGAATATTTATAAATTTTCAAAGATTTGTGTAGAGGTTTTGGTCTTTTCGGTTGTTTGATCACGATGTTTATTGTTTCTATGATCCCGCCCGCGAAAATCCCGTAATGACGGTTAGGAATACTATTTTTTATTTAATTTTGGAGAATATACTGTATTCTATTAGAGAAGAATTATGCTATTAGAAAAATTATATATTCTATTAAATTATACTGTTTTCTATTAAGAATTACTTATTACTTATTAGGAAAATTATATTGTATTCTATTAGAGAAATTCTACTACTCTATTAGGAGGAATTATACTCTATTCTATTAAGAGAATTATACTGTATTCTATTAAGGATTTATACCCATTCTATTAGAAAATTACACTGTATTTATTAAAGATAATTATATGTATTCTTTAGAAAGATGATACTGTATTCTATTAGGAGGAGTATACTGTATTCTATTAGAGAATTACTGTATTAGAAAGAATTTTATTGTATTCTTTAGAAAGAATATTACTGCTATTCTATTAAGAGGAATTATACTGTATTCTATTGGAGAGGACTATACTGCTATTTTATTAAAAAGATTATATTGTATTCTATTGGAGAGAATATACGTAAAAAATTATATTGTATTCTATTAGATCTTTAAATTATTTTTTTATTCTATCCGAAGGAATTATACGTATTCTATTAGAAAAATTATACGTATTCTATTAGAGAGAATTATATATTTTAGGGGCTTATTATATTGTATTCTATCAATTTATACTACATTATTAGAGATAATTATATTAATATTCTATTAAGAGATAATTATACGTATTTAATATCAATTTAATATATAGATATTTTATGATATATTTGAAAATATTGATCGAAATGGTTTTCTTATAAAAAATTGTGTGTGAGATATAAAAGAAAAAAAAATATTGATTCATTTTCTCAGTAAAAAACAGATTGAATGTGCGAATTCCTTGGAAATAGTTAGCTTTTATGTATTCAAGATAGACAAATATTTACGTTTTCGTTTAGTTCACCACAGACCGTGTCAGAAATTGAACATTATCGCATAAATACATAACTACTATCAATCCATTGGATACCATGATAGAATATAAAAAAAAATATCGACTCAACATAGAATTAAAAGTCAACTAAATTGCATAACCAGCATAATCTGGGAGTTTATTTCTAAGAATCATCTCCCAATATTATAGGTAATTATAATAATGTGTTGTTGATATTTAACAGGGTTGCTAGACAGTAGAATTGGATAGGCTCACAAGTGTGCAGGTATTTTCAGACGGAAATAATGCCAATGAGTTGGCGGATTACGTTTAACTGTTGCCACACAATTAACTTTATATCTGGTCAACACTTTACATTGGACTGTTTATCGGTGCCTAGTCAGGGTGACTTCGCACTGAAACTTCATTAAATCACTTGACTTGAAGACATTATAGTATAGAACTCAAATAATAATATATAACTATCATTTACAGGTGTACTAAAAGTCGTGTGGTCCACAACTTTTTAGGATCTTTCATTCCCCCCCATGAAATTCGCGTGAAGTCTAACATGCTGGACCCCAAGAAATTCGTGGTCCTTGAAACGTAAGAATCGTGTTGATTACAGCATACTATTATTGCTAAGTCGTGTGGTCTAACAATCTAGTTCACCCCATGAAGTCCCCGTGGTCCACAACATGCTGAAATATGCCCCAAAAGTCGTGTGGTCCACAGCATGCGAATTCGCCCAAAAAAGTCATAATGATTACAACCTGCTTCGCCCCATGGAAAATAAAATAGTCCCTGCCCCATGTGAAAAACTCCCCGTGATTAGTCAGAGCTCAGCCTTACTACAACATACAATACACCCCTCGAACTATAAGACTGCCAAGTGTTCTGGACAGAAATATAATAAATAGATATAAAAATAACTAAAATATACAGATAGATATCGGTGAACTATTTATAAATTATATATGTGAGTGGATTATGCAATATTAAACATATTGAAAGTATTGACTAGAGAAACATTGAATTTCAAACGAATAAAGATATGGCTGGTGAAGAGAGAAGAAGAATCTTTGTTAGGACTTGATGCCGAAACTGATTTACTGATTGGACCGAAAAGAATGAGTAATGCAGCTGTAGTCGGTTCACACGGTGGAGATTAACGAGTAATCGGTGAAGTTGGAAACAGAGAATCGATTCACAGATGGTGAAGTTATTCGAATCGATTCACTATGAATGAGTTAGTGAATCATTCCAGATATTGAATTAATTAAATCGACTCACAGGTAATTGAAATTGAAACGAAGAATCGATTCACAGATTATGAGTTGTTTTGGTGTTACAGATGCGCTGGAAATCTTTTTACTAGATTATAAGTAGAAATGAGATTATATCAATAAGTCAACAAATCAATCGGTCGCCATCTACAATTTGGGATGACTACATATATACCTAACTATCTACCTATCTTTTTGTTCCCTTCTTATCCCCACCATGGCAATAGTCAAATGATCAGAGCCATGAAGGGTATAGAGTGACCTTTCGCGGGCAGAACCTATGACTGCTGATCGACATCTTATATCCGATAATCTATATTTATATCTATGCTATGCATTGATCACAGATAAGATTGTTCGCTATCATTCTGTGCTTGGTATGTAGTAACTAGATCATCTCTCTTAAAAGTTAAATCAACTGGAACTACCATTTAATTAAGCCCCCCCTTTCCGTTTTTATAAAAATATGAAATCTGTTGCTCAAGAACTGACAGTGCACCGGGAAACCCCGGAAGATATTTCTTAATCTTTAACATCAAGCTCTAAAACACGTAAAGCGGAATCTGGATTTATAGTATTCTTCCATTCGGGCAGCGCTAAGCTCATCATCCATCCGGCAGTACGACAAATCAAAACTCCGAGTGAGGGAGTTACAACTGGGGATGGTAAGATGGCGGAAAATTCTGTCACCAAAATCACAGAATCGATTTTCGTAACAAAAAAAGTGAATCTCAAAAAGTTCTTTCTAAGAAAAAGAAAATAACTACAGAACGAGGACAATATCCGACTGCTCATATGACAGCTCTCTACGGTATAAATCTATATTTTGTTTTAATGAATTTGAATGACTCAATGGGCACTTTAATTGCAAATGTTTTCACTTGTGCCTGAAATTTAGGAAAAGACTGAAATGACAAGTTGATATAAATGATAAAAAATGAGAAAAAGCAGAAAGAAGAGTAATAATCAGGAAAAAAAACGTTATGTGAATAACTCCTGAAGTGATAAATTCATATTAATTATTTATTACCGGTGATTATTTAGGGATTTTTCGTGATTGTGCCGGTGATTTAGGGAGGAAGTATTACCGGAAATTGTTTAAGGGAGAGTATTACCGGTGATTATTTAGGAGAGTATTACCGGTGATTGAACCAGAAAGTGATACCTGTGATTGAGTAGGAAATATTGCATGTGATGCAGTATTACCTGTGATTAATTAAATTATTACCTGTGATGGAACAAGTAATTACCTTATAAATTATTAAGGAAGTATACCTGTGACTCTATTAGCTCTCAGACTGTTGAATCTGGCAAAAACTTGATGTGCCGTTTACATCGCGATGTGCCGTCAAATTTTTAGTTATTTCATATTAAAACACTTCTTACTGCCCTTATCCGGCATTTCCTGACAAGTGACAAACTCAATGTATCCGGCGAGTGCACTTTCCTACCATATCTGATCAACGACGTTGTGTGAGTCTTTGCCATGGCGTCAACTTCCACCACAAAGCCGGCACCACAACAATTCATTCTCTCGTTTTAAATATCAAGGTCACTTTATAATTGCATATCTTGAGTGTTGTGAAACAGTTAAAATTGTTAAAGCGGCAAGTAAACTACAGATTATTTTTATTTCGAATGACGCTGTATCTTGAATCTAATCATAAATACAACATTGTTCTTTTATATTGTTTTTTTAGTTTATTTTCGGCACTAAAATCCTTACAACACAAAAATATTTTTTACGATTCTTTCATTAAATACTGTATTTTAAAATATTTTTTAAAAATATTTATTCTTATAGTCAGATAATGAGACTAAAATATAAAAAATTATTTTTATATATACAACAATCTGAAAATTTACCGACGACTGTCTGAAAACAAAGTGAAAAAAAATTGATGACAAATAAAAAATAAAAAATGAAAAAGCGATAAAATGATAAATATACAATAGCCTAATAATAGAATATTGGCAATACTGATTGAAAATAATGACTATTGAAAAATTGACTATTAACAATTGAAAGATATTGACTGTGTACAACTAGATATTAGCTATTAACATACTTGGTTGAAAAGTATTGACTACAATGTAGTGCAACTAATAATGATGACTGAAAATAAGTTACAGCTGAAGATATATTTTGAGTTATTGACTGTGTACGTAGATTATTAAGCTGTGTACGATTGAAGATTGACTGTGTACAACTGAAGATATTAGCTGTCTGCAATTTGAAGATATTGACTGTATTACGGCTAATATTAGCTATTAATACGTGTTGAAAAATTATTGATATTTTAGCATTGACTGTGTACGGCGGAACATATTGAAGCTATATACTATTGACTGTGTACGGCTGAAGATGATTGAAATTATTGACTGTGCTAAACAGCTAGATATTGACTATTATTGCAACTGAAGACAATGATAATGTACGAGGCCAGATGTGTGAGCTGGCTATACAGCTAGATATTAGCTGTGTACGGGCGAAGATGATATGCTGCAACTGAAAGATATTAGCTATTGTACAATTGAAATATTGACTATTGAGTACACGTAGATATTTACGGCTGGGTGTATTGGCTGTGTACGGTTGAAGATTGATATGCAGCAGATATGACTATTGTACGGCTAGTGACTAGTAACACGGTTGAAATATTGACTGTCTGTACGAAGATATTGACTATTGTACAACTGAAGATATTGACTGATGAAATACAACTGTATTGGCGTGTACAGCTTATGACAATGCTCGCTGAAGATGTGTACACGGTTGAAGTATTGGCTGTGAACACGGCTGAAGATTATTGGCGGTTAAAAATATGGGTATGTACAACTGGGTATTGACTATTATACGGTTGAAGAGTGATACGGTTGAAGGTAATGACTTGTGTACGGCTGAAAAGATGGCAAACTATGTACAGTTGAAGATATTGACTTGTGTACGGCTGAAGATGTGGCTTTTTGCGGTTAAATATGGGCTATTAATACAACAACAATGTGCAGAGTATATTGGCTGTGTGCGGTATGTATTGATAATACGGCTGAAATTGGTAACATATGAGATGAAAATATAAATATAAATGCAAACTGAAAAGATATTAACTATTATTGCAACTGTAAATATTGGACATGTGAAAAAAAGACGATAAAGAGAACGATGTATAGTAATACTTGAAATATATACCGGTCGCGATCGAAAAAATTATATTATGCAACTGTAATGAGTTAGACCCGACAATTTAAATAATATCAAAGATTCATTCATCACAATAGTCAAACTTTCTCACTGCAGGTGATTCTACATATGAACATTGAAATTACGACAGTATAAGAAGAATCCCATCTTCGGGATACGTGAATGTTCCGACTAACTAGGTTTGACCTGTGCTTCCCGTGCTACCACACAGACAAGACACACGACTAAACATTCATTTCTCAGAATCGATAACTTTGACTCATGCAAATATGAAGTTAAGCGACTATTTAATGTACAAAAGAGTATGACGATGTGTTGCTCTGTATGCTAATTTTACTTGTATAGAAAAATAACCGAACATTTGTGTGTGCTTTCATGCGGAAAATGGAAGTTTAATACAACGAAATATATATATATTTGGATTTAAAAAATTTCAACTTTCACCTACAAACGGACACCCTCTAACTTTTTCCTTATAAAATAACCTTTAATTAGTGCAAGTCAACTCTTGTGCCAACTAACAGGTGATGTGCTCAACGACCATGAGATTTTTAAGATTTCATCGAAAATTGCTTACGAACTTTTCATGTCATTTACTTTTTGCAAATTTGCATATCATGTTCTTTGTTTTTTAAATTTTACTTGCCCACGGTTGGCTGCTATTCTATGGAGTAACTTTCTTTTGATGATATTTAGTGATGAAAAGATAATATATACCGACCAAAATTAGCCTCTCCGATAGACAACAAGGCTTCGTGCTCATATAAGACCAATTGTTCAATCAAGTGTAACAAGTTCCTTTTTACGATCGTAATAGAAACATCTGATCGTGTGACGATTCTATTGCGATCAAATGCGCCGCAATTTCACGTAGCACTTATTCAACGAGAATCAAGTGCTAGGCATAAACAATGGTAATATCCGATTGGAATGGAAAGATTACTTCCAGCAATGAAAAATGTTTGGGGAGAACTCAGTTGGCGGGGTGCCAGTTTACTTTCAATAGGTGTAAGCCAGTGAAGAAATGAAACGCCCTTGGAGTTCATGCTATGTACTTCAGGCAAGCCGGCAGGAATAAATGGATGTGTTGGTCTTGAAAATAGGCTAGGTCGTGAACTCATTGGTGCTGTCGTCATCATGTGGAAGATCGTAATCAAAGTTTCTCTGCTTTGGACCTTCAAACTCCCCAGGCATATCCGCTTTTTCAAACGATTCAAAGGCTGTTGCACCGGGCAAATTTTCGGACTTCCCGAAACGCCTCGGTTATCACGTCGCGATGCAGTTAAAGAGCGCCTTAAAGGAACAAGTCAAAAGATGAGATGACGTTGCCGAGTACAATCCACTGAACCATCAAGTTTCCATTACGGCAAAACTTTGGATATTTAAAAATTGGCTATATAAAAATAGGCCTCTTTCACAACCAAAGACGAATGTGATAAGGCTACAAAGAAGAAACTCAAGTTGAAGCACTTTGTAGTTTGGTGCACTAGTACACCGAAATTGATCAACCTCACTTCGTGCGGCTGGATTTGGCTGGGCTGTAGTGCATGATCATCGATCAGAACATTATTTCAGATGCAGAAAAGTCCCAGAAAATCATCTCTGTGCTCTTTCAGACGAGCTTATTTAGATTGGCCTTGTTCCTCAGATCACGCTAACTGCAATGATAGGTGAGAAATACGCAATTGAAGCAACGCGAAAGTGCGTGGAATTCATCAGTCTAAAGTAGATGTATGTTTAAGACAACTGCAACTTTTCAAATAGGGAACAACTAACTATTTGTTATAACAATGACGGTGCAACTATTGATTGATATTAATACAAGTGAACAGTATGGCCAGACACATTCAGAGTCATTATGTGTTGTGAAAAGACACTACGATACAACACACTGCTTTATTAAGACGAAGAAGAAAAAAAATTCTTAGTTGTAAACAAACACATGGCACTATACTATTCGAACGCTAATATGTCAGAATGTTTTTAATAGCATTGACTGATAATGCATGCTTTGTGACTTGAATTTTAAATTGGGTTAAATTTTAAGTTTGATGGAACAGCTGTATTTTGCTGGCTGTGACAAATATAATAACCACATATATTTAAGATAACACAAGCAAATTTAAGCAAAGGAAATTTAATTTCATTGTCGTAAAAGCTATTGATGGTTGTAATTGCATTTAAAACATTCAACATATGCGTATTTCTTCATTGCTAAATTTCGTAAAATGTGGATAATATATTGCTATTGAGTACCACTTGTAGTTGAAATTTAAAGCTAAAACTTGCCAAACATTTTATTAGCAGATGTAAAAAAATTGGGAGTCTTTGCTTTCTATAGCACACATGTGTTTTTGCCGTATCCTGTTCTACCTAATATATAGTATGCGTATATAATTTCAGCTCTATATAATATGCAACAATATATCTCTACGCGCACACACAAACATATATGAATACTTATTATATATATACTTGTAATATGCTAATAATAATAATAATAATATATGCTAATATATATACTTATAATATATAAAAATATTAATGTCAACTTTCCCTTAACTTATTGTGGTCGTTGGAAGAAACGGATTTACAAACAACAGATGCATTTGCTCCATTACATGATCGACTTTATTCATTAGAGATATGTCAGTACTTTCGACACTTGTCATTACCCTTTCCGCGCAAATCCATTGCGATGGCCTACTTCTAGAGTTCCTTGAAGAATGGTTTTTTCGGGAGGCTATAGTAACACACACATGACCGAATATGCCGGCCCGAGTCATTGTCGTTCCATAATCGTCTGTGAGACTGATTTTGAAGCTCACCGAAACTAGCGCATATATTTTTTGAATGCTTGTTGTGGCTGCTAGAGGCAGTGCCTCGCATTCATACGAGACTAATATCTAGGTGTGAGCATGTCTGACTTCAAATCGCCTGGCAGATAGTGGTATCTGGTTTTCTCCTTGAAGCTAGTACAGCCAACCTCTTTCCGTATTTTCGGTCAGACATAACTAACAATTTTGCCAGCATACTAGGGATTTGACCCACTGCATTTGATAACGGAACTCACTCAACATAATAGTCTCTTGGTTTCGTTTTGTTGCAATACTATTCTGGTATCTGGATTGATCTTTAATGTACTTAACTGTGCAATGAACCAGTCCAGCAGCATACCACAGTGATTTCTGTGAGGAGTGAAATTTTTTTGTGAAATTGTGATTTCTTAATCTATAAAAATTGACATATTTCTTATTGACCAGAAAAAACATTGAATTGAGATCAGTAATAATCAATCTTCCAAAAGATTTGCCCACCATTAATTATTAATTACCCGTTCCTCATTTGTCACCAAAAAAAACATTCAATTCCGTTAACTTTAACCGTTATTTACTAATTTATGACATTCCTCATTATATAACTTTTGAAACAAACTTTCTTAAGCGCCATTAAAAATGATTATGATCTCTAGGGAGAAGGTAGTGGTGTTTTCTCGTGATGTAGATTTTTAGTTTGTCATCAAACATTATAAAAATCTTTTTAAATGCTTTGTATTTATTAAATTTTTTTAAGCACAAAAAATGATTTGACTTGGAGAGATAATAAGGAGCCACTAGTCTGTCTGCCCCCCACAGAGCGGACGTTTGAAGCACCTGTAAATGTGTCCGTTCAGTTTCCGGCGTCTATCAGGGAAATTGAGAAATTAAAAATAAAAAGTCTATACATTCAGTGTAAAATTGCACCCAATTGTTTTGTTTATTTTTCCTTAAAATTGGAAATGTTCATTAAAGATAACATCATGTATTAACTAACGCACTTTGTAAGTAGTTGAATTTCTAGTTATTTTTTATTTAATAAAACTCAATTTACTTTTACTATGAATGTGAATTTCCCAAATACGATCATTTGGAGACGCGCATAAAAAACTACTCTCAAGTTTTGGATTTAGCTGTTCTATGTATAGGATGAATGATAAATTAATAAGAGTAAAATCTGGACTTAATAATAAAACGGCAGTAGACTTTTGTTTGATCCTTAGCTGAGCAGGGTATATACCCTACTTAATAATGTGCAAAAGTAATTGTAGGATAGAACAATAAATAATAGATGGAGCTTGATAAATTGGGTAGCCCGCTAGCCATAGAAACAGATATCGTAGCAGTCTTCAATGCTATAATACGGCGGTTTAACTGTCTAACGAAATTTAGACTAAACCTGAATGGACTAAACCTGGGCACACATGCTTACTATTTTAAGTAATTATGGAAATTATTTAATGTATATGTGATCTAATAATTTATTCTTTACTTAAAACAAATATAATTTTCAAGAATGTTTCGTAATATTTGTGTGTGTGTTTGTATAGATTCCCAGTTGGCAAGAAAATGTGACAATACAAAAGTTCAAGTTAGTAAGAACCTATTCTCTGGAATACTGTGAAAAAAAAGGCAAAGAAAGATTTTTGAAAAATGTCATAAAGCTGTCATAATAAAACTGAACTAAATTTCCTTAACGTTTATTACATTGAAGACAGTGTACATATATCAAACATAAAAAAGAAATATATCTGCAAGTATAACTGATTACATTATTATAATTTTTAAAATAATGGTTTCAGAGTCGAACATTTATTATACTATTAAAATAGAGAATAAAATTATAAATTACACTGATACAGCAATAATATTGTAATTTTAAACTATTTATTCTGCAACAAAAATTGTAAAGTCTTGGTATTTGTTCATATCGATCGATAACATTTTAAAAAAAAATTGATACTCATCATACAAAGACCAAATACACGATCAGCACCAGTTGTTGAGCGTAGTCAAGTTTTTACGCTTCTTGGAGTGCTAAATGATTTCTTGATTATGCATGTTGTTACTGGAAGAACCAGGGGGACGGATGGGCGTGTGATAAAGCACTTGACTGTCGACTTGAGGGTCCTGGTTCGATCTCCGGTGAGGACCAATGGATATTTCATGGCTAAAGTCCCTGCTAAATCTCCCGTGATGCCTCCATGACCATTGCACTATCGGCTATTGTGCGAATGAAAGAGGGGCACCATAAAAACCGTCCCATTAGTGGTGTCATCTCATCCTTACAGGATCTTCACACACTGGAAGAGCCAATGCTGTCAAAAAAGCCGTCTTAATCAGGGGAAAAATAGGTTCATCTAAAACCTCACATATCAGCAATAGCCCTGGCTTGATCCTTAAAATGCGAGTTTCCAGTTTTGTCATCAAAAAGGGATTCAAAACTAAAAGGGGAATTTTCAGCGATGATATAATAGAATGAAGGTAGGGTATAAAAAGTTTTTCTAAGATAATCCTCAGGCAAATCAACTTTTGGATTTTCCCTGTTCATTTGTCTTCCAGCTTTTCGTAGAGGTTGAATGTCGACACCAATGTCACCTGATAACACCTTTTGTAACTAAAAATATCCTTATACCTCTCATCACAATTATGTCTATCAACACCCAATGACTTCGACAATTCTTCAATGTATATTTGTACTGCCAGTAAATCTAAATGCACTGACTGCAATTTTTGGGTCACAGCTTCTAGCTTTGATGAATATTTTTTGAATGATAACTAAACAAACAACAAAAATAGGAACATATCCTAGGAATTCTTCTGTAATCACCATTTTCCCATTTTGTTCTTCGACAAATCTAACACCAAGTGACATCTGCTCAATGCCTGAAATGTCAGTTACCTCGTTGGCAAGTGTAGAAAATGCAACTGAATTATTTGTTTCACGAACAATGTCTTCGCGCAAGAGAGACCCCAAATTTCGATTATAGTGTTTTGCATATTTGCCGAGATATACTTAGCACTGCAAGAACCAAGTGACAAATAATTACCAAGAATCAGGTCATAAAAATTACCAGAATTTATCCTTTTCCACGAAGTGCTAAATCATGCATGCCGCAAAATAGGATTGTAGAAATGATGGGACCCAGTTAGTTACGATTTTCTTGAAAGTGTCTTCTAAATGATGAGTTCAACTGCTGATCTATAGAAACTGCTTTGGCTTCCAATCATACAACAAAATTGCTTGCATCGTCATGAGTCTTTGTGCCATATGCTTTGAATCTGACTAATTGCATCTTCGTTGAAATCTTTAAATTTCGTGCATGGTTTGATGACAAATGCCCCCTGATTTGCTCGAATTACTTTTTTGCGGAAACAACACGCAATATTTGCAAAAGGCACCTTTTAACATACAAGCGACGGTGAATAGTCTGATAACCATGCATATCTAAAAACTCTGTTTCCATCATTGTTAGCTCTAAAATCATACTTTTTATCAGGGGTCTAAATTAATTTAGCATTAATTAAAAAATTCACTCAGTGGCAGAAGATTATAAACCAACAAGAGTTGCCAGATAAAAAAAAGCTGAATGCCAAGAGTATTTTTGAAGGCCTAATCAAGTTATAAAAGGCCAAATTTAGAAAAAAAAAATTAAAATCGAAACCTTCTTGTGTTTGTTGTCAAAATGTTTGAATTTTCAAATGCATTTATTTATGTCAATATAAATAATTGTATTGAACATTTATGATATTGTCAGTTATATTAAAAAAAATGTGTATTTTGCCTACCCCCCCCCCCGACCTGGAAAAATTTCTAGCGACGCCCATGGTCGGTACTCAGTGAGAGATTGCCTAACTTTTAACTACCAGTTCGCACCTCGATGCAAGCTAAATCACAACTGCAAAGATACTATTTTAAAATAATTCAATTTTAACAAATTAATAATAAAATAAATGAATAATAAACGTTAAAATACAAGAAAAGTAATAATTTTTTCCTCACATTGAAAAAGATGCCGGTACGCCGTTTACCGGCGCGTACCGGCACAAAAAGCACTGTATATATATATATATATATATATATATATATATATATATATATATATATATATATATATATATTAGGAAAAGCTGCCATATAATTTTTTCCAACAATCTAGCTATTTTCAATATTTACTTGACGAACAAGAGAAATGATATGTACAGTCGTCAATCATTTATCGCGATTAATCAGTTACATACTCTAACGTAATACATTAATCAGTTACATACTCTAACGTAATACATTAATCAGTTACATACTCTAACGTAATACATTAATCAGTTACATACTCTAACGTAATACATTAATCAGTTACATACTCTAACGTAATACATTAATCAGTTACATACTCTAACGTGATACATTAATCAGTTACATACTCTAACGTGATACATTAATCAGTTACATACTCTAACGTAATGCATTAATCAGTTACATACTCTAACGTGATACATTAATCAGTTACATACTCTAACGTGATACATTAATCAGTTACATACTCTAACGTAATACATTAATCATTTACATACTCTAACGTAATACATTAATCAGTTACATACTCTAACGTGATACATTAATCAGTTTTGGCTGGACCCCCCTGCTTATTTGTTCTACTTAGTAAAATGTGTTACCTGTCCCCCCTGCTATTGCCTGGCCCCTGCTGTTGAATGACTGGCCCCTGCTGTTGAATGCCTGGCCCCTGCTGTAGAATTTTCACGCTACGGGGCTGAGTTACATACTCTAACGTGATACATTAATCAGTTACATACTCTAACGTGATACATTAATTTCCGCGAAGTAGGGTTCTTTATTTATAAATGAAATATTTTTGTAGTTAAGAGCATAGAAAGCTTGTCAACGACCTCCTTTGTACTTTTTTTAAAACATTAGTAGAGCTCTATAACTATGAAATAGCACCATTAAGTCACAATTACACTCGAATTACCCAATATGTTTGACAAAAATAAGAGAAAAAAGACATTACATGCTACAAATATAATATTTTTATTCATGTATATTTAACTACGTCCCTGACTACCTTGGTTTCACAACACGCGATTAAAAAATGGAGTGGTCGAGTGGCCGTGCCTGGTGTTGGAGGATTAGCGGGGTTTCTTGAATACCAGTGTAAGTACATTCACTTTAATGTTCACTATAATATAGAAATAGTAGACACGGACAATAGACAGGTGTACGTACATTCACTTTAATGTTCATTGTAATACAGAAATAGTAGACACAGACAATAGACAGGTGTACGTACATTCACTTTAATGTTCATTGTAATACAGAAATAGTAGAGACAGACAATAGACCGATGTACGTACATTCACTTTAATGTTCATTGTAATACAGAAATAGTAGACACAGACAATAGACAGGTGTACGTACATTCACTTTAATGTTAATTGTAATACAGAAATAGTAGACACGGACAATAGACAGGTGTACGTACATTCACTTTAATGTTCATTGTAATACAGAAATAGTAGAGACAGACAATAGACAGGTGTACGTACATTCACTTTAATGTTCATTGTAATACAGAAATAGTAGACACAGACAATAGACAGGTGTACGTACATTCACTTTAATGTTCATTGTAATACAGAAATAGTAGAGACAGACAATAGACAGGTGTACGTACAATCACTTTAATGTTCATTGTAATACAGAAATAGTAGACACAGACAATAGACAGGTGTACGTACATTCACTTTAATGTTCATTGTAATACAGAAATAGTAGACACAGACAATAGACAGGTGTACGTACATTCACTGTAATGCTCATTGTAATACAGAAATAGTAGACACAGACAATAGACAGGTGTACGTACATTCACTTTAATGTTCATTATAATACAGAAATAGTAGACACAGACAATAGACAGGTGTACGTACATTCACTTTAATGTTCATTGTAATACAGAAATAGTAGACACAGACAATAGACAGGTGTACGTACATTCACTTTAATGTTCATTATAATACAGAAATAGTAGACACAGACAATAGACAGGTGTACGTACATTCACTTTAATGTTCATTATAATACAGAAATAGTAGACACAGACAATAGACAGGTGTACGTACATTCACTTTAATGTTCATTGTAATACAGAAATAGTAGACACAGACAATAGACAGGTGTACGTACATTCACTTTAATGTTCATTATAATACAGAAATAGTAGACACAGACAATAGACAGGTGTACGTACATTCACTTTAATGTTCATTATAATACAGAAATAGTAGACTCACACAACCGAGCGCGTGCTGTATCATTTTCACGGTCTTGAACAGGGTTGTTAACAATACTCTTAAATTGTATTGTCAATACCAATGCCAATACTTCACGAAAAGAGTATCGCCAAGACAAATAGTTGATAGAAAGAAAGTAAATGAATGAAAGAATATAAGAATAACATTTATAGATATCGGCGCGCAAAGCAAAAACTTGAAAAGAAAATTAAAATTTAATTTTTCCTTTAACTCGCCAACCGTAGTTGTATTGGTGGGGAGGTAGGTGGTGTTAATATTGGTAGTGTTGATGGCTATGACTACTAGTAGTGATTGAATTTATGTAGATTACTCTTAGAACAAGGTATTAAAATCGCTATTGTTTTTTTGCGAAAAGCTAATAGTGGCAATAGAAAAGTATTGGTATCGAGTATCGAAATGTTTTCGTTTAAAATGTATCGGCGATACACAAATCACTACTTGATACAAAAAGAATCGGCAATACAGCAACTAATACTAAAAAAGTATCGCCGTTACTGCATTGGCCGATACCGATACTTCCATACTAACAGCCCTGGACCCTACATATAAATATTTTTGTTTACATCAGACTATACATATAAATATTGTGTTATATCAGACTCTACATATAAATATTGTGTTATTTCAGACTCTACATTTAATATTGTGTTATTTCAGACTCTACATATAAATATTGTGTTATATCAGACTCTACATATAAATATTGTGTTATTTCAGACTCTACATATAAATATTGTGTTATTTCAGACTCTACATATAAATATTGTGTTATTTCAGACTCTACCTGCAGAAAGAGGATCCTCAATATAACTTGAGCAAGAAAAAATTATGGAAATCGAAGAACGTAAATAGAAAAAATAACTAGGCCTGTGTTCAACATTTAATTTTAAAAATATTTATTATTAAAATCCCTACAAAATATATAGCAGCCTCCGAACTTGTATTGTTAAATTACACATCTGTGTTGTTTTATTCTTTTAGAATAATGTACCAACATATATGACAAACAATCCTACAAATAGTATTGCATTATTTTTTTAATTAGACTAAATCTTCTTTAAAAAGAAGAATATACGGAAATCTAGATAACTATAAATGACGGTGTTCTTACAAATGAATACACACTTCAGATATCTATAGATGACGGTTTGTAAACCTATTTTCTAATTGACGTCCGTTTGAATCCAATCATACTTGGGAAATTTATGTCGAGAGGGGAAGGGGGGGGGGTTCTCGTTCCTCCCTGGACTTTTCCCACTCTAGTGTCTACACTAATATTAAAAAAAATCTATTCGTCACAAAGAAAAGAAAACTGACATAAAGAGCTGTTACTCAACTAATGTCATATTTTTAATCATAATAACATTCAATACTTGAGTTGTTTTCATTATTAAGTCTCTGACACAACTAACAGTTTTCATTATTGAGTATCTGACACAACTAACAGTTTTCATTATTGAGTCTCTGACACAACTAACAGTTTTCATTATTGAGTCTCTGACACAACTAACAGTTTTCATTATTGAGTCTCTGACACAACTAACAGTTTTCATTGTTGATACTGACACAACTAACAGTTTTCATTGTTGAGTCTCTGACACAACTAACAGTTTTCATTGTTGAGTCTCTGACACAACTAACAGTTTTCATTGTTGAGTCTCTGACACAACTAACAGTTTTCATTGTTGATACTGACACAACTAACAGTTTTCATTGTTGAGTCTCTGACACAACTAACAGTTTTCATTATTGAGTCTCTGACACAACTAACTGTTTTCATTATTGAGTCTCTGACACAACTAACAGTTTTCATTGTTGAGACTCTGACACAACTAACATGCTACGTTTCAAAGAATTGTTTGTTACAGTTAGAGCCACTCTTACCTGGCCAAGCCATGGCTTGCCAGTAAATGTTTTTGCAAGAGTTAGAGATTTGATTGCCCTCTCCCTGCTTGTGTCCCCTTTATATTTTGCTAGCAGCCCCATCGTTGATTCCACAAGAACATCTTCTCTCTGACCTTGGTGATAATAAAATGGACGACGTGATTGCTCGTTGCTGACCAGAGGTAGAGGAACCCCGCCCTCATTGGATTTAGATTTGGCCACCAACAGGACGTCAGATATACGATCCTTTCTTTTTTTCTTTTTTTTTCTACCAGTTTTATATTCATCTTCTGAGATGACGTCATTGTTTAACGAAGTAACTGAAGTCAGAGAGGCATCAGCAATAGTTATTGACGGTTGGTCAATTCCTGCACCACTTGTTGCCAGCTGATCACTTCTGGTATCTGCTACTGTTCCCCTGAATTGTTTTGTCATATGTTCTGCATTTTTCGGGATTTGAGAAGTTGAGATAGTCTGAAAGTATGGGCCTTTTGAGTAACCAATCAAATGAGTATTCTCTTTATTGTCATAAATATATTTTACTTCCTGTTGAGCCTCAGGTCTTTGACTAATGTTAGATTGTAGTGTTATAGGTGGCAGTTTTGTTACTTCCGATTTGATGTACTTCGAGTTTCTTATCGAAGTAAAAGTAATGTTTCGTTTGATAGTATAGTTCATTTCACCTGTAGATACAGCAACAACTATATGAGAACGTTGAAATATTAACTTTTATCAAGTGTATTTATTTGTTTGAAACAGTTCAGTATACAAATTTTGAAGGAAAATCTCTAGATGTTTGTGACTGTGCTACAAAAATATTCTAATACAAACAGTAATATTATAAAATATTTACCCTGCTCGCTAGTTACATCCATTGATCCAGCTCGGGGCATGACTCGATTCCACCTCGATGGGAAACTAACATGACCTCTCTGTTGGCTCTTCATGTTGTGGAGTGTAATCAAAGTTCTAAAATAATTTTCTGGATCCTCCCCGCTGGTCGAACAAAGTTCTTCCTGACTAACAAAGTAGCGGCGTGATTTCCTTTGCTCTTCTCTGACCATCTTCTCCTCTTTTTGAAGAAGAGCTTTTGATTTGCCATTCATACGGCTTTTTGAAAACCCATCCACCAGGATCCCATGGTGCACCATTGCCCCACCGTAGAATGTTCTCTGTTTGAGCGAAGATTTACCCACACCATATTTCAGAAGAACACGTTCTTTGGCCCTATTGCACCAAGCTTTAAGTAATGCATAGGTACCAAGTCTCACGGCAAACGTTCTAGTGATGTTGATTTTTGACCATTGCTTAGAAACCAGGAGCAATGCACAATCTTTTATTTTGTTTCTCAGCGCAAGATTAATGGGTTCAAGGCCGTCACCATCTTTGGCTTTAAGACAAGTGATGTCATGATAGACAAATAGCTTTAATACGGCTAACTGTCCACATGTAGTAGCCTCGTGAACTGGACATTTACGACTGTCTTTATGACCATCATCCTAGAGAAGACATAAAAAAAGCAAAAAGAATAAATATTTATATTTATACTATATGTAAAATCGCAATTATGTATTACAGGTTATTGTTCCATGAATGTTAAAATGTTAAACATTTAAAGGTTCTTAGCTGAAACTCTAATGCAAATCGGTAAGTGAATAAATTCAATAAGGTGAAAAGAAATATAACAGTAATGTACACACTATAACATGTACAAAGTACACATTATGACGTTGAAGGAACTCCTTGTGATTAGTAAAATGAAGAAAAAATCCCAATATTTTTTTTACAGTTGAAAACGAAACAGATTGATTGATTGATTGATTGCTGATTGATTTTGTTATAAGCATTTAAATTGAAATACATTTTTATTGTGTTATTAGCATTTAAATTGAAATACATTTTTATTGTGTTATTAGCATTTAAATTGAAATATTTTTAAATTGTTGCACAAACTCTAGCATTTTAAAAATTGTAAAGTGGCTAACGATAATTTAGGGTATGTGTAAATATAATCACTGGAAGTGTGTCTGTACAATTGGTTTAATATGTAAATATAATCACCGGAAGTGTGTCTGTACAATTGGTGTATATGTAAATATAATCACTGGAAGTGTGTCTGTACAATTGGTGTATATGTAAATACTAGTTGAACAGGCCCGGTACCCGGACCGGCTATTAGGCACGCAGTTGGAGTTGAAAATGGTGATGTGCTCACAACGCCATATCATTGATTAATCTTAATTCATTCATAATATTTTAAAAGACTATCCTTCCCTTCCTCCCTCCCCCGCCCGCCACCCCCTTCCACTCAAGACATGCCCGAATCGCAGTGGGTCTCAATGTACAAAACTACAAAAAGGGGCATTTAGTATAACTGCATGTTCACCCTGTTAACAATACCACGTGACACTTCTCCCTACCTCTCCCCCCCCCCGGTTAAACACTCCTTTACCAACCCTACAACCCCATTCCAACAGTTCTTTTTTTTTTTATAACATGACGAATTTAAAAAAAAAAAGAGAGACGTGAGGTTAAAAAAATAGCGGTGTTGCATCTTGAATCGTCTGCTTGACTCCCCCCCCCCCCTTTTCCGCAACCATTTGGTTTATTCCCACACCTATCCCAACCAACTCGGTAATATATATTTGAGCGCGTTAATAATCAGTCTATATACAAAAAATAGCTTTTTATATAATTTATCCCAAAGAAAATAATCCTCATTATGGGTACAGAAGCTTAACAAAACAACCCCCGACTATTAAACATAATTTGCGCACACTACTCCTTATCATTTAAAAATCTTAATTCATTAATAAGAAATACTTGTTGTGTTTAGAATTCCCCAGCATTTCATTTTTATTCAAGAAAGATTCATTTGATGAACAAAATGCAGACCAAACATACTCTCATTTAACATACATTGTCTCTTTTCAGTTTCTATAATTTTGGAATTCCCCAGACTATTTTAATAGAGACGGTCGATGACGCGCGTTGTTTTTTTTTAACTCCGCAAAGGTGTGACGTAGAACTCAGACTTTTTTTTTTTTTAGCGATGTAAGCTTTCAATTCGTACGGTGCCGTGCATTTGTAACGTGCAGACATGTGGCTTTTATTGCCATGAACATACTTTACACCGCACGCTGTGAAGGTCTGTCAAACCACCGTCTATGTTAGCCGATTATGTATATAGATAATCACTGGAAGTGTGTCTGTACAATTAGTGTATATGTAAATATAATCAATGGAAGTGTGTCTGTGCAATTGGTGTAAATCACCGAGCTCTCCTATAACCACAGTGCTAAATGGGGTACAATAGCACCGAGAAACGATGGGCCACCATTGGGTACAGAAGAAGAGAAAAAGATGGGCCACCATTTCAGTGAGGCCTTGAGGGCTTTTTCCACCGTCTGAAATCCTGGTATCTAGACCTCGCGAATTTGGAATAGGTCTCGCTTCAAAGATATTCTAACAGAAATAAGTCCAAAGTCCCGCTGATAAATAGATTCATGTTAGGTATGCCAGTAGATAAAGATAATTAAGACAATTAGAAATATCAAAACTAGACAGATACAAATATAGATAGATTGATAGAGAATTCACAGGCAAAAGACTTTTTTGGTATATTTGTGAAATGCAGTAAATCTAGGTTTATTTTTATCATCTAAGTTTTTTATCAATGTCAAGGCTTTACATGCTTCACACATTTAAAATGAGCCGAAGATTATAAACATTCAAATAGTTCAGGTCCAATTTTTGCTCCTTTTGTGCGGACTTTCCCGATCATAGCCCAGCACACTTTCTAGTAAGTAGAAGACCTACAGCACGAGCATGAATAAATCTAACACTGTCATCTAGATAACAATGATCTTTACTTTATAAAACAGATTACACACATACATAAAGACTACCTGGCACCAGGCTCTTGCAGGATGATAACCAGTTGGTTCGTCTGACCTACATCCCATTTTTATCAGAAAACGTGCAAGATCAACATGACCAAAGTGAGAGGCAATAAACAGAGCCACTCGCATCTGGTAACGAGCTACAGCCTCCTCTCCAACTATTTGTGACGTCACCTACAGAATAAATAATTCAAAGTAGCAAAAGAGTGAATGTGATGACACGAGAATAAGTTGACTATACTAAAGTGATTAAAGTGTTAATGTTGGATCTTTATGTCCACAAATGTATATATTGGATCTTTATGTCCACAAATGTATATATTGGATCTTTATGTCCACAAATGTATATATTGGATCTTTATGTCCAAAAAATGTACATATTGGATCTTTATATCCACAAATGTACATATTAGATCTTTATGTCCACAAATGTATATATTGGATCTTTATGTCCACAAATGTACATATTGGATCTTTATGTCCACAAATGTATATATTGGATCTTTATGTCCACAAATGTATATATTGGATCTTTATGTCCACAAATGTACATATTGGATCTTTATGTCCATAAATGTACATTAGGGTGACCCAAAAAAATGAAGTTTTGAAATGTTGATGTCTCACCCCACAGAATATGTCTGTATGGTAACAGTAGTTAACCTGCAAAATTTCAGCTCATTTGGACAATGTTTAGAGGTCCCCCAAGACGTTTAAAGTTCCAGATTTTGGTGTAAAATCTTTCGCGGTCAAATCTAATGCAGCGTTAATGTTGCATTATATGCGAAACTGATATATTAAGTAACAAATTGATGCTTAGCATTGTTTACAATATTAAATGAAACAAAATATATAAATCTTGAATGGTTTATATTTTTTAATTTGAAATTTAAGTAAAAAATCATGAAAAACAAAGTTTTATTCATTATGTCAAATTAATTCTTGAAAGAATGTCAATCTGCTTGAAAAATAATAATAATAAGCAATGCAAATAAGCATTCCTGCTATTTGTTTTGTTCTTTGTACTGTAGGGTAGACAAGAATTTTAAAAAGTTCTTCAAATTTAAATTTTAGCCAGCTGTTCACGATTACACTCTGCAAAATTTTCCCGATGTTTTTCAACCACTTGGAGCAAAAATTGTCTTTGTTCTTCATTCTTTGATACTGTCATTGAAATTTTGTATCAATGCTATACCTCGCTCTGCAGAGTCATTGATACAAGCCAGATTCTTTACAAAATCTGCTGCAACTTTAAAAGATGGTGTATCTGACCAGGCTTCAACAGGAACATCTAAAAAACTGGCATCAATGTTGGATGTTTCAAAAAATGTGGTAGAAGCACTCAAATCAACAACACTTTTTGATAGTGTTTTTATGAGTCCACGTTCTGATTGCATTGTCCGAACAAGGTCAGTTTTTTTCTTTGTCCGACAAAAGGGTTTAAAATAACGCAAGCGTCGACAGTTCCGGACTCCAGTACCACAAGTGACGCACCATCATTTTCAATCCAGTCGATCGAAGAACAGCATCATCATATTCGTATAAACGCTTTATCAACAAGATATCATTCACAGGTGCATCTGCGGAGAGCGTGCATGAAAACCATGATTGAAGATAAACACATATGGTAAACCGATTAAAGCGCTGATTACCTTGTAATTCTCGAGCTGTTCACTGAAAGATGGTTTCATTGCCTGCAAACAATAGATCGATTTTCTTTCAATGCATAGATTGCTTTCGCCATCCACCTTGCCCTATGTAAGGCACCAGGTCTGCGAATGCTGACATCAACCTCCAACCCAACCATTTGTGCAGCAAGCAGAAGAAATTCCAAATAATCATCACACGAATGACTGACCTCAAGTTGACATTTAATAAATTCTTTAATCGAATCAGACACGATTATCAAAGGGGCGGATCTGGCTTCGGGTGTGTGGTTTAATCTGGCCATTTTTCTCGAAACCTCTTAAAAAACAAAATCTCTAGTCCAGTGGATGGTCCAAGACAAACATTGAATGCATCGGAAAGGAGTACTTCCAACATGTGATGACGGCATGCCATCCATAATATATTACGTCCCAGGGCTACTTCTAACAGAGTGCAAGCTCCATTGAGTCTTCCAGTATTGGAAGCCATAGTGTCGAAGCACATTCCGATGACCATAGATTCGCACTTCCATGATTTGATATGTTCATATACTGCATCAGCAGCTACCCATCCTGACCCGGATGCTAACTTGGGAACACCAAGAAGCTTTGTAGTGCCATCGACAAGTGACGAGAGCAGGACAGGTAATCGATCGCCGTTGTTGGTAACATGTCCGGTAACATCGGGCAATAGCTTACCATCCCAATGTACAATTGATTTTGAGGGAATATAGTCTTCTTTTATACATGCTGCAGCTTGTTGACGACAAAGCTTGCTATGACGATGCATTGTGCTCTTGGAAAATACTGTCAGATGTCGGAACACCAGCTTCGTTGAATGCGGATGCAAGTATCATTGTTGATTTTCTAATGCTGGTGTTCGTTCTGTCCAGCACTGCAGTAACTTTTGGTGATATGATGCCTGACAATTTGTTAAATGTAAGGTGTACCCCCCTGTTGAGTGAAACTGTTAAAGGTAAGTTGTGCCCACCTGTTGAGTGAAAGTGTTAAAGGTAAGTTGTACCAACCTGTTGAGTGAAAGTGTTAAAGGTAAGTTGTTCCCATCTGTTGAGTGAAAGTGTTAAAGGTAAGCTGTACCCCCCTGTTGAGTGAAAGTGTTAAAGGTAAGTTGTATCCCCCTGTTGAGTGAAAGTGTTAAATGTAAGCTGTACTCCCCTGTTGAGTGAAAGTGTTAAAGGTAAGTTGTACCAACCTGTTGAGTGAAAGTGTTAAAGGTAAGTTGTACCAACCTGTTGAGTGAAACCCATGATGGCTAAATTCAAGAAATCATTCCATCCATCCCAGTTTTCTAACATGATTGTGTGACCCAAGTCTACTCCATAGTTGTCAAGACGACTGGAATCAAACATTTCTCGTCCATCTTGAGTGGTCAGCCGAAATATTCCGACAGGTAAACCCGTGAGTCTGGACGCTATACTTCGCACCTGTAAGGTGGGTAGAGTTTTGATTTTATTAAATTTACCGGCTTGAATTTTAACTTGTCTAAAAATAACAATCTTTTATAAGTACATATTTTATGAATCATAATAATGCAAAGTAAAACTAACCATGTGACTTTAAGAAGTGAGATCAAACCAACAAACAACAAAATATGGACTATGAGAACAATGACACACTCCATAACACTGGAATGTTAGAACTGACAAGAGAAAAATTGGGAAGTGAATCAATGAATAGCTGAGAAGTGAATCATTATGAACTCTGGAGAAATACAATGAAAGACTGAGAGGTGAATTAATTAACAAAATACTGAAGAGTGAATAAATGTGAAACTGAAAAGTTAATCAACAAGAAACTGAGAAGCAATATCATTATTTCGACCACTGTTTACATGTTAAAATAACAACACCAATAACTTGTCATAAATGTTAACATTACCTGATCCAGTTTC
Source organism: Bulinus truncatus (assembly GCA_021962125.1). Lineage (NCBI taxonomy): Eukaryota > Metazoa > Mollusca > Gastropoda > Planorbidae > Bulinus > Bulinus truncatus. Next base: position 7,704,046 of record JAGDYQ010000016.1, on the reverse strand, counting down.
ATGTGTGTAATAGATATATCTTCATAAACATTGACAGTCTCTTGGTTATATGAACAATGAATATATAACACAGGCTTCACTTCTTCTTTCAACTGGATACAGAATTTAACAAATGTGAGTAGGTAATGGGCTACTTCAGCATGTACTACCCTACTTAATTCAAACAGTTTTTTTTTTTAATCCTACTGATTTAACAGCGTACATTTTTAATAAAATAATAAACATTTATTTAGCATGGATTTCAGAACCCATGGAGAGGACAGCAATACATTAAACTAATATTTTGGTCATTATTTATTTTAGTCATTATTTATTTTGGTCATTATTAATTTTGGTCATTATTTATTTTAGTCATTATTTATTTTGGTCATTATTTACTTTGGTCATTATTTATTTTGGTCATTGATTATTTTAGTCATTATTTATTTTGGTCATTATTTATTTTGGTCATTATTTATTTTGGTCATTATTTATTTTAGTCATTATTTATTTTGGTCATTATTTATTTTGGTCATTATTTATTTTGGTCATTATTTATTTTGGTCATTATTTATTTTGGTCATTTTTTATTTTGATCATTATTTATTTTGGTCATTATTTATTTTTCGCTAATAAGTGTTGCATGATATTACTACTTATATACCAAAAAAATGTAATAAATTATGGTTATGTAATTCGTTACCAAGAAAAAGTGCCACTTTAGCACATTTGTTTATCTTAAAAATAGAATTCCTTTATAAATACTTTTTATTCCATTTAAAGCTTATCATTCTAGTTTAAATAAACGTGTCAATTACATACGTGGGATCCATTATTTCCCCAACCCTCCCTCAAACGTCCCCAAAGTGATATCAATCAGGTTCAATAACCTGATCTTTATTTTATATCTTTTTTTCTTTTTCGCTGTGACTTTCAGTGAACGTGTAAACATAATCCATCAAAATTACCAACTGGGTCAGTGGTCAATAAACTGTAACAATTACTATCGAAAGTCAATTAAGTTATCATTGCGAATCAAAGCCGTTTTTGGGGACCTAGTCAGTGAGCTCGAGATGTTCAGGCGTCCTGGGTCAAAACACATTAGGGGGTCCATGTAGAATCAGATTTGAGAGTTCAGTCATAGTGGGCCCTTTAGCAGTGGTAGGTCGTATTTCAGCCCTTAAGGTCGCCCCACTGATATTGTTAACATACTAATACATATACTACAAGCTTCCTAATACATATACAATAATCTTATTATATATTACAGGCATCCTAATATATTTATCTCGCACATCTTAATACATATATTACAAAAATCTTAATTCACACAATCTTAATAAATATATTATACATATTCTAATGCATATTTTTTTTTAAAATTCATAATAATGTCTAACACATATATTACACAATCCTAGGATATAAATAATAGACATCCAAATGCATATCCTAACACATAAATTATATATATATATATATATATATATATATATATATATATATATATAATGTATAAATCCTATTACATAAATTAAAATATCCTAATACATATTGGACACATTCATATACTTACTTTTATTTTAATATTCGCACCAGGAGATATTCCTAGGTCGGAAAAAACCCATGTGTCCTGCAGGTCAGCACCAGCATAGGTCAAGGCCAACACCTTTTTATCATGTCTTAATAGGAAAGAGAATAAAACTGTAAACAATCTAGTGGTCTGATTTTGTTATTCGTTATACAACTTTAAGATTCATAATTATTAGGATGTTACGAACGTCTCAGCTCATGAACAATTTCGATACGAACAACATTTGTCTCGTGTAACAACAGCGCCTTGGGTACTAAAAGATGAGAAAGACAATAGAGATAGAGAGAGAGGAGAGAGGCAAGATATATACTGAGAAAGAGAGAGAGAGAGTGTGTGAGAGAGAGAGAGAGAGAGAGAGAGAGAGAGAGAGAGAGGAAGAATTCGATGGAACACATTGTGGATCAGATTGAGGACATATTGGAGAGATCACTACCGATGAGTTTGTGGGTCTTCAAAATTAATAGATAAAGCGTTGAGGAGCCAGCCAGTGTCCGTTTCAAATACCAAGGTTAAAGAATTATTCCGCATTCGGACAGACGTCGAATGCTTCGTTGTGAACTTTCTTCCAACATTGTTAACTATCTTACAAATAAACGTAAAACATTTGCTCTAAGTTCCCATATTTGTTCTTTTTCATTAGTATTAGCGTTACACTAACTATACTTTAGTATTAATGTTACACTAACTATACTTTAGTATTAATGTTACACTAATTATACTTTAGTATTAATGTTACACTAATTATACTTTAGTATTAATGTTACACTAATTATACTTTAGTATTAATGTTACACTAACTATACTTTAGTATTAGCGTTACACTAATTATACTTTAGTATTAATGTTACACTAACTATACTTTAGTATTAATGTTACACTAGCTATATTCTATAATGAACAGCACTATAGTTAATAAAACAAGATTTAGTCATGAAATAAAAGAAAAAAAGTCGAATTCAAAGTGAGCCACACACTACTCTGAAATCCCCAAATAAAAAGACATTTATTAGAAAGTTAATAAATTACACATAAGGTGCCCCATAAGTCTTTGACATTTCTTGACACTTTGAAGAAAAGATTTCCCCTAACATTGGAGATATTAATTTCCACGTATCTTTTTTATTGGGGGTAGGGAAGGGGGTAGGGTAAACCAGAGTAGCGTAGAGTAAGTTATACAAACTTTACCTAGTTTAATGGTTAGAATCATAAAAACTAAATGAATGTTGTGTTTCAGTAGACATAGTGTCCGACAAGCTAAAATGAATGTTGTGTTTCAGTAGACATAGTGTCCGACAAGCTAAAATGAATGTTGTTTACCAGCAGACATTGTGTTATAAATACTATCACTATTGGCTTAATGTGACCTTTGAAAAAGACCTGTAAATGACCTATACATATTTTACGCCATTTCTAATTGACAAACCTGTAGAAGTCTTTAGAAATTCCAAGCAAAAGTTTAATCTTCTCTTTCAATTCCAATACTGTCATCCCAGTCGGTACTTCAACAGTCAACCTTTGACCTCTGTAGGATCCAAATATGAACATGACTCCTGAATGTGTCAAGTGTAGAACAACAGTATGGGCAGTTGCTAGTTACCTTAGTAAAGACAGGTATTCATGGTCTTAACATGTTAGTACAGTTGCTAGTGACCTACACTTGTCCACGTCAGTAGTGCTGTAATGTATATTTGTATTGTAAGAGTTATTTTTATTTTTCAGTTTTAAAAAAAGCCAGCATAACAAACAAAAGTAATCGCGAAACAACTTATAAGTAATGAAATATTCCATAATATGATTGAAATAAACATTTGTCTGTCATACACGAAATGTTAATAATATTGAGATTTTCGATTAGCAAACCAAAACACATGTAAACAACACAATCATTTAGTTTATAAAACAGTCTACATGTATCCATCAATAGTTTAGTTTATAACACATTCTACATGTATCCATCAACAGCTTAGTTTGTAATACAGTCCACATGTATTCAGCAACAGTTTTGTTTATAATACAGTCTACATGTATCCATCAACAGTTTAGTTTGTAATACAGTCTACATGTATCCATCAACAGTTTAGTTTGTAATACAGTCTATATGTATCCATCAACAGTTTAGTTTGTAAAACAGTCTATATGTACCCATCAACAGTTTAGTTTGTAATACATGTATCCATCAACAGTTTCATCTATTTCATTAAGGAAAAATTTGATTCAAAACTTTATGCTTGTAGTGTGACTATTTAAATACCAATAACTTAATTTTCTCGTGTTTGCTTGTGATGTGATTGGACAGATACATGTAGATTAATTTCATATTTCTTCAGTTCTATTTGAGAAAGTTAGAAAATAATTGTCTATATAGAGACAAATAAAATAATTGTCTATATAGTTATGTGGGCTCAGTTGAAGAATTCAAACCATTTAATGTTTCTTTAAGTTTAGGAATATGTACTCATAGAGATTGAATCATTGATAAGAGATTTATGTTTGTTGAATCATTGAATGTGATAGGATCTTCATTTTTGTTGAATCATTGAATGTGATAGGAGCTTTATATTTGTTGAATCATTGAATGTGATAGGAGCTTTATATTTGCTGATTCATTGAATGTGGTAGGAGCTTTATATTTGCTGATTCATTGAATGTGATAGGAGCTTTATATTTGTTGAATCATTGAATGTGATAGGAGCTTTATATTTGCTGAATCATTGAATGTGATAGGAGCTTTATATTTTTTGAATCATTGAATGTGATAGGAACTTTATATTTTTGAATCATTGAATGTGATAGGAACTTTATATTTGTTGAATCATTGGATGTGATAGGAGCTTTATATTTGTTGAATCATTGAATGTGATAGGAGCTTTATATTTGTTGAATCATTGAATGTGATAGGAGCTTTATATTTGTTGATGTAAGATGAAAGATCATTGTCAAAGAATTTATAATTTTGAAATCTCAAAATGTAATTTTTTAAAGTAATTATAGTGTGTCTTTATTAAAAGTAACTTGCAATTTTATAAGAAAAATATTCATGTCAATTACATATTCGCTCATTGTAGTGGTATTATTATACACACATGTTTTATAAACAATTCTCATAATGAAATATTAATATAATAAAAACATTCACTTATCAATTCTGATAATAAAAACATTTACTTGCAATGTAAAACATACACAACAAAGTCGCACAGTTTAGTCCATAATTTCATTGTCAGAAATAAAAAAAATAAATTGCTTTTAAAAAATCCAACAAATACTGTCCTTAAAAAAAATCCTTACTATCTTTTTATGTTCATACAATCCAGTCTAGTAAAAGAAAAAAAAAACACGTCACTTCTAGTTTCAGGCGATATAAATATTGATACACTAGGTATAGATTTTAACTTTTATGTACGGCAGCTTTTTATTCCCTGCCTCTCCAGTGTTATTTTGTGTACAGCATGGTGACAAGTAAACCTTTTCAAGGTAGCGCGGAAATTATGCTTCCGGTTAGACGTGAGACTGTACGAGGCATGCGTCTTAATAATTTATCCATTTAATAATAGATAAAACACTAACTGGCTAGGTGTGAGTTCACCCAATAGTGAAACACTAACTGGCTAGGTGTGAGTTCACCCAATAGTTTATGTTGCTGCGTCAGATGTAGCACACTAGCAGCTGATAAAAATATGTTGCAGTGGGTCTATTGGCAATCATGTTGTTGTATTGTCTGTACCTTCAAGGTCTGATGTTTCCAGCTGAATAAAGTAGCCTTCTCCACATTTTATTACATCTAAAATTAAAACACAAATGAAAGGCAGTCCAGTCGAGTTTAAAATTCCTATTTACATTCAAATCACATGAGCCATGACCAACACCTATCTCAGAAATAAAAACCAAATTAGCACAATCTAATATATCTGATACAAAGATATTTATTAAAAGTTTCAATAGATTGAATTTATTTCCATTGACACTAAGGCTATATATATCAACATAACATAACTACAAGAACACAATTAAGAATTGAATCAATGAAAGAATGTTTCAAACCAATGAAGTGTGAAGTGTTCATTCACTATATCAGTTAAGATTGAATTCAAGCCTAACACCTTCCTCACCCCTCCAAACATACGTACTGTGTTCCTAAAACCTCCAAAGTGCTTTCAAATTATTTCTAAAATGGGAAAAAGATTGAGTCGTGACTATATTTAAACATATATCTTTAAACTAGTTGCAAGTACCCGGCTTTGCCCGGGTTTAAAATAAGGTTTTCTGTTTACCTTCTGTTTTATCCCTACCCCCTCTCTCCCTTCCTCTCTCTCCCTTTCCCCCTCTTTCCCTCCCTCCCTATCTCCCTCCCTCTCCCTCCCTCCCCTCCCTCTCTCTCCCATCTCTCTCCCTCCCTCCCTCTCCCATCTCACTCTCTCCCCTCGGCCCTCCTTCTCTCCCCTTCCTCCTTCCCCCTCTCTCCCTCCCTGCCCCCTCTCTCTTTATCTCTTCCTCCCATTTCTTCCATCCTCTATCTCCCTCTCTCCCTCCCTAACCCCTCTCTCCCTCCCTCCTTCCTCCCCTCTCCACCTCTCTCTTGCTCCCCCTATCTCCCCCTTCCTTCCTCCCTCATTCCCTCTCTCTCCCTCCCTGCCCCTCACTCTTTATCTCTCTCCCTCCCTCTCTCCCATCCTCTCTCTCCCTCCCTCCCCTCTATCTCCCTCCCTACCCCCTCTCTCCCTCCCTTCCTTTCTCTTTCCTTCCCTCCCTTTCTCTCTCCCTCTCTCCCTTTCCATTCTCCCTCTCTCTCCCTCCCTCTCCCATCTCCCTCCCTCCCTCTCTCCCCCTCCCTCCCACCCTTCTACCCTCCTTTCCTCTCTCTCCCCCCTGCCCCCTCTCTCTCTTTATCTCTCTCTCCCTCTCTCTCTCTCTCTCTCTCTCTCTCTCTATATATATATATATATATATATATATATATATATATATATATATATATACCTATTATTATTGCTTCACACTTCTTCTAAAATCCTTCTTCATTCCTTTACCTTCCTCAAACTGTACAAATCAGGGAGCATGAAAAAAACAAGCAATTAAGCCTGTTCCATTCTGGACACAGGACGTGTTAGCGCATTTTCGTGTTATGTATCAATACGTTTGTTAGCTTTCAGTAAATATTTGTAAATTTTGGAAATGTTTATAAATTCAATTGTGTAATGCATATATTTGTAAAAAAAAATTATAAAGACGTTTCTTTATATTTGAAAAAAAATTATTGTCTCTTAAATCTAACTACAAGTGGTTTGTGGTTACTGAAATAGGACTCATAATTGAAAACATTCGAAATTATAGTCATTTAATCGTCCGAAAACTCCGTCAATAGTTGCATAGCTCTGATACTTTCAATTAAACTCAGAACACAAGCTTACTATTTCATTTGATGAGTTTCTTAATAAATCTTGGTGAAACTACGTGCTGCAGTATTTCGCACCAAATGAACGGGTTATTGAACGTACAAGGTGTATATATAATATATAAGCCCCTTAGGAGCCCTGAAGCCCGGTCCTCAGAGGTCCTGTCGCGAAATGAACTTTTGATGTACACATGGCAGGCCAAGACCTACAAAATGATATATACATCATGGGTCTAGGACTTATAGTTGCTGAGATATAGCGCTCCTTTATCAATATAGCTTATATAGTAAAAAACGGTACTAAGGCCCCTTTTACGGCCCTGAGAGGTCAGATCGCGAAATGGAAAAAAGTCATTTCTTGGCAGGCCAAGACCTACAAAATGATATATACATCATGGGTCTAGGACTTATGGTTGTTGAGATCTAGGGTGATGACGGACGGACGGACGGACAGACAAAACGGGGACAATAGAGCATTTTTTTTTTCGAAAATGCTCTAACAACAACGATTCTTTGCAGCACAAAGGCATGATACAGCACCAGCGCGCAAGTTCTATTCGACTTTATTAGTAGGAAAATTTAAAGATGTAAAATGTATCATCGGGAAATGACGTCACAGAGGAATTTTATTTATGGCGCCGTCGAGATTACTTTAATATAGTAAAATACTCAAATAAAAATAATTAATTACAATTAAACTACCCCATCGAGATGAAACGAAACATGTCCTATAACCTTACCCATGTAATTATGTGTACTTGTACCAAATTTCACGTTATTTGGTTGTCTGGATCTTGAGTTATAAGGGAACAGACAGACAGACAGCAAATTAGTCTTATAAGTATAAGAGATTTCTCTTTTCCTTTTTTTAAACAACATCTTAAGGGGGGGGGCATCCCTCAATTAAATACTTTTGTATGCGACGAAGTATATCGGTATTTCTCGAAATAAATATTTATTTCTGTATGTCAATTAACATCTAAGTCATGTGCCCCGCCACAGTGAGACCAGTAGATATGTTCAACGCCACAGTGAGACCAGTAGATATGTTCACCGCCACAGTGAGACCAGTAGATATGTTCAACGCCACAGTGAGACCAGTAGATATGTTCAACGCCACAGTGAGACCAGTAGATATGTTCACCGCCACAGTGAGACCAGTAGATATGTTCACCGACACCTAGAGATCAGACTATGTGCGGCAATCACTTTTTTTTCAATATAATTTTTCCAGTTGGTCCGCACGCCACTCTTATACCACTCTTATACCACATAAAAGGTTTACGTTAGCCTGCACGCCACACTAATACCATATAAAAGGTTTACGTTGGCCTGCATGCCACCTAAAGGCCACATATAAAGTTTAATTGTTTAATTATACTGAACTTATTTATTTCTTTTAACTTGTGATACCTATCAGGTAACAAGTAGTATTAGCGGTTGCCCCCCCCCCGCCCCACAGGGGCCTACACATACAACACACCCATTATTTTTTTTAATTCTTCTGAGTCAAGGAATTTGTCGGTTCTTGCTGAACTTTGGCACCAATCCATTTAACAATAGCAACATTCAAACATTCACTCCTTCCAGCAAACAAGATAATCGTCCGTGCTACTAAGATTATTAATCCAAAGTCTATTTGTACTGAAGGAAACACTTTTAGAATGCCTTTCTATCCACCGTCTTGACAAGCTAGGCTTTAAGTGTTTATACAATCTTACCCAAACAAAAAGGAAGAAAAAAATCAATAAAATGTATGGTTCAATTTAATCAGTAAAAAAAAATCAGCCTTTATCGATCAGCTTCTCAGTTTAGGAAATTGAATATGTCATATCGAATATCATCTTAAACAGATTGTTCAACTTTGACCTCTATAGATAAAATTTTAGGAAGCAAAATTCTGAAGAGCTTTGAATTATAAATGCTGCCTGAGGCTAAATCTTTTAAGATTAAAAGCGTGATTACTTTGATCAGAGATTTCAATACCAAAAATTAAAAAAAAAAATGAAAAGATAACAGCTCATGAAATCAAAGAATGAAATGGAAGAGTTTAACTTGAAAGGAGGGGAAACTAAAATTTTAAAGATATCAATGTGAACTTAGATGTAACTACACTTTTAGTTCAGTGTTTCTCAGAACTTCTAACATTTGGAGGATATACTTTACATAAATATAAGATAAAAAAAAGTATGAAAAGAAGTAGGATGACCAACAGAACCTTAAAAGTCATGATCAGGGCCGGTTTAACCACCAGGAGGATGTCCAGCTAGAAATTCTAGGGCCCTTGTCAAACTATGACAACTGGGGACCATCAGACCCCGTGATACCACAATTAGCGTCAGAATAAATAAATACAAATAATTTAAAAGAAAAAGAAAAACGGGCCCCTTGAGGGTTGGGTCCCAGTGAAGTGTTCTAATTGCCCCCCCCCCCCCACTTGCGGCGACCCAAGTCAAGGGCGGTAAGAAAAGAAATCAATTTAAAAAAAAACAACTTTTATTAAAAAGATTAAATGAACTAAATAGTAAAACCAAATCATCAGACCATACAAATATTTCTATAAATAAATATTACTAAAAATTAAAAGCGTGGGAGAGTACAATATATAAACTAAATATTCTTAGTTTATAAATATACTGACAAACATACAATACAGACAGACAGACAGACAGACAGACAGACAGACAGTCATACAGATAGACAGACAGACACATAGATAGATAGATAGATAGATAGATAGATAGATAGATAGATAGATAGATAGATAGATAGATAGATAGATAGATAGATAGATAGATAGATAGATAGATAGATAGATAGATAGATAGATAGATAGATAGATAGATAGATAGCAGGGCTGTTAACAATACTAAAAAAATTATTGGCAATATCAATACCAATACAATTTTAAAACAAGTATTGCAATACCAATACCAATACAATTTTAAAACCAGTATTGCAATACAAACACCAATATTTATTTATTATTGCCAATACCAATACCAATATTTGGGTCATTCGACGAATAAAACGCAAATACGTAATTGATTGCTCTATATCAATTACATCGATAAACGATAACAACATTTTTGGCTGTTTTAGATGATGTATTTTTAACCAAATTTTGTTCAATAGTTGCTTTATCAGTTTCCCTCAAAGCATGCAAAAGTCTTTGACAACATAATAAACTACTATTAAATAAGTCGGCATACCTTAACGTCCTTAAGCAACAAGATATTTTAATATGTATGCTGTACACACATTGTGAATGGATGGATGGATGGATGGATGGATGGATGGATGGATGAATGAATGAATGAATGAAGCAAATGACTGTCATAGAAAAGCAAATGATACATAAACAGTTAAACATCACAATATAGTTAAAGCAGTCAGACCGAGTCAGTGGATTGCATTATATCTGGAAAACTAACGATGAACAATGAATTCCAGTAGAGTTCACAGGGTAACGCCACCTAACTGGCAGTTACCACTTTGCCAGGGGAAGAAAAGTAACCATTTCAAAATGCGCACTGCTCAGTCGTGAACGAAGAGGGGAAAATACTCGTCCTCCTAATGAAAACAGCCTTTCAACAGCAGCGCTTGAAGGAAGCCCTGTATTCAGGTCTATGTATATTTTACGGATATCTGGATAGGCATCCAATGATGCAATACTGTCTGAAGTGTCTGCCAAGTAATTATTAATTTCTTGATTCACATCAGGTGAATCATTCACACGATGTCGTCTGACTGACAATCCAGCGAAAAAGTCTGGCTGATTATCTGTACCATCAGCAGCAGCCGACGTTGATTTCTGATCATCAGTCGTAACAACCAATAGTGATTGTGAAACGCGTCTCTTCAGTACTTCAATAAGATGCGAACGCTGCAAATCATCATCCATCCAGTCCAACTTGAATTTGGGATTTACAACGGATGCCAGCTGAGCATCAGTGCTGTCAAACATGTTTGCAAATCTTCTATCGATGGCATTCAAAAGAAATGAAGCTAATGGAGAACAAACTACGAGCCGATCATTCTTTCCTTGATCAGGGAACACTTTTAACTGAGCCTTCATCACGACAAGTGTTGGTAAAAGGAAACCCAAGTCCAATGTCTTTTTTAGTTTCACCCTGCAAAATATCTAGTGCACAGCAAACAGGCTTCATAACAGCAACATACTCTATAACAAATGTTTTCTGTACAGGCTGTAACAGAACTAGTCTAGACGTTTAACACAGTGCAAGTGACGGGGCGTGATAAGAGAACTAGTCAAGACGTTTAACACAGTGCTAGTGACAGGCCGTGATAACAGAACTAGTCAAGACATTTAACACAGTGCAAGTGACGGACCGTGATAACAGAACTAGTCAAGACGTTTAACACAGTGCTAGTGACAGGCCGTGATGACAGAACTAGTCAAGACATTTAACACAGTGCAAGTGACGGACCGTGATAACAGAACTAGTCAAGACGTTTAACACAGTGCTAGTGACGGACCGTGATAAGAGAGTCAAGACGTTTAACACAGTGCTAGTGACGGGCCGTCATAACAGAACTAGTCAAGACATTTAACACAGTGCTAGTGACGGACCGTGATAAGAGAGTCAAGACATTTAACACAGTGCTAGTGACGGACCGTGATAAGAGAGTCAAGACGTTTAACACAGTGCTAGTGACGGGCCGTGATAACAAAACTAGTCTAGACGTTTAACACAGTGCTAGTGACGGGCCGTGATAACAGAACTAGTCAAGACATTTAACACAGTGCTAGTGACGGACCGTGATAACAGAACTAGTCAAGACGTTTAACACAGTGCTAGTGACGGACCCTGATAAGAGAACTAGTCAAGACGTTTAACACAGTGCTAGTGACGGACCGTGATAACAGAACTAGTCAAGACATTTAACATAGTGCAAGTGACGGGCCGTGATAAGATAACTAGTCAAGACGTTTAACACAGTGCTAGTGACGGACCGTGATAAGAGAGTCAAGACGTTTAACACAGTGCTAGTGACGGGCCGTCATAACAGAACTAGTCAAGACATTTAACACAGTGCAAGTGACGGACCGTGATAACAGAACTAGTCAAGACGTTTAACACAGTGCTAGTGACAGGCCATGATGACAGAACTAGTCAAGACATTTAACACAGTGCAAGTGACGGACCGTGATAACAGAACTAGTCAAGACGTTTAACACAGTGCTAGTGACGGGCCGTGATAACAGAACTAGTCAAGACATTTAACACAGTGCTAGTGACGGACCGTGATAAGAGAACTAGTCGAGACGTTTAACACAGTGCTAGTGACGGACCCTGATAAGAGAACTAGTCAAGACGTTTAACACAGTGCTAGTGACGGACCCTGATAAGAGAACTAGTCAAGACGTTTAACACAGTGCTAGTGACGGGCCGTGATAACAAAACTAGTCTAGACGTTTAACACAGTGCTAGTGACGGGCCGTCATAACAGAACTAGTCAAGACATTTAACACAGTGCTAGTGACGGACCGTGATAACAGAACTAGTCAAGACGTTTAACACAGTGCTAGTGACGGACCCTGATAAGAGAACTAGTCAAGACGTTTAACACAGTGCTAGTGACGGACCGTGATAACAGAACTAGTCAAGACATTTAACATAGTGCAAGTGACGGGCCGTGATAAGATAACTAGTCAAGACGTTTAACACAGTGCTAGTGACGGACCGTGATAAGAGAGTCAAGACGTTTAACACAGTGCTAGTGACGGGCCGTCATAACAGAACTAGTCAAGACATTTAACACAGTGCTAGTGATGGACCGTGATAAGAGAGTCAAGACATTTAACACAGTGCTAGTGACGGACCGTGATAAGAGAGTCAAGACGTTTAACACAGTGCTAGTGACGGGCCGTGATAACAAAACTAGTCTAGACGTTTAACACAGTGCTAGTGACGGGCCGTGATAACAGAACTAGTCAAGACGTTTAACACAGTGCTAGTGACGGACCGTGATAACAGAACTAGTCAAGACGTTTAACACAGTGCTAGTGACGGACCCTGATAAGAGAACTAGTCAAGACGTTTAACACAGTGCTAGTGACGGACCGTGATAACAGAACTAGTCAAGACATTTAACATAGTGCAAGTGACGGGCCGTGATAAGATAACTAGTCAAGACGTTCAACACAGTGCTAGTGACGGACCGTGATAAGAGAGTCAAGACGTTTAACACAGTGCTAGTGACGGGCCGTCATAACAGAACTAGTCAAGACATTTAACACAGTGCTAGTGGTGGACCGTGATAAGAGAGTCAAGACATTTAACACAGTGCTAGTGACGGACCGTGATAAGAGAGTCAAGACGTTTAACACAGTGCTAGTGACGGGCCGTGATAAGAGAGTCAAGACATTTAACACAGTGCTAGTGACGGACCGTGATAAGAGAGTCAAGACGTTTAACACAGTGCTAGTGACGGACCCTGATAAGAGAACTAGTCAAGACATTTAACACAGTGCTAGTGACGGACCGTGATAACAGAACTAGTCAAGACGTTTAACACAGTGCTAGTGACGGACCCTGATAAGAGAACTAGTCAAGACGTTTAACACAGTGCTAGTGACGGACCCTGATAAGAGAACTAGTCAAGACGTTTAACACAGTGCTAGTGACGGACCCTGATAAGAGAACTAGTCAAGACGTTTAACACAGTGCTAGTGACAGGCCGTGATAACAGAAAGACAAATCAGAAATAAGCCTTACCAATACTAACATATCAAGATATCGAAATATATGAAATAATTGGTACCATCATAGTTTAAATTTGTATAAATTATGTTTCTAAATTTATAAACGTGTGTGCCAATCAGTTAATTCGATAATTTATATATTAATTACTATATAGCAACTCCTGTAAAGGCAGATCGGTTTCAGTATATTGTAAGACGCTAATGGCATTTAAGTAAAATTACAATATACAATGTTCTGTTTGATCGTTGCTTTGAGCAAAACATTTTGATCGAAAACTTCAGTCGATAAGGAGATGGGGGGGGGGGTCGATTTGTTTTCTGTTATATAGATGTGGAGAGGGGGGATGTCTTCAATTTCTTCATATAACTTTTTGGAGAGTTAGTAAATTTTGTTGATATTGTTCTCGGTACATAAATTTGCATTTTTAGGGGAAGGAGTAAAAATGGTTGTAATTTTACTTGACACTTGCTGACAGGGAGAATTAGATAGGTGCTAAAATGTGTTGAAGGGAGAAGTAGATAGGTGCTAAAATGTGTTGTGCTAAAATTTGTTTTCATAACAAATGGACGACACCCCAACTAAACTTGTTTTTTAATATTATAAAAATGTTTAATACAACTTCTTCAAGACTTTATTTATCGTGTTTGATATTCATTGATTTAAATAGTTCACGTAAAGTAAGTCACAGATATACAAGAAACACTTTTTGTTGCGCCGACGCTGCTTGTATGACAGGTGTTAAGTGCTTGCCACACCTGCCTTATTTGTGGCGCTGATGCGTGTCAACAGAGTGGAGGGGTAAGCGTTCCCGTTACATCTGCTGGCATGACAGAGTCAAAATGTTTTAGCACTCACCCAGACAGGCCAGATCAGTATGGTGTGTATTGATCGGGCAGAATTGCATACCTAGGGTTTTCCTGCCATCATGGACAGAGAAGGAGGTTTTAGTGTACCTAACCCTTCTGCTAAAAATGTCAGGCTACGACAGTGTGCTTTAGTGGATCAGAGTAGAACGGTGCTGTGTACCGACTACAACTGTTACCACCGCCAGCAGTGAATAAAATGGACTCGGATTATTCTTTTTGACCACTGTACCATCCCTGTTGTAAAAAGGGTGGGGTTTTTAGGCCAGCAGACCCCGGCGATCTTTCCCCACAGATCATAGTAAGTCTCCTAGACCAGGCTTCAACAACCATATAGAATACAGATGTGTTATTTGGGACTGAATTTTATAGTGACTTGTGTGGCTGAGGGTAAGGATGACACTTTCAGTTTCATAACATTGATGAGAGGGAACTAAATAATTAGGAATATTGGTGTGCTTGAAGTGAGAGGGAGCTAAATAATTAGGAATATTGATGTGCTATGAAGTGAGAGGGAACTAAATAATTATGAATATTGGTGTGCTTGAAGTGAGAGGGAGCTAAATAATTAGGAACATTGGTGTGCTATGAAGTGAGAGGGAACTAAATAATTAGGAATATTGATGTGCTATGAAGTGAGAGGGAACTAAATAATTAGGAACATTGGTGTGCTATGAAGTGAGAGGGAACTAAATAATTAGGAATATTGGTGTGCTTGAAGTGAGAGGGAACTAAAAATTAGGGGGAGAGGGGAGAGAGGGAGATAGGAGAGGGAGGGAGAGAGAGGGAGATGGGAGAGGGAGGGAGGGAGGGAGGGAGAAAGGGAGGGAGGGAAAGGGAGAGAGAGGGGAGGGAGGGAGGGAGAGAGAGAGGAAGGGAGAAAGAGGGTTAGGGAGAAATCAGAAGGTAAACAGAAAACCTTATTTTAAACCCGGGCAAAGTCGGGTACTTGCAACTAGTCTTATATAAAACTCTCCGCACAGCCCCCCCCCACCCCAAAACAAAATGCTGACTATGGCCTTGACTTGATTTATATTTATATGTAGTAGCCGATAAAGCTACTGCACTTTGTAGGGCACGCTGATGCTCATTTCTTTTTTGATGTAAATAAATATTTGATGTGGTATTGTATTTACATTTGTCGAGTACTCATTTCTCGTTGTGTTGTGTGCGTCCTGTGGAATCACGTGGCTGGAACAAATACAAATACCGGCCAGAACTCAGTAGGTGATCATGCTCGTAGGCAACGACCTCATGGACCCCGCAAGGGGCCCTTGACACCCATTTAAAGCTGGATAAACTTGTGAGACGACTTTGCACCAAATTTCACCTGGAAAAATTCCATGGGCCTCCCATAGGATCGAACCCAGGACTCTCAGGTCGACAGTCGAGTATCTACACCATGTCTTGGCCATAATATAGATGAAAGTTCCAGTGGCTTCACTAAAGGGGTGCGGGACGTGCAGGCCGCACCGGGTGACACCGACATAAGGGTGATACCGACATAAGGGTGATACCAAAATGAACACTCAAATTTCATATCAGAGAGAACTCGATCTAGTCGGGGTTTCATAACCGTTCATAGATAAAAAACATGAGCAGTATCAAATGTGCCACCATGCAGAGCGTCTGGATTTTCGGTAAATGAATACAATTCTTGAGATGGTTGAGATGCCATCGAATATGACTCCTTGTTAAAAGAGCACCTAATGAGATTAAATAGGACAATCTACATTACAATAAAGTTTATCTGTATCTTATCTATCACCTGTTACTCAACATGAGTTTATAAATATCCTGGCACATCATTTAAAGGAGATCCTTTAGGGATATAATGGCTGCAAAGTATTTTGGAATTATGTTCGACAGCACACCTGACATATCACACACCTGACATATAACACAGCTGACATATTATACACCTGACATATCACAAACCTGACATATCACACACCTGATATATCAAACAGCTGACATATCACACACCTGACATATCACACACCTGACATATCAAACAGCTGACATATCATACACATACCATATTATACACCTGACATATCACACACCTGACATATCATAACCTAACATATCACACACTTGATATATCACACACCTGACATATCATGCACTTCATATATCAAACACCTGACATATCACACACCTGACATATCATACACTTGATATATCACACACCTGACATATCATACACCTGACATATCACACACTTGATATATCACAAACCTGACATATCATATACATGACATATCACACACTTGATATATCACACACCTGACATATCACACACCTGACATATCATATACCTGACATATCACACACCTGACATATCATACATTGAGCAGATGTTTGACCGCTCTCATTTTTCTATGATGAGTTATCTGGAGTTTTAAAAGAGATACGAAAGCTGAGAAGGAATTTGAAGGCAGCAGATGTTGATCTTGACAACGCCAAAGAGTGGTCAGTATTTGATGTTTTGAAATTCATTGCCGAATGGTAAAAAAAAAATGCCTGCCATCCACTATGGAACAATCAAGACTTATAATCTTGGTCTGTTTTCTAATGAAAGTGATATGATGAAAGATATTGATGGAGAGATTGACAGTTTTGCTGATTTGAAGACCAGGAAGGGAAATTTAATTAACAATAATCTGACTTTGCTTTGTTTGTTGTTGCAGTTCTTAGATGCTTTCACGTTAAAATATATTTTGTAATTTGTTTTTTTATCTTATATAATTAAAATTCATCAACTCATTGACCGATGGAACGTATGTCACTAACATTACAATTATAGGCGATTCTTTATTCGAAATTTGTTCCATTGAACTCGGCGGGTCTTGTGGGGTTAAAAGGGGGGTTGTCACCCTCCCTGAATTTTCCGCACAGGGTGACAACCACCATAGTGACACCACTGGGAACAGGCCCGGTTTAACCACTAGGCAGGACTAGGCGGCCGCCTAGGGCGGGAAAAATTCCGGGGCGGCAGCCGTGGTAGTAAAAGACGTAAAAATAGAAATATTAAAACAATTGAAGTCCTTTAGTAATACATGGATTTAATAATATTTTAGTGCTAAGAGTTTATTAATATTGAAATTCTTAATATATTTCACTAAATAAAAGGACAAAACGTCATATTAGATATTAAAATAATCTGGTTTTATAAAAGAAATCAGAAAACAACGCGAGTTGTCGAACGTTGTTGAATGCGTCATGCTTTCTATGACATATTTGTGAATTCCACAAACGCGACACATCTAGCTATAATTATAGGATTGCGTCTTGCAGGCTGCTGCTGTTGTCCCGCATGGTTGGGCGAAGAAAAATTCTGGCTTCTGCTGGTGATGCTAAGTACTTTTCAATAATTCTAGATTGCACACCAGATGCTGGTCATGTTGATCAAATGACCATGATCATTCGCTTTGTGGATGTGATTTCAAATCCAGAAAATGACACTGCGGCACCATCATCTGTAAAGGAACATTTCTTGGGTTTTGTGCCTCTAAAAGAGACAACTGGTGCTGGCATGACTGTTACTATTATTAAGCAGTTGGAAAAGATGTCTTTATCTATCGAACATTTACGCGGTCAATGCTATGACAATGGCAGCAATTTAAAGGGAAAAGCCAATGGTGTTCAAAGAAGAATTTTAGATGTCAATCCACGAGCATTGTTTGTTCCTTGCAGTGCACATACCTTGAATTTGGCTGTAAATGATGCCGCAAAATGTTGCTTAGAAGCAACAACCTTCTTTGATCTACGTGTTTATACATTCTGTTCTGCATCAACTCGCCGTTGGGAAGTTTTAACTCGACATGTTTCTAATCTCACTGTTAAACCACTGAGTGAAACAAGATGGGAAAGTCGAATTGATGCTTTAAAACCTATTCGTTATCAGCTTGGTGATATCTACGATGCTCTGGCAGAAATTGCGGATGACACAAATTTAACAGGAGCATCTGGTATTACATCACAAACAGATGCGCGGGTTATTGCAAAAGCCATTTTTAGTTTTAAGTTTGTCGTTTCTCTGGTTGTGTGGTATGACGTGTTGTTTGAGATCAACATGATTAGTAAACAACTTCAAAAAAAAAAAAAGAATTAGATATACATGGCGCCATCAATCATCTGGCTGAAACAAAGAAGTTTCTTGTAAACCGCAGAAATGACACAGAGTATGAGAAAACACTGGTAGATACAGCTGAAATCGCAGTCAATTTAGAGATACCAGCACTTTTCGAACCCGAACCAACCCGCATCAGAAGAAAGAAGAAACTATTTCCATATGAAGGAGATGACGACGAACCCATTAATGATCCAAAAGACAAATTCAAAGTAAACTTTTACTTCGCTGTTCTTGACACAGCCATACAATCGGTTGATGAAAGGTTCACTCTGATGCAAAATATTAGTTTGGTGTTTGGTTTCCTGTAGATGTTCATAGTTTACAAAATAAAACTAGCAGGGAAAATACGGAACATTGTTTGAATCTTGAGAAAGCTTTGCGACATGGAGACTCCAAAGATATTGACGCATTTGATCTAAGCAGTGAACTGAGAGCCGTTTCAAGACGAGTTGCAAGGTTGCATCGCCACAGGATGTACTAAACTTTATATTAAAAATAATCTAACAGATAGTGTGCCCAATACTGTTATAGCTCTCCGAATCCTCTTGACACTTCCAGTTTCTGTTGCCAGTGGTGAGCGAAGCTTCTCAAAACTCAAACTGATAAAGGCATATTTGAGAACGTCCATGCTACAAGAAAGACTTGTCGGATTAGCTACTGTGTCAATCGAACATGATATTGCTAGAGACATTGATCTGACGGAACTCGTTTCGACATTTTCTAAAGCAAAAGCGCAAAAAATAAAGTTTTGAAATTTAATTATAGATTTATTTTATTGGCCTACGATTGTAGCCTATAGCCATAAAACACAATTATACATGACATTGTATTGATTGTAGCCTATAGCCATAAAACACAATTATACATGACATTGTATTGATTGTAGCCTATAGCCATAAAACACAATTATACATGACATTGTATTGATTGTAGCCTATAGCCATAAAACACAATTATACATGACATTGTAGAGATTCTGTTGCAACTTAAATAGTTATTGAAGCAAACGACATCATAGTTTTACTTTGTGAAAGTTATAATATTACTTTAAATATTAGTTCTTTTAGTTACCTTTAGTAGGGGGGGGGCGGAGTGCGACAGGTTCGCCTAGGGCGGCAAATACTCTGGCGCCGGCCCTGACTGGGAAGTTCAGCATGTTTATTGATTCTAGAGGTGAGACACAAAATAAACAAAGAGTCTGGGCCAATCAGAAGAGACTTTACAATTTATGAACTACCATGGAGAGAAAAAATATATCAAGGAATTAACTCTTATTATTGTCTTTGGCAAATGTATCCGCATTAAATCAATTAAAAAAAAAATCTTTTACTTCATAAAAAACTCTATCTTTTTTGTGATTTTTTTTTAAAATTTACAATTACGTAAAAATGTGTTTAATCAGTTAATAATAATAATTTTTAAAGATAAAAATAAAAACTAACTTTGACTATATTTTGTCTCATATTGAGCATTTGTGCTTTCTCACTTAATAAAAATAGTTTTAACTGAGTTGGAGGATTTACAAACAAAACCACCATGAAACCAGCCACATAAGTCAAATTAATTAAAAGTATATAATAAAAAAAAAAGTATTGGAGATGCAATAAATGGCTTAAAAAACCTTTTGGGG
Source organism: Bulinus truncatus (assembly GCA_021962125.1). NCBI lineage: Eukaryota > Metazoa > Mollusca > Gastropoda > Planorbidae > Bulinus > Bulinus truncatus. The sequence continues at coordinate 7,683,719 of JAGDYQ010000016.1, read as the reverse complement.
GCTTTATCCATATGGGGATTAGTCCGCTAGGGTTTTTTCCACACAGCAAGAGTATGAATTGTGCGGACTGGATGGGAGTGGAGGAGTTCAAGTCTAGGTGTCTGGCAAATCTCTTTACTGTGTTTTCATTAAATCATTTGTATATGTTTGTACACATGTAATTGTTTATTGTGTTGATCAAGGACCTGAAGGTGATGTAATTTATCAAGGACCTGAAGGTGGTGTATGTTGTATCAAAGTCCTGAAGGTGATTATGCTGTATCATGGACCTGAAGCAGATGCACATTGTATCAAGGACCTGAAGGTGATGTACATTGTATCAAGGACCTGAAGGTGATGTACATTTATCAAGGACCTGAAGGCGATGTATGTTGTATCAAGGACATGAAGGTGATTATGCTGTATCATGAACCTGAAGGTGATGTACATTGTCAAGATAGCATAGAGTAGGTGAACGAGTTCAGGTCGGCGTGTATGTTTTGGAAGGGTGTGTACATTGTTGTGCGCTGGGGTAAAACGAAACTTGTGTGTGCTCGGGTAGTGGACAGCTGCAAGTGACGGTCAGCGCATAGTTTGGGGACTTTTATGTTACATTCGCCCTTTGGCATGTAATAGGATTATTCACAGACATGATGTTTGGTATGAGTGTGGGAAGGATGACCAACCTGGAGGTAGGCTGTGTAGTGTAGATCAATACGTTGTATAATGTATTACTAAAAAAAATAGCATTGTAAAGTTATGTCATTATGTTGTTTGTTACGTGTAGGCCCTGAATTGAACTTAACCTGTCGGAATAGTGCTTAGTCATTGGGAAGTGCGCCTTGACAGCCCTGAGTCGACTGTAACCTATCCGAATAGTACTGAGTCAGCGAGAAGGGCCCGGCCTGAAGTGCATCTTAACAGGCCTCATTTGACGGACACGTAGCCATCCTGGAGGGAGATAAGATCTAGCCGGCCCAGTCTGGAGAGATCACTGAACAGAATAATGTAATAGCTGATGTTTTAGAATATAGTCTTAGTGTATGTTAATACTATTGTTTCTGTGATGTATTAATTTAACGGAATCGATGGTGGGAATTGACACCTAATTATTATATTTCCTGTATAGTAATTTATGAGTGGCATTAAACTTATTTGTTTGAATATTTAACAAGAGTCATTGATTGGTATATGTTATATATTTACCTACATATATATTTAAATATAAATTGTGTATGTCCAGCCTACAGGGACCTGGGTGAACCTCTCACCAATGTACCCCTAGACCACGAGTTGTTCCTATTGGGTTGTGACATACATTGTATCAAGGACCTGAAGGTGATGTATGTTGTATCAAGGACCTGAAGGTGAGGTATGATGTATCATGGACCTGAAGGTGATTATGCTGTATCATGGACCTGAAGGTGATGTGCAATGTATCAAAGACCTGAAGGTGATGTAATTGTATCAAGGACCTGAAGGTGATGTATGTTGTATCAAGGACCTGAAGGTGATGTATGCTGTATCATGGACATAAAGGTGATTATGCTGTATCATGGACCTGAAGGTGATGTGCATTGTATCAAGGACCTGAAGTAGACCCCTCAGCCGCCGTCTTAAGCCGCCGTAAGCCGCCATGAAGCCTGTAAGCTGTAAGCCGCCACAAAAAATGTTAAGCCAAGCTACCAAAAACTTTTCTAAGCTACGGGAGATTCGGAATTACTAATTCATGTCATTTTAAAGCGATTACGAAAATCGCATCCAAAAATTATATAAAACATTTTTTTATATTAATTTTAATCTTTTTTTTTACGTCGCCATTGCCAGCATGGTAGGGTGTAGTGTGCCTACCACACCAGCACTGTTGGCGGCGCTGATGGGTTTTATTCATTTCCCAAAACTGGCCAGACCAGCAGGGTGTGTGTACTGCTGATCGGCCAGAATGGCAAGGCGAGGGGTTTTTCCTGCCACTCGGACAGAGGGGAGGGTGTAGTGTGCCTGTACCCTCAGCCCGAAATGGCAGGCTGCGCAGGTGTGCTTGAGTGGGACGGAGTGGAATGGTGTTTGTGTCGACCACATCCGTCACCACCGCCAGCTGTGAATACTGCGATGTCGGATAGTCCTCATTGACCACAGTACCACCACCCTCGCAAGAAAGAAGTTTTTTTTTCCTGACTAGAGAACCCCAATGATCTATCCCCCGTAGATCATGGTATGTCTCTCAGGACAGGATAGAGTGTTCATATGAATATCATGTCAATATTTCTAAATGAAACTCTTCAGCACACGTGAATTTAAATGACTATGATAGTCAATTATAACGAATACATTAGTTAGGATGCTCAAAAAAATTTTGCAAGTAGCATAATATAATAACACTTGAAATCTAACTCATTTTTGTATTTTTACATTGTTTTAAAAATTGGTTCTTAATTTAATTAAAATTTTTATTATTTTTTATTATTTTTAACATAAATCTTTATATTCACTTTTTATATACAATAAATTAAAAAGTATTATTTATTTATTTCAAAATTGTTGTTTGTATGACTAGTAAAAGTATAGTACATAAATATTTTGACAGTTATCTCCCTTATAAAAAAATATCGGTGATACCCAGTGTGATCGTTGGGATCCGGCTTTCAACAGGGGTGCTAGGTATTTTCCTAAGCCACGGCTTAAGCCGGCTAGCTAGCCATAAAAATTCTAAGCCAGCCATCATCAGTTCTACGGCGCGGCTGAGGGGTCTAACCTGAAGGTGATGTACATTGTATCAAGGACCTGAGGGTGAAGTATGTTGTATCAAGGACCTAAAGGTGATGTATGTTGTATCAAGGACCTGAAGGTGATTATCTTGTATCAAGGACCTGAAGGTGATGTATGTTGTATCAAGGACCTGAAAGGTGATGTATGTTGCATCAAGGACCTGAAAGTGATGTATGTTGTATCAAGGACCTGAAGGTGATTACATTGTATCAAGGACCTGAAGGTGATGTATGTTGTATCATGGACCTGAAGGTGATGTACTTTGTATCAAGGATCTGAAGGTGATGTATGTTGTATCAAGGACCTGGTTAGGTGAGGTATGTTGTTACAATTTATAATGTGTGATGCACCTAAAATCTGAATTATCGTGATGTTTCATTCCTGTTTGATTAACATCTTAGACTTAGATATGTAGCACTTGGTGAGGTTATTGTTTATATAGTAAACAGGCAGACGATTAGACTTAGATTTGTGACTATTTGCTCTTGTTGAGAATAATGTTTATATAGTAAACTTGCAGACGATTAGAATATTGTACTTATATCTAGACAAGGCCATAATGATCTAGAAGTTGATATGCTTGTTTATCAAAATATAAATGTCCTGGTGCTCAAAGCAAAGTTGATGAGTTACAATCTGTGTTTAACATTCTGCATTTTTTATAAATAGCTTTTTTTTTCACATTTTTTTTTTTACACTTTTTTTTATTTACCAAATTATGTATTCATTAGCCTCTTTATCAAATAGTTTAATATCGGATTCTACATGAAAGTACTTTATGTGTCGATTAATTAGAATTTTGTTATTTCTATTGAGTCATCGTCCATTAATGACGCCAACAAAAGGGGGGGGGGGTGTCTGTATTACTGTGACTATTGGGGGGGGGGAGTTTATTACATAACGTTTTATAGGAGGGAGAGATGGTATTTTTAGTTTTTTCTGCGTAATACAAGTTTTTATTTTGAGGTGAGCGAGTGTGTGTGTGTGGGGGGGGGGGTGAATAGACACGCTGGGAGTCACACCCTTAATTACACTTGGGGGGAGGGGAGGTCATCAAAAGTTTAGATGATGATCCTAAAATATGCTAAAATTTGTTGACGTAATAAATATCGACACCTAAGTAACAACTTTAAAGTGAAATTGTCAAATGTTTGAAACTTACGTTGAAATAGTGCAGGCATCTCGGGTAGCCATGAATACAATATTTTCAAACAATATTACAAGCAATCTAAAATTGTATATACATGTACTTTGACATAGTGTCAATACATTGTTGGATAGCTGCAGTATGCTGTTGATATATAGTGGTAATACACCGTTGGATAGCTGCAGTATGCTGTTGACATATAGTGGTAATACATTGTTGCATAGCTGCAGTCAGCCGATAAGCTATGCACTAGATAAGGTGGTTGGAATAAATTCTTACCCGCTCAATTTACTCAAATCAATAAATATTATTTGTTTACCTCCCCTTTTTGTGTGTTGAACTCTCCTGCCAAAAACGAAGTTGTTTACGACTTATCAGAATGTTTATAACTAAGCACCACTAAATATGTCAAGTACCTACCCACAACAGTTAGGCGGGGGAGTGGCAAGTACCTACCCACAACACAGAAGTGGTTCTCAAACGTTTCCGACTCACTATAACAACAGTTTTAGTTTTGAGACCATTTATAAAAATAGTTTTATTTTGGCGCCCCATCGGCAAAGAGGAACAACGATAAAAGATATTAAAATCGCCATTAATTGTGTGTTTGCGTGCGTCCGCACCAGTGTGTTCCTCCTTTTACGATGAAGGTTTACAAACTTGTTTTGGTGACATGTAGATTGTAATTATGTGACTTAATTCCTTGAACTCCCAGCAGATCAAAGGGCCTCTACAACCACTATACAGCGCACTCTGTTTTGGGTGGACTTTTTCAATTCCCCTCATCTCTGCAGATTTTCATCTCCTGCTTGCAAGACCTTCTCCAAGTGGTCTTTGGGTGGCCTACTTTCTCTGACATTCATCACTTTGAGAACCACAGATGTTAACTAACCACTGATGTAGAGTTATCTAACCACTGATGTAGAGTTAGCTAACCACTGATGTAGAGTTAGCTAACCACAGATCTTAACTAACCACTGATGTAGAGTTATCTAACCACTGATGTAGAGTTATCTAACCACTGATGTAGTTATCTAACCACTGATATAGAGTTATCTAACCACTGATGTAGTTATCTAACCACTGATGTAGTTATCTAACCACTGATATAGAGTTATCTAACCACTGATGTAGAGTTATCTAACCTCTGATGTAGTTATCTAACCACTGATATAGAGTTATCTAACCACTGATGTAGAGTTATCTAACCTCTGATGTAGAGTTATCTAACCTCTGATGTAGTTATCTAACCACATATGTAGTTATCTAACCACTGATGTAGTTATCTAACCACTGATGTAGTTATCTAACCACTGATATAGAGTTATCTAACCACTGATGTAGTTATCTAACCACTGATATAGAGTTATCTAACCACTGATGTAGTTATCTAACCACTGATGTAGTTATCTAACCACTGATGTAGTTATCTAACCACTGATATAGTTATCTAACCACTGATGTAGTTATCTAACCACTGATGTAGTTATCTAACCACTGATATAGAGTTATCTAACCACTGATGTAGAGTTATCTAACCACTGATGTAGAGTTATCTAACCACTGATATAGTTATCTAACCTCTGATGTAGTTATCTAACCACTGATATAGAGTTATCTAACCACCGAAGTAGAGTTATCTAACCACTGATATAGAGTTATCTAACCACTGATGTAGTTATCTAACCACTGATGTAGAGTTATCTAACCTCTGATGTAGAGTTATCTAACCTCTGATGTAGAGTTATCTAACCACTGATGTAGTTATCTAACCACTGATGTAGTTATCTAACCACTGATGTAGTTATCTAACCACTGATGTAGTTATCTAACCACTGATGTAGAGTTATCTAACCTCTGATGTAGTTAACTAACCACTGATATAGAGTTATCTAACCACTGATGTAGAGTTATCTAACCTCTGATGTAGAGTTATCTAACCTCTGATGTACTTATCTAACCACATATGTTAACTAACCACTGATGTAGAGTTATCTAACCACTGATGTAGAGTTAGCTAACCACAGATCTTAACTAACCATTGATGTAGAGTTATCTACCCTCTGATATAGAGTTATCTAACCACTGATGTAGAGTTATCTAACCACTGATGTAGTTATCTAACCTCTGATGTAGAGTTATCTAACCACCGAAGTAGAATTATCTAACCACTGATGTAGAATTATCTAACCACTGATATAGAGTTATCTAACCACTGATGTAGTTATCTGACCACTGATGTAGAGTTATTTAACCACTGATGTAGAGTTATCTAACCACCGAAGTAGAGTTATCTAACCACCGATGTAGAATTATCTAACCACTGATGTAGAGTTATCTAACCACTGATCTAGAATTATCTAACCACTGATATAGAGTTATCTAACCACTGATGTAGTTATCTAACCACTGATGTAGAGTTATTTAACCACTGATGTAGTTATCTAACCACTGATGTAGTTATCTAACCACTGATGTAGAGTTATCTAACCTCTAATGTAGAGTTATCTAACCTCTGATGTAGAGTTATCTAACCACTTATGTAGAGTTATCTAACCTCTGATGTATAATTATCTAACCACTGATGTAGGGTTATCTAACCTCTGATGTAGAGTTATCTAACCACTGATGTAGAGTTATCTAACCACTGATGTAGAGTTATCTAACCACTGATGTAGAATTATCTAACCACTGATGTAGAGTTATCTAACCTGTTGATCTCATCATTTTCTACACCTGCACTCTTACTGCAGAATTTTTATCATTTACACAACTGGAGTTTGTCTATATCTGTTATAGGTCAAAAACCCTCTCTTGCCTCAAGTTACCAATATATCTCATGTAGTGCCTCCATGGCCATTGCACTATCGGCTATGGTGGGTCTGAAAAAAGGGCACCATAAAAATCATCCCATCTAAGAGATTTCATCTCATCCTAACAGGGACTTCACACACACCCCATACCCTTGACATACTAAAAAAAATAATTTATTATGACAGATTCTGTTCAAGATTTTTTTACAATAAATTTCTCAAATGATTTTTTTTTTTCTGAATCGTGATTTTGTTTCATACTTCATCTGCCAATTACTGAAAAAAGTTCAGTTAATCCATAACTTTTGGTCTAAAACCAACTCAATCCACATTTTTTTGTCAAAGGTCATATCACTTAACAACTTTATCTCTAAAAACCATCTAATAAAGTTATCTCTGAACCTTCTCATCTGAAGTCAGTCCAGTTAACTTTTGCACAAGCACCTTTAAAAAAGAAAATGTATGAAAAAAATGAAGAAAAACAAAACTAATTCATAATTTAGTTTTATTATCAATATATTACATGAATTTAAAAAATCAAATATTCAACAATAATTTATAAGTTAATGCGTTCTTTAGATCAGAAGAAAAAAAAAACTGATCTCAACAAAATATTATTAAGACATTTTTTCAAAATGTTTAGAAGCAAAAAATTCATACCAAATCAGTTTTTGTAAAAAAATCCAATGTCCAATTTTATCACACAGTAAAACCAAAATATACAAAAACACAGCACATTGCACTAATGTTTCACCATTAAATCATTTTTTTTTTGCTATTACATGTCAAAAAAAAAATGACTGAAGGTAAAATATACAAATAATAATTCAGTTGGATCAGATGTGCACAAACTCAATGTCTAAATACTGACTGCTAAAGTTTTTTACAACTGCCAGTCTTCTAACTTAAAAAAATAACATTTCAAATTACTGAGAGAATAAAACATGAAATTCCCTAATTACAAAATTTGATGATTGAAAAACAAAATTTAATCAGATAAAAAGAATTTTCACTTCATTTAAAAAAAAAAAGATAAGCAAAAAAACTTTTATTCAAACGTAATAAAAAGAGAAAATTCTCACATAGCATATATATGTATAGAAATTATGGTTAATTTTAGAATCATATGCTTAACCTAAAGCATGCAAATTGGGCTAATCTCTAAACCTGTCCAACCACTGAAGAAAATGACTCGAAGTGAATAAATGTCATAAATTTCCCTGTAAATAATTTAGTGAACTTTACAATTAATTCAAACTAATTGCATTATAAGCCTTTAGCAAATTTTATTTTGAAATTCTCCAGGCTAAAGGAAATGTGAATTAGTTAAAGTAACTTCAAGTATTGAAGAAAGTCAATTGTTTTATAAAAGATCTCTACACTCACATGCCCACATTTTTTAAGCGAGAAAAATTTCTTTATAAAATAACTGTAGTTATCTAATGGTGACTTTTAAAAAGTTTTTTCTGTTAGTAATAGCCGAGCATATTGGTCTGCAAACATCCCAGAAATCAAATTAGTCATTTTATATATATGGTGAAATTTAAAAACACATTATTTCTTGTATTTGTGTGCAATTTTGTAAGGAATTTAGTTAGAAACCATACCATAATATTTTGATAATTTTGTCATGTATTAAATTACAATAGCCCAATGGCGCCTATGCTTTTATTTTTAAAGCATACTTTTTTAGAACTATTTAAATACTTTGAATCACTAGTGCTAGTAACAATAATTACAAAGATCTCAACAGTAGAATTTACTGAGTTAGTATCATTAAAAATAAGGAATAATTTCAAAACAATAAAGAAAAGATTATTGAACAGATACACATCAGAATACTTTAATGCTCACAAGAAAATACCTGGTTCAGTAAAAAAAGACCCTGTATTTAATAATTACCAAGATAGCACGCTTCATTAACATTTTTGTACATAGAGTTTAAAGTTATTCACAAAGCACCATCAATATACATAAACCTTAAAAAATCTGAACCCTACTTGAGTCAGATTTTTTATTTTGCTGTAGGTTACATTTTTAGTCAATTAAAATCAAATTGCACTTATAACCATATTAGTTACCCCATACTTAAAATTTAAATTATTACACTGGTGACAGTTTTAATTCCCCAAGTCCACCCATCTTTGAATAGTTACCTGACTTGGGAAAGTAAAGGTGGCTGGGCTTTGTGTCAACCATTCAACCACTTAATATACTGTGGTTAAGGAAACTGATGAATTCTAAACATTGTCTGCCCCAATAGCACTCTAGGGCTAAGGATATTTATTCTTCTCTTTACATTTAAGATTAAAATAATAGCCAAATGAAAACTTGTATTTTTGAAGCTAATTTATGTGGCATGTAAAATGTTAAAATGACATATAAAACAGCATGGAGAGCAATGACAGATTAGATTCAACTTGTCACATGTTTAATTATTTAGTTAATGTATAGAAACAAAATAATTCAAGTGTCCACCATGGACATCTGAAACTCTTGTCATGTGTCAACTGATATATCACCATTGTAAATAAATAATCCATTTTTCAATTCATCAATTAAAATTTTTTTTAAGTAATCGTTTAGATTTTAATCTTTTTTTTTTCTTAAATTCCAAGTAAAACAATCAGTGCCAGATCACTACATATACAACAGTATCAAACAGTTTTACATTGATAAACAATCAGTGCCAGATCACTACATATACAACAGTATCAAACAGCTTTACAGTGATTACAAAAAAAACATGCAAAAAAAAAAATGTATCCAACACTTTTTGGAATGAAAAAAAAAAAATAAAATCAATTTATGTATAAGTTGTCTGGAATCCAATTCAATTTCTTGTAAAGAAGAATGCTTTAAACAATAAAAAATGTTACAATATTGGGATATATCTTGATGAACTGATTACTGACTTGTCTTCCAAAAAAAAAAAAGAATTAGTAACATATATTTAATAAAATAATTGATCATACTAATCTATCTTTAAGATAGATACAAATATTTTAGATTTTTTTTTACTATGCAAATACATTTTTGTTTTATCTAACTTTATATAAAATATTTCACATATTTTACTCACTGAGAAAATATTAAAATACATATATTTTTATATTACCAGACATCATTAAACATAATCATTGTATTAAACACAGCTTTAATAAAGAATACAACACTAAAGCTAGACTAGTAAAGCCACTATTTATAAAACATTAAAAAATATTAATAAAAAAAATAATTTTAATTAAAAAGCTTTTATTTTTGAAGTTTTAGGCAATATGAAAAATGATTCGAAATTGTCTTTTAATTTAAAAAGAACTGAGGAAATTATTTTGGTGCATGAATTACATTCTTTTCATTAAAACACTTCAAGGATTAGTTTATAAACTTAAGGGGGTACGGTATTAAAATATCAAAAAAGTACTCTGACATCCTCTAAAGCAAGCTTTCCTGATTATAAAAATGTACATTTTATATGAATCAGTCTATAAATATCTCAGAAATATTTGACACAAAAAGGTCTTAAATTTCAAGATGGCGGCCCACAAATATCAATATTTTAATTATTTTTTTTGCACAAAATTATTTTTAAACCTACTATATCATAACTATGATATTAAAATGTCTTAAACTTTAAAAATAAAAAAGTTTTTTGCCAGACCCGGGTACCCCCTTAACTCAGTACCTGCTATAGATATATACCAGCTATTAAAGTTTTTTTTATTTTTCTACTTGATATCTTATTGCGTTCATTTGTCTAATCATATAAAAAAGGTTTGTATTTGATGTCATGCAGTCTGGTAAATTTAATGTAAGACCAAGTTATTTATTTGTCATAATATTGATAACAAAGTTATAAATAAAAAAAGACCTGCTTTAATCAACAAACATGACAATTATATGATAATTATGTTTTTTTTAAAGAACATATTTAATGAATACAAACAATTAATCTATGTATTTATGGAGTGAAATTTAAAATAATAATAAAGAACAACAATCACAAATAGATTAAACTCGTAAGGAATCAGATGTTTCAGCAACAAGTATGTAGAGACAATTAAAAATGAATTATTCATCTGTTTCATTTTAAATACTAAGATATTTATGTGTAAAAAAAGAATTGGGTTGGTCCAAGCTAAAGAATTCATACAACTAGAACTTTACATTTTGTAAGAAATGTGCATAACATTATTTCTTAATCATGCTAGTTGACTATTCCATGCAACATAAGCAATTTTTAACAATTTAAATTTAGATGCATAGGTGAGATGATATGAAAGCAAATCTATAACAATTATGTGGTATGATGAAAAAGGTGAAAATGATTCAACTGGTCACTAATATTGACCATACAATGAAATATTTTGTTGTTTACAGTGTTTACATGAAGGTTGAGTAATTCATGACAATTTTTCTTTAGAGAAAGCTGCCAAAATCTATGGGAAATAAATCCCAGCTGCCAAAGATTAACAGGAAATAACTCATCATACAGTGACTTTTCTTAATGAAATTATCTCTATTATAAAACGACGTGTAAAAGATTTCCCAAAATCTTAAGAAGATTTGTCTCCTTCTGTATGCTGCCAAATAACAAATTTAAAGCAAAAACTCTTACAATATACAATGACAGCAGAAAAATAAAACAAAAAATAAAATGAGCAAGTGAACATTTTCTTTATTTAGAATCATTTCATACTGAAGTTTATTACACTTGGACCATTATAAACGTAAACAAATGTTTTACACTGATGTTTGAATAATATAAGCATGAACTGTTGTTTTACACTGTTTTAATATTATTTTAAAAATAAGAAAAGCTGCAATAAAGTATTGGATCCCACTAGAGAATTATTTGTTTGTAAAGTAGTTAATAAAAAAAAAGATTAGATATATAAACTTCTTGGTTGTCCCCCTCATTTGTTTAGCTGGTAGTTACATTAGTGAATCAATGATTTTAGATAATTATACACTGATTAGCATAACATATTATATACTGATAAACAGTTCAAAAACATTCACTTAAATTTTCAGTGGTTTAGAAGCTGTCTTTAAATAACATTTTTATAGCAAAAAATAAATTTCAAGTCCAATAAACACCATTTGCCACGGAAAAATAAAAGTCCACTGATGAGGTAGAAATGAAAGCAAGCCCATCACATGGAGGTCAGCCTGAACATTGTCAGGGGCACCAGCTGGGTACAGTAATAAAATCACTTAATGGGTGGGTTTGATAAGAGCGGCCCCAGTTGGTAGAGATTATAAGGGTCCAAGATTAGTTGGCATTAGTCATAAATGAAAGAAAGCATTTTACGACAGATGGGTAGAGGGGAAAAAAAGCATTAAATTTATATAGTACAAGAGGGTTAAAGTAATGAGTTGATAAAAACCACAAAATTTCTCAATTTTTCTGGAAGTATTATAGCAAAGGTATTTAATTCTATGTAGCTTAAAATGCTGATGTGAAACATGGATTAATAAAAGAAAAACATCCATTGAATAAATGCCATCATTATTCTCCACATCAAATTATATATGATGAGCCAAAAACAATGAAATCATAAAAGAAAAAAAAAAAAAGGTAAATAATCGATTTCTGGGTTTCTTAATGTCTCTTCTGAAATGTTTGTCAACACAGGTTTTGTGGAATAGCCAATAGACACATAGTAGCAAGTTATACGTAAGGCAGTTAATAAAACTGAGAGTTTTTCATGTTTTTTTTTTTACAATCCTTAAAAACCAAATAAATCTGAAACAAATCTTGATACATTGCTACAGTAACACTGGTATCTATTGTGTTGTTGCTGATAAATTGAATACTCAGAGTAGGGAAATGACATTCATCATTCCAGTTAGATCTCTATAAAGACTCTCCAGTCTCAGCTAAATAAAAGGATAAAAGATTGTCAATAGATAATTAACATCAGATCAAAATAATTGGACATATGTGTACAGTAGGGGTATGACTAAAATATAAGCCTATATCCCCATATCATATTTGGTGGAGCTTTGTATCACAAATAAAGAAAATATGGGTTATTTTTGTTTTGGATAAAAAAAAGTTCACCCTCCAATCAACACAAATATTTTATAACATACAAATTTTCAAATATTTCAATAAAGGTTTCACCATTACAAATCAAAGTGACATAAGAATAATATTGATAATTGTTGCAATGTTACAATGCTTATTTCTATTGTGCATTAGTTAAAAGAAATTTAATGTTCAATTTTTCAATGGACTTGTAAAGTGGAAGTAAATCAAGCATCACTTTAATTGCACGATCTGCACAGATATTAGAACGATGCATTGGTATAGGTGTTGGATCTGTGGACGAAAAGGTCTTTAATGACTTCAAAGTCACACGCTGCCTTAGCTGTTTGCAGATTCTCCAGTATCAGAATGAATGATGACAAACAATAAATTGCCCTGGAGTTCCATCTCGCATTACTGATTTATGGAAGTGATTGAAAATTTAGTTGTAGGAAGCTTCCTGTAGTTTTGAAAATCCTGTGGCAAGATATTAAATGATCAAGAAAAGCCATATCATCTCGCCAGCACTCTTGTTCTGATTTCTTTAGTGGTGCTCCAGTATTATCAAATGATGTTTGGAGTTGTTCATAATTTTCTGTTATTGTTGAAACAAATGAGTAGCTGATGTTTGGTAAAGTTGTTGATGTACTAAAATGATTTTTAAAGTTTTCCTTGAAATTATTTTTAATTTTTCTCCTTCTTTCATTAGACCTTTGTAAACGCCACTTTGAGTTGGAGTAGATATGCAAACTTCAGTTCCCGGCAAAATTTCACAGATTTTTTGGGCCTTTCTTGTACTCAAGTTTGCTCACTAAACGCACTGCAAAAGCAGTTTTTTGTCTTTTAGACTTTAAAGGTTTCTCATTATCTTCACTACTATTGAACACTGTTCTTCGCTCACAAAATCTTCTTTACTCACAGAATCTTCTGTATCCAAAATTGGTTAGACACTTGATTCAAAACTTTCTTTAGTAAAGCTTTCTGTGACTGGCACTTTCCCTCTAAGTAATTTCATTTTTCTTGTATGAATCATTTGTTGAAATCTGAAGTGCATAGAACTCTCTGTCTTCGCGGCACAACCACTCTCCTTTCTCATCTCTTACATTAAACATCGCTGTGAAATCATAGTTTCCAGGACTTTGATTATGTCTTTCAAACTTCTTAACAACATTGTACGATCATGTCTTCTGCTTTTTACATCAGAAGCAATTGTTTTATATCTGTTAACGATATGTAGTTCCATTGGAATTTTTCGCATTTGATCAACAGTCTTTGGTGATTTAATGCCTTTTCGGAAATACACTAGATTTCCAAATTCTCTTGCTCGTCTCGGAAGCTGGAGCGTTTTTGACAGAAATGCTCTGAGGCAATCCAGAAATGACACAAATACTAATTATGCATATAATAGTTGCCAACTAAAATGCTGACGGTGCATGGAACAACAAAGAACACAATTACAGTTAAAATACTAAATGCGGGTTTGACATACGATTTACTGGGCGTGTGGAGGGTAACCTTTTTAACAATTGTGGGTTGTTATTGATATTTTCTGCATAGATATGAAAAATATCCACTTGTATCAGTATGGGGAATTAAAAATAATGAAAAAAATTTTTAGTTATATACCTATTGTACAGGTTTGAGTGTAAATGTATCAACATTATTGGACATACTCACTTCTACATGTCTGATTGAAGATAAATAATGTGTCCTGATCTGTTCCATCACTTTTTCTGGCTTTTTCAAAGTCATCCATATGAATACAGCAAAGATCTTCAAAAAAAAAAAAATTACTTTCTCAAGACAGAAAGACTAACAAAGAAAGAAAACATATAATTTAATTATTGAATAATAACAGAAAATATACATTACAAATATTGAATAATAACAGAAAATGTACATAGCAAATATTGAATAACAACAGAAAATATATATTACAAATATTGAATAACAACAGAAAATATATATGACAAATATTGAATAACAACAGAAAATATACATTACAAATATTGGCAAACTAAATATTGAGGAATCTGGGAGCTTAAACCAGTGGCCAACCAATGGATTGAAATAGAACTGAAAAAACTATAATATTTTTATAGAGCCATTTTTGTGTGCATCCTTGGGGATGGTACAATTGGGAGCCCTATAGTTTTATGTTAATACATAATTTATACATAAACTTGTTTGATTATAGAAGTAATTAATTTATTTAAAATGTTACATTTAAAGACAATAAGTTATGGTGTTAATAGCAGCCAGTCAATTTTTATTTTTTATCCATAAAATTGACCCTTATTTTTCAAAAAGCAAAATAAAAAATATCAACGCACAGTCCAGAGAAGCTTTTTAGATATTTAGTGCCAAATTATAATTTGTCAATGTGCATAATAACTTTGAAAATATCACATACTGTCAAAACATTTTAGTTGGAAAATTAACACCCCATTGAAGTGTTACCAGGGGCAAACAACTTCTAACTCCACTGTTAAATTAATGACAGTGACACACAAGATAGGTCTGACTTTATTTTTGTGAGTAAAATTTAAAAAACTGAGGACAAAAATACACATTGAAAACAGCCCATTACATGATTGTGTAAATTAATTGACAATTTTTCCTCACATGAAATTACAACAAACCTATCTAAAATCAGTTCATGATTCTAGAATAATTAGAAGTTTGGTTTCTATGTGCAATTCAAATTTTGCTATTTTGAAAGGAGAAATTTGCAAGAAAATTGAATATATGTATTTGCTAACTGAAAATAAGCCACAAAATCCATGAGTTTTGCACTTTTGTTTTCATACAATTTTCTTTTCAAAATGTATATACATGTATTCCGCTTGTTTGGGTCAATTCACATAATGAGTCTCCACATTTTTACAATTCAGCCCGACTTGTTTTGATGCAGAAATCAAATACAGAGTCAGAGCCTGCATAAGGCTTTTGTTTTTTCCCTGAGATGCAATTGTTCATTGAGTCATCAAAATATTCTTTTTTCCAAAAAAAAATAAAATATGGATAATATTGCAACTTTAGCATTTCTTTGATATTAAAATTAATATTCAGTCTGGTTGCGAGTTTGGTATCACTGTGTCGTGAATGCAAAAAAGTAAGTCTACATTCAAATTTACGATACAACCATATTGCATATTAAAGAAAAAAAGGTAAATTTTTTGATGATTTCTATTTAAACCTGTTTAAATGATTTCATTGATATTTTATTTTCTTTCAAATATTTAAGTGTGTTATATTTATGCCATTAAAAAAACTCAATGGACAAATTCATTGAATTAATTTTAGTGAACTACTTCTTTGTTGACAAACTAAATACAACTATTTCAATTAAAACTAGTGGAAATAACATGGCATTATTAAAACTTATTTTAGGTGGTGACCAATTTTCTTCTAACAGTTGCTACTTGTATTATGAAAACAATGCATGCCTGAACTATATAAATTCTATTCAATGGAAGTAAAACAATGATCCTTTTATTCATTCAACTTTCAACCAATTTTTACCATGACAATGAGAGTCTGGATTCTTGTAAAATATCAGGTCTTTATGTATGTCATAGCCACACACAACTATAAAATGACCTAAAAAAAAAAGATATATTCATTCTTTTTAACTGAGCATGTGTTTAAAAAAAAGTTTGAAAAGTGTAAATATGGCATAATATAAATATAGCATTGTGTAAATATGGCATTGTTTATTTTCACTGATATCATACAATTACAATCAAGAATTTGGCATAATATTTGACAACAGTCTATCCGTAATTTAAATATATTTTAATTGCACAAAGATTTTTAAAAAATTGAAAATCTATATGCTTAAATAACAATCTAAGTATTAAAGCTTCAAATTCTATTACTAAATGTACAATATTTACATCACCTTGATAAGGTCCAGAGTTACATGTCACACACGACCAACATTTGCGTAACTGAAATAAAACATTTTACCTCAAATTAGTAACAACGGTAACAATAAAAAAATTATGGTAAAAAAATATTGACAGACTTTTATCCTATGAGAAAATACAATTTATATTTGAAGTTAATTGTAAACATTGTTCCTATACACAAACTTTGCCAGAGACTGATGCTACAATTATTATTAGACATGACAATACTAAAAGTATCTCAATTCTGAGTCTCTACCTTGGATGTATAATATATAATTTAAAAAATAAGTCAAGAATGGCTGAAGGGAAAATAATATTCTTTAGCAATTTTGTTCAAAATAGTGAAAGATATTAAATTAAAGTATTAAATTACATTGATGTAATAACAAAAGTAATGTCATAAAAGTACATCAGGATTCCTGATTCAGGAAGATAGATTGACATAATAGAATGTAATGAAAACTAATGAAGAATATAATAGCTAGTTAAACTGAAATCAATGATAACACTATCTACAAATAAGATGTAAGTTAAGAAGTGTAGGCCGAAATACAAACATAAATAAAATGAATTTTTTTTTATTAGATATTCATCGTGACTGCCACTCCTAATAGTTTATTCAATCAACAGACTTACGCTAAGTTAACATTCACATAAAACTAATTCATATTCTAATTCATTAGATATTGATAGATTGCGTATTAATTCAATAGATATTGATACATGTGTAGTTGGTTTATGTCCTTGTGGTTTTCCTATGTGCTTCTCTAAACGCCTTATAAAAAAACCCTGAAAATTTGACAATAATATGGGGCCTAAAAAGAGTGGAGTGTCAAAAACTGTGCTCACCATAAAAACCCAGCAAGAGATTATAACTAAAGTAGAGGGTGGACAAATAATGACTGATGTTACCAGGCAGTACGGCTTGCTTGAATCCTAGCTAAAAAAGATATCATCAAGAAGACTCACGCCGCTAAATGAGTAACGAAAATTACATCTGAGAAGCAAACAGTGGCGCAACCGGGGGGGGGGGCTTGAGCCGATCCCCCCCAGACCAAATCATTAATACATATTTTACTATATAAAGTTACTAAAAAGACTGTAAATTGTCTTTTTTCTATATGTGAGCCCCCCCCAGAATTTTTTTCTATATGTGAGCCCCCCCCCCCAGAATTTTTTTCTATATGTGATTAAAGCATTTTTTGCTGGTTGCGCCACTGGAAGCAATGAAGTGCCATCCATAAAAAAAAATGGAGAGTTTGCTTTTAGTTTGGATAAATAAACGGGAGATAAAGAGAGATGTAACTAGTATGGCCATCATTCAAGAGAAGGCTGGAGAAATTTTTGAGAAATTGAAAGAACAAACTCCAGGCTCGTCCTCCGAAAATCTAGAATTGAAGGCTACCACTCACTGGATTGCTAAGTTTAAAAGGAGATCTTTCATTAAAGATCTTTTGAAGAAGTGGGAGGAAGTCAGTGCAACGGTCTTAAAATGGCACCCAGACCAAGCTGATGTCAATATGGTTGCTGATCTCTACAACGACATAGCTATCCAACATTTCCTGAAAGTCCCGATGGAGAGAGAAAAACTATCGACATTGGACATGTTCTTTAACGTCCAAATAAAGGAAAAGGGCTGATTAATAAATTTGTAATAAATAAACTTACTTAAAAAATAATACTTGTACATGACATTTTATAAAAATTAAATTTGTAGGATCTGTAGAACGAATTAGTCGAATTTCCATGAACATATATGGTAAATCGATGATCGGTTAACGAACGATTCGGATAGCGAACATAATTGTGGAACGGATTAAGTTCGTTAACCGAATACCCACTGTAAATAAAGTAAATATTCATGCAATGGAACTCTGATTTCTTCTCTTAGTCGATTCAAAATAATTTGCATCGATAAAGCTCTTTATAACGTCTCTAAAATATTCTATTCCGACTTCATACTGTGAACAATCTAATAAAAATGTGTAAAAAAAAACCTCCATCATGCTGTTTATTCTGAATTCTGTGTGTATGCATCATTTTGTTAGAAATTACATATAATATAACTGACAATAGGGACCACTTGTTTGATTTTGGCAGTTGTGCCATCAGTCTAAGCTCTGGGAATCGCAGAAAGCAAAAGTATAATAGCAAAATGTATCTAGACAGTAGATATTGTACTCCTCCTGAGTTCACCATTAACTGTCAGCTCATGCTCATGTAATTATATTGAAGAATTAAATATTATTATTGTTTCTTTTAAATGGAGTCGACTTATTATATTTACGTTGTTTATAGCTGTTAAGAAACCAGCATTTTAACTAAAAGGACCTCGCAACACAGGAGTATTTTTTTCTGAAGAATCAAATGATGTTACTTTTTAAGGTTTACTGTCAGCATATAGGTGTGCATGTTGAAGGAAGTTAAATTAAGGGTTTATATATATGATTAACATTTCATAAAGAAATAATCCTTACTCTGCTATCATACCATAAACATTTCATCAAGGTCCAGTCCACCAGGTGGCTTATGAAATCATCTATGGTTAAGACTCTGCAAGAGACATGTAGATAAGCTTCAAGTCAATTAAAATAAAACAAATAGATCAAGTACTAAATGAATTTTCTGTAACATATTGAGATTACAATAGCTTAAAACAACAGAAGAAATAAATCTCCTCACTTTAACATATCTTATTGACTAAAATCATTCAGATATTTACCTTTTCTCTATCCGCACACCCTGCAGTTGAGCATTTTCAAACATAGTATTTACCCTCATTTCATCTACAGTAAAATTTTTACGATAAAATGACTGCAGGAACAAACAAACAAAATAAATGTTAATGTATTAATTCAAGTGGTAATAATATAATTCAGAGTATAATAATTAATAAAATACTAGCTACACTTCTCCTCATATAGGTTTTATTATTTATTTAGTCAAAATAATTAACTTTTTTATCTTGAGATAAAAAAAAAATTATATAACCTTTTTCCCATGTGAAGAGTTCACTCCAACCGTTATGGTGTATAAACATGAATCAACATTGTGTCTAGTTAATATGTATGCCAGATCAATAGTCCAAATACTAAACAAGAAAATTGCAAAAGAAAAAAAACACCACATGACATAAATATTTCCTTAAGACAATCAAATATATCAATATAGATTATGAATGATTGAACTTTTCTAGTTTACTCACAGTACTGAGATAATTCTGACATTTTATACATAAATTGGTGAAAGTTCTATGAGATAATTCTGACATTTTATACATAAATTGGTGAAAGTTCTTTAAGATAATTCTTACATTTTATACATAAATTGCTGAAAGTTCTATGAGATAATTCTGAAATTTTATACATAAATTGCAGAAAGTTCTTTGAGATAATTCTGAAATTTTATACATAAATTGCTGAAAGTTCTTTGAGATAATTCTGACATTTTATACATAAATTGCTGAAAGTTCTTTGAGATAATTCTGACATTTTATACATAAATTGCAGAAAGTTCTTTGAGATAATTCTGACATTTTATACATAAATTGCTGAAAGTTCTTTGAGATAATTCTGACATTTTATACAAAACTTGCTGAAAGTTCTTGAAAATGTTACTAGAGCCTTAGGCATTTGCATATGTGTAAATTAAATTTTTAATTCAGATCAGTTTATTCACATGTCATTTCAATTAATGCCTTTAACTTCTGAAAGTAATAATATAGTCGGGTTACTCAATTACCATAACATCTTTTCCAAAAAATTAGGCAATCAAATTAGGCAGATTACGGCGAATGATAACAAACTGTATCATTCAGGGTCAGAAAACAGAAATAAAAAATGACAATCCTAATGTTTCAAGGTCTAATTGCTGCTATGATTTAACGTAGACGTGATAGTTCCTGCATTCGAGTATTCTTTCTTTTTCAATCAATTTCTGTTCATAGAATACAGACATTTTTTTCTTGACTTTTTTCCCCATTATCTATTAACACATTTAGGTGTTACAATAAAAATTTTAATTGCATAATTTTTAAACACGTTAATGGAAGCTAATCAGTAGCTCTAGTTAATATGGTTACCTACAGGTATGTTAGGAAAAAAAAAAGGTAAAGGATTCCCCCTACAGCCACTGGGGAGCTAATAGGGTTAATGAAATGTAGATACTAAACCACGGCATACTAGCTGATTGTGTGGCTAGCACAATGCCCAGCAGCCTTTACCGCCCTGACTAATGTCAGATACCCATTTTCAGCTGAGTGGACCTTGGAACTTCAGTCAGGGCGTGAAAAAGTACTCAGCTCTCCCAAATGCTTTGGCTCTCAAATTGACATTTAAGTGCTTTTCACTGCATAACCATCTTTCAACTAAACATATGAGAGTGCATACATGAATCTGTAGCCATAATCATTTCTACAAAGACCTAAGGATGTTCTGTGTCGCTGTAACATATACATGGCCAAGATGTACAATGTCTGACATTACAGTCAATAATTTTGATAAAAAAAAAAAAGAGCTCATTTTTTAAAATCTGTCAGACCATCAGACTTTTAACAGCTAAATTAATGGTTAATATTATTCCTGAAGATTTATTTTATTAATAATATAAAGAAATAAGCAAGTTTTTGTTTGGCTGAAGGAAAGTATTGTTTCATGAGATCTATAAGTTCTATTAAATGACTTCAAAGTTAAAATTTATGTATAAATTTACAAGATTAAAATAAGAAATACTTGTAATACAGTGCAGGGCAGGCGTTCAACTGTCAAGCTTATGAGATTGTGTAACTTTTTTCACTAATGAATTACTAAAGTTAATACATGCTAATTAAAACATTTTATTTGTAAAAACTGTAAAAAAAAAAAACTATTTAATTATACTATAACATACTCATATTGCACTATGTATTTACATATGCAGTGTATTACTTACATGTCCTTAAAATAATAATGCTCAGCTTACCTTTCCCCACACTGCAGAGAATCAAGATCATTTGTATAGACATCATCACACGGTTCATTTAACATCCTTGACACAGGAGAAAATTACTTTAGAATCGTAGGAAATTTAAACAAAAAAGCAATCATTATACAAACACAGAAATTTTTACAACGAAATTTAAAAAAAAATAGATGGTATATATGTTTGATATATTATGTATATGACATCAACCTTAGTATCATTGAGACACAAGCCAATCCACAGTCCCATGTGTAGCACTGGTTGACAAAAGGTACAGCAATAACATGTTTGTCTTTAAAATCTGTTACAGGTAAAACTTGATCACCCCCTGTTAGAAAAAACTTGTTACCATTAATTAATTTTACAAGTGAATTATTCTAATGAATGTACTTTGAAATGGAACTAATTCAAATAAAAGTAAAATAATATAACAGCGGACTTGAGTAAGAACTTTTTAAAAATAAAAATTACATAATTTTTCAGGCCAAAAATTAGACAAATGTAACAAAGACATGTCTAGCATAATGGTTAACATCACACAGCAACATGAAAGATGTCAAATTGTTACTAATTATATATCCTGATAAAACTTATGAATTAATTTTAGTCTATTGCTCTCTTATAAGAAGACAAAAGAAAACTAAGACCCACCCATAAATTATTGTACAGTCAAACCTTGGTTTACGAGTAATTTCGGTTATGAGTAGTTCACAATGACCAAAATGTTTTACCAAATTAGCCTTCATATATAAGGGATGTCTTGTAAAACATGCAAAATGTTTACAAAATAAATTCTAACTGAATATACAAGCGAGAATTTGTAGAATGATTAGTATAAATGAACTGCTTTTACAGTTGAGCTTATCATAATATATGATAACTAATCAACCAATGGTTCTTTTACCATATTCTCAGTCTCACTCAGCATGATTCACTTGTACAGTCAACATATGTGTGAACTTATATTGTTTATTAAAGAGTGGTAATGTTGTGACTGTTTAGTAACTGTGACAAAAGCTTTCATGAAAAGAGTGAGAAATCCCTCACTTAAACTAAAATTAACAAAAGTGTAAAATGTTAGAAAAATCATGAGTAGAACATAGCAGTGCAAACAATGAATCTGTTCATATTACACAAGTCACAATGGATCAAATTATATTGGATTTAAAAAATTAAAACCATAAAAATGTACTCATTTTTAGTCATTCCATTATGATCATCTAAGACAATGCAAAAATTAGAATAGTGCATCTGGGCAGGTAGACTTTATACTGTGCATCTAAATATGTTGCTTTCAGATGTGAAAATATTCTGCATTTGTTTTGCATGACACTATGCAAGTTTGATTTTTCCAGTTTTAAAACGTGACAAAAATAGTTGGACATAAATTATCTCATCAAATCAATCACTATGTACACTTTTCCATGGGAAGAATTCATCTGAATAAGTGACAAAACTTTCTATGTATTTTAGGAAGCAACACAATTAGTCACTCAAGAAACATTAAAAGTTAGCAAAACAACACTGCAGATATGTTACGTTACAAACGTAATCTCAATAGGCTGTGCAGACAACATCACTCTAATGGTTTCAGACAGGTTTTTGAGAATATTCTACATCAGTGGTTCCCAAAGTGGTCCCTATGTACCCCCAGGGGTCCCCGATTTCTTTCAGGGCGTCCATGGAAGGTTAAATATAAAATAATTTTATTAGCTGCAAATGATCTAATATGCACCGTTTTGCACAAACCAACTTTTGACATTATAAAAAGAATTCCACTGAATTACAATACAAAGGACGCATGGGCGTCGCTAGGAATTTTTCCTGAGGGGGGCAAAATAATATGTTTTTTTTATTTTAACTGACAATGCCATACAGGTTTATTTCTCAATTAAATCCTAGCTAAGTATACATTAATTATTTATATTGACATAAATAAATGTATTTGAAAATTCAAACATTTTGACTACAAGCACAAGCATGTTCCGATTTTAATTTATTTTTGTTTAGTTTGGCCTTCTGTAGCTTGATTTGACCTTCGAAAATGTTTTTTGCATTCCGGTTTTTTTTATCTTGCAATTCTTGTTAGTTTATAATCGTCAGCCACTGAATTTTTAAATTTATCCTAAATTAATATGAAAAGATGGAATCCAGAAATTGTTGTACAGGCTCAATAAAACGAAAAGTAGAGAAATCGCTGGATTCCGAAAAGCCGTTATTAGAAGATTTTAGGGCGTCTGCAGCATCTGAATTGTCATATGCATTGAGGACAACAGTACAAGTTCAACAGCCAGACACAACTGAAGAAACTATTTCTAATTTGATTGTTGCTGTCACTTCTTCATTTCCTAAATTAAATATTGGAAGTTATGTCTTGACATACGACCATTCAAATGAGTTGAAATTGCTGCTGATCCTTGACTGTTAGACCCCTGATAAAAATTATGATTTTTAGACCTGACATTGGTGGAAACAGAGGCTTTAGATATGCTTGGTTATCAGACTATTCATCGTGGGTTGTATACTCGAAAATGTTAAAAGGTGCCCTTTGCAAATGTTGAGTGTTGTTTCCAAAAAAAGTAATTCCAGGAGTTCAGGGGGCCTTTGTCATCAAACCATGCACAAAATCTAAAGATTTAAAGCACATGGCACAAAGGCTTTTATTAGGGATGCAAGCTATTTTGTTGCACTATTGGTAGCCAAAGCAGTTTCTATAGATGAGCAGTTGAACTCATCATTTAGAAGATAAATTCTAGAAAATTGCAACAAACTGGGTCCCTCCATTTCTACAATCTTTTTTTTGTGGCATGCATGATTTAGCACTTCGTGGCAAAGAATCACATTCTGGTAATTTTTACGACCTGTTAGAGTTTCATGTTGAATCTGGAGATGAAGTTCATGATAATCATTTGTCAATTGGTTCTTGTAGTGCTAAGTATATCTCGGCAACCAGTGCCGCCGAGAGGGGGGGCAAGGGGCAAATGCCCAGGGGCCCGGTGAGTTTCAGGGGCCCGGGCTGAGCTGGCCAATCAACTTTTGAAAATATTATTATCAGCACGAGAGGCCAGTGATAGACCAGGGGCCTGACATTTCTGTCTGTGGTCCTGTTGGAAACTACACAAAACACTATGATCGAAGTGTGGGTCTCTCTTGCGTGAATACAATGTTCGTGAAGCAAATAATCCAGTTGCAATTTCTAGACGTGCCAACGAAGCAATATAATTTCAGGCATTGAGCAGATGTCACTTGGTGTTAGATTTGTCAAAGAAAACCATAATTACAAATTCATTTGAATTTGGATAAGATAAGAAAATTCGACAGCAGGGGTCAGTCATTCTACAGCAGGGGCCAAGCAATAACGGGGGGCGGGCAGAAAATAAATTTTACTAGGTAGGGCAAACAAGCAGAGGGGCCAGACAAAACGCAGGGAGGGCCAGGCCCCCCCTGCCCCCCCCACGCTACGGGCCTGATTAGATATGACAAATATTGTTGGTCAAGGATAAGACGGATGTTCTACAATGGCAAGTAAAGAAGGAGCAGTCAAAGCAATCATTTGAAAAAATTGTCTTTTACAAATCTTACATAAGCTAAAAGTAAAACTTCGTATCATGGTAAAGTGGACTCCCAAGCTGTATAGACAATTCAGATGTTTTTAAGTGCTCACATAAAGAATTTTATATGGACTGGGCCATTTCGTCAATCATCCTTTCATGGGCGTATTCAAGGCATTTTGGAAAAATGGGGGGGGGGAGGTGGGGGGCATTTGCACCCCCCCCCACACACACACACATTTTGGAAAAATGTCATAAAGTTGTTACAATAAAACTTAATTTCCTGAATGTTTTTTTTACATTGAAGACAATGTACATATATCAAACATAAAAAAGAATTATATCTGAAAGTTTAATTGATTACAATATTGTAATTTTTAAAATAATGATTTCAGTGTCAAACAGCTACTATACTAAAACAATATAGTATACCCTTGACTAATATTATTTCTATTGTTTCTGACAGTTCTCCATCAAAGGTAGGAAGATACTGAGGCTCTCTGACATACTTAAAACAAGCTGTACCAAATGTATTTTCAGTACATTGAGTCATTCGTCGCAAAAAATCTTATTAAACGTTTGCACGGATCACTAGATTATGTCATTAGAGCAGTTAATGAAATTAAAAGGAATGCCTTAAATGAGAGATTATTTCTCAACTATGTTTGGAAAATGATGAAGACTATAATCGTTTACTTCTTCACACAGAAGTACCTTGGTTATTTAAAGGTGCTTGTTTAAATCGATTTTATGCGCTCTTTGACTCAGTGTTGGAGTTCCTGGAAAGCAAAGACAATGATTTGTGACGCAATTTAACTCAAAAGTGACATAGCCCATATGACTGATTTATTTGACAAATTTACAAAACTAAGTTGAAACTACAAAGTGACCAATTAAATGTAATCAAAACTAAAAGAGTTTGTGATTAAACTTTTTCTGTACATACAAAACTCGGGAAGATGAGAATGTTCTCAGTTTCCAAATGTTTCGAAATTGCAAAAAAGAGATGAAGATTTGCTTGCTTATTGCCAACAATTAACGACTCTACAAGGAGACCTGAACCAAAGATTTGAAGACATTCTGAGTTTTTATATTCCTGACTGTGAGTTGAACCCATTTGCGCTTGGACAAACTCAAATCCTAAACACATATGAATCGTAGAAATACAGGAGCAGATTATTGAAATATCACAAATGAGAACCTTAAACCAATGTTTGAACAAGGATATCACAAATTCTGGTAACTAAAACAGATCCCAATTTTATATCCTGCATTAAACAGTGCATCCACCAACACGAAACACTTTCGCGCGGAACCTTCCGCGCGGAAGTTTCAACTTAGCGAAACTCTTGTAGATACACCGGGACGAAACGGTGAGCGACGAAACAACTACCGGAAACAAGATTTTTTTTAATGATTACTTCGCACTTTTTCCTGCTAGTGAAAAAAAACGATACTTTGAAAAGCAGAAACTACTGCATCCCGTGTGCCTTTTTGTTCTTATTACAAATAAATTGTCTGGCTGGAAATGGAAAACTGTTGTTGTTTTTTTTTTTTTTAACTTTTTATTCGATCGGTAGCTGTTCATTTTTTTTTTCGTTTTCATGATGAGCCAAACATTTTTTAATAGCATTTATCTTTTCAGACAGCGCTTCGATCGAAAGAAATTTCATTTGTAGAATATGTAGATAGACGAAGTATATTTTCCTTTCAGAAATTCATATACAAAGACTGTTGCCGGCCAAAACATATAGTAATCATGTTTTTCTGTCAAAATTCACTTTGTTGTTGTTGTTTTTAATGAATATACACTAATGTGAATCATTTTTTCTATTCGAATCGACGTTTCTAAGCAGCCATTTTGTTTGTTTATCATGACGGAAAATGTAGCTCTCCGGAAAAAACTCTGCAAGCAGCGAAACTGAAAACTTTCGCTGTTCCGCGACGGAATTCCTGACCGGTGTACATGTTCTCATTAGAATATCATAGCAGCGAAACAGAGACGGAATTCGCAATGCCCTTAGATACCGGAATTTCGTGTTGGTGTATTCATACCTTTATGGGTTAATGCACAGAAGTCATCCTATTTGGTAGAACGTGGATTCAGTGCTGTTATGAACCTCATCACACAAAATAGAAACCAACTAGAAATTATTATTCGTGGGGATTTCGGCTACTATTACAAACATTGAACCAGACATCAATAAACCATAACATCTCATCGAGCTCATCCAAGTCATAAATTTAAAAAAAAAAATTGTAACAAAAATTCTAATTTTTTATAGATACTGTACTATTTCAACAATTTTTTTTTTAAATGTGTAATTTTTATGCATTTATGTAGTATTTTAACTTGGGGGTCCGTGGGCAAGTTTTGACTGTAAAAAAGTTTGGGAACCACTATTCTACATGATGAAGCTCAAACTATTCATAGTTCTAGCCTTTGCGTCAAAACAAGATAAAGCATTAAAACACACAATCTAACCGTCAATGTTAAAAATACAGACAAGCAGAACAAAAAAGTGGAAAGCATGGACTAATTCGGGACAAAAAAGAGGAAAGTATGGACAAAAATGAGTACGGACAAGGGGGATCAAAAATACAAAATGGGGACCATGATAACTACGGACTATGCACGCAAAAGAGCAGTAGCGTAGTATACTGCAGGCTTTGCATAAAATTGGGTATTATTGAGGCGATTGACATTAAGTTTTAAGGTATTCTGTGGGGGGGTGGGGATGGGGAGATTGGTGCTGCTTAAGTACACATTGTTTTATTTTTGTTTTTTAACTTTTGTAATTTGAATGAAATTGTTTTGCTGTGCATGTGCACATCTTTACTCTTAGTCTTAGTTAGACGGATCCCGAATATAAACATATAAGATTATACGCGTTCTGTCAAGATGTCACTTTTGAGTTAAGGAAGATGATTTTCATTAATTAAAAGGGTTTCTGGGGGTAAAGATACTGCTTTAGCGAACATCTTTTATTTTTGTTTTTGTAACTTTTGTTAATTGAATGAAATTGTTTAATCCGAATATGTTAGGCTTAGTCGGACCTGAAAACAAATAATTGTGATTGCCGCGCATTCACACATCTATAGACATAACCTGAAAAAAAAAATAGTGTCTGTCTCTATAATCAGAGTTTATTGGGACCTGGGCCAGAACATTTTTTTTACTTTTTAGATTGGGAGGAGGGCGCCAAAAATGTAACTAGCACAGGGTACTACATAGCTATCTACAGCTCTGCAAAAGAGAAATTTTAATTTCCTGGGACCAATCATTCAAGTGTCTATTATTCCTAAGATAATAAACTTAATAAGTTTAAAAAAGCAGTTGTTGGGAACAAATTATGTTTGTAAAACGAGGTTAAAGTGCATTGATCAAACTGGATTTATTAGTCGTCAGTAAAAATTAGATCAGCCATGCATGCCATTAATATTATCATTATGAAGTCAATGAAGACAATACTATCATCATATCAGTTTTAAAAACAGAGTGGCTACGGTTCTGTCCAGACAGAACCCGTATTTTTTTTTTCCGGGTACCAGCCATACTTATTATTGCATATTTTTTTGTTTTCGGGCATATTTTTTGTTTTCAGGGCTAGGGTTAGGAATAGGGATAGGATTAGGAGCAATATATATAGCTGGACCCTAACCCTATTCCTAACCCTAGCCCTGAAAACGGCTACGGTTTCGACAAAAGGACTTCGTATTTTTTTTTCCGGATTCCGAAAATAGATGTGCGCATGCACGGCATACTGACTGCATTTTATTGATAACTTTTGTTTTCGGGGCTAGGGTTAGAAATAGGGCTAGGAATAGGATTAGGGGTAGGGGGTTAGGATTAGGGATAGGAGCAATATCTATAGTCGGACCCCGAAACGGAGTCAGACAATCGCGCATGCGCACATCTACAGTCGTAAAAAAATAAAGTCCGTCTAGAGCGCATGCCTTTTGTCGGAACCGTAGCAAGTCCGTTATAAAAATTGCAGTGGCTACGGTTCGGTCCGACCGAACCCGTATTTTTTTTTACTTCGGGTACCAGCCATAGATAATATTGCTCCACACCCTAACCCTATCCCTAACCCTAATCCTGAAAAAAAAAATTCTGAAAAAAAAAATTATTTATATATGCCATGTTCCTTATATCCTAATATAATGGTTTTGGCAGGTGCCGGAGCCACTGCGTATAAAAATAACCTATCTTTACGAAATTACCGACAATTAAATGACTCTAGAACTTACAATATATAATTTTTCGGTAATTTCTATTAACTCGTAAATTACCTTGAAAAGATGTTAATTTATGCCTCGTTGTACTCATTTTACATAGCCATATCTGGTGTAAAAAGAAAGTCTGTGAATGTGTGGCCGTGAGGCCACTGTTTACAATTTTGATGTCTTGTTTACAGCCTGATTACCGGAAGTGATGTACTAATCAGAAACTTATTCGAAATCCACATCGATGAAAAAAATTCGCAAAAGAAAAATGTATACTATTTTGATGCTTGAAGTTTGAAGTTTGATATAACGTGATTTAAATAAGAAAAACCAACAACAGAAACAACTAAAACTAAATTGTCCCATAGGCTTAATTAAACAGTGCCTGAGAAAGGGACACTATAACAGCTTTTATTAGAATAGACCTATACATAGTTCTATGCTGGCGATTTCTGTAATAAAAAAAAAAGAAGTGGCTACGTATACTTAAAACAAGCAATTAAGCCTGTTCCATTCTGGACACAGGACGTGTTAGCGCATTTTCGTGTTATATATCAGTACGTTTGTTAGCTTTCAGTAAATATTTGTAAATTTTGGAAATGTTTATAAATTCAATTGTGTAATGCATATATCTGTAAAAAAAAAAATTATAAAGACGTTTCTTTATATTTGAAAAAAAAAATATTGTCTCTTAAATCTAACTACAAGTGGTTTGTGGTTACTGAAATAGGACTCATAATTGAAAACATTCGAAATTATAGTCATTTAATCGTCCGAAAACTCCGTCAATTGTTGCATAGCTCTGATACTGTCAATTAAACTCAGAACACAAGCTTACTATTTCATTCGATGAGTTTCTTAATAAATCTTGGTGAAACTACGTGCTGCAGTATTTCGCACCAAATGAATGGGTCATTGAACGTACAAGGTGTATATATAATATATAAGCCCCTTAGGAGCCCTGAAGCCCGGCCCTCAGAGGTCCTATCGCGAAATGAACTGTTGACGTACACTTGGCAGGCCAAGACCTACAAAATGATATATACATCATGGGTCTAGGACTTATGGTTGTTGAGATATAGGCGCTCCTTTATTAATATAGCTTATATAGTAAAAAACGGTACTAAGCCCCCTTTTACGGCCCTCAGAGGTCAGATCGCGAAATGGAAAAAAAGTCATTTCTTGGCAGGCCAAGACCTACAAAATGATATATACATCGTGGGTCTAGGACTTATGGTTGTTGAGATCTAGGGGATGACAGACAGACAGACAGACAAAACGGGGACAAAATGGCTCGTACACATAATACGTCAATAGCTTATGCTGGGAAGGTGGAGGATCTGGAAAAGTTAGACGCATGATGCTGTAATGGGCATGAAAGGTCTTATTGCCTTCAGCAATGCCATTCTTTTTTATTTGAATTCTATGATTTTTTTTCCCTTTATTTTTACATATTTTTTTCTTTACTTGATGATATCAAATGAGTTTGAATAATGAGTGAGAAATGTTTTAAGTAGGGCTGCTGATTAAACTGCGTTAATTTGCGATTAACGCGTCAAAAAAAATTTGCGATTAAAATTTTTAACGCAACACCTAAATGCGTTAATTTGACCAAAATGCTGAAAGTTCACCAAATCGATAAATAACGGAATTTCACGCAACAATTTGAAGTTAAAGTCCGTTCACTTATTAAGTAGATCTACCACTCCCACCCTGTCATAATTTCCACACACCCTCACCCCTAGGTACGTCGACAAAAGCCCCAATTGTAATATAAAATGAAGATGTTTTGTTATATAGCCCTTCGACAAGTGGACCTCCTGCTCCCTTCCCGGTCGAAATAACAAGAAAAAAGTTTCATTCACTAGTTTACATTATATACTGTAGTGTATTGGTGGAGGTACTGTAGTGTATTGGTGGAGGTACTGTAGTGTACTGGTGGAGGTACAAGAACGACAAGTGTTTGGTGAACTCTGTTATAATTAGGTCAAAATAACGAGATGTTAGAAATTTTGTATCACCATTTTTTTGCGCCCAATTTTTTATCGCGTTTGAAAATACAGCATCTTGCATCAGCTGCACTAACAGTTTCATGACACTTGAAATCAATGTCAAGACATGGTCTAGACCAGTAATGCTAAACCTTTTTTTTTTACTGTGGAGCATTATTGTCTGCCAAAAACATTTGGAGGGCCAAAAATATAATTTTTATATATGTATGTATATAATGAGATGTTATTGTTTTAAACCTGTGGGGGCCAAAAAATTATCATAAAGGGCCAAATTTGGCCCGCGGGCCTGTATTTTAGCATCACTGGTCTAGACTATGCTATGCAAACATCAGTAGATGAGACAGTGTATGTATTTTTCAGAATTATTGTGATACTGAGCTAAATTTAATATTTTATATTAATTAACGTTCTGAAACTAGCGGTGTCGATATGATGGAAAGAAAGGCATATTTTCGTTTGTGCTTTGTATATAGCAATAAAAACATCAATAGATTTTTCTCTAAGAGTTAGATCGGAAAACACTCTGATACAACTGTTGCTATAACCAAAATGAAACGAAAGAAAGAATTTTTAATGTTGACACACGAAAGAACAACAGAAGATCAAAAATGAAAGCCGACCTATGAAAATTTTGCTTTGAACGTTTGAAACGGTAACATTAAAGAGTGTCATTTTACAAGATACTTTTTTTTATTAATTTTACTGACAGACAGATAAAAAAATAAAATTTTCTTTTCTGTTGTTCACTAAAACATTGAACAAATAGTTTATAGTATGAAAGTAAATGAATGAAAGAATATAAGAGTAACGTTTATAGACATTTCTTCAAAAGAAGATCAAAAGTAAATTTGTCCTTCAACTCGGTGACTGTGGTTGTCCTTTCTGACTCGTGCTCCTAGTTTGAAACAATGGAACCGGTGTCAACATGTTTTTGGGACATCTTTAAGTGGAGAGAGAGTGTGTTAAAAATGTGACTTGGTGAGGAAAGGGGGGGGGGGAATAAAGAAAAAAAACGCGTTAATAATAAGTGAGCGACAACTTTCTGGCTATACTATTATTTTATGAAAGAAAAGTTGAGATATAAATGACGTGTGTATTTTTT
The DNA here is from genome assembly GCA_021962125.1 of Bulinus truncatus. NCBI lineage: Eukaryota > Metazoa > Mollusca > Gastropoda > Planorbidae > Bulinus > Bulinus truncatus. Next base: position 7,651,215 of record JAGDYQ010000016.1, on the reverse strand, counting down.
TTTTTGGAATGGGAAATGGATGGTAGGGTAAACAGACTTACATGTGGGCGAAGTGAAGCAAAATATGACAGGGAGGGAGGAAAGAGAGGTTGACATACGTCATTAGTTCAGAAAGTGTGGTACGAAAAAAAGGTTAGACATTGTTGTGAAATAAAAAGAAAACAATTCGCATCATTGACGTGATTGATACATGTCCATAAACTGGTCTCAATAACTAATTCAATAGACATATATGCTAATGCTTAATAAATATGTTATAATTCATTAAACCTCTTTCGTAAATTAAAATGACTTGTTTATTATGCCAATGTTATGACATATTAGTTTGAATACAAACAATTTTATTATATTGTGTCGATTAAAATGTGCGTTAATTTGCGATTAAAATTTTTAATCATGCGTTAATTTCGATCAATTTTTTTAATCGAACAGCAGCTCTAGTTTTAAGATAAAATTAAATGTGCTGAATCGTATAAATCACAATCATGACAGCCTACATTTTGAAAAATGTCATATAAGGGGCAGGGGCATTCCACCCCCCCCCCCCCCACAATTTGAAAAACGTCATAAAGTTGTTAAAATAAAACTGAACTAAATTTCCTGAAAGTTTATTGCATTGAAGTATAATAACTAAACAAACAACAAATGTACCCCAAACCTAACCTCTAACAGCAGAAAGTAACCAATGTGCAACTTGCTTGCTTTCTCAAGATTGTTCTAAATACATGTATTCCAGTTGTTTAACAATTTCTGTCACATTTTCAGCGAAAATCCGCAACCTTTTATATTTATGTGTCCATCTAGTTTCACATAGCAAAGGAACATTTGCAATTAGTTTTCTTCGCTGATTAATTTCTCAGAAAAACACTATAATTGACTTAATTTTTCTTATTGTTTCGTACAGCATTCACATTATTTAAATCGTTCACGACAAGATTTAATTTATGTAAACTGCAATGTACAATTGCTGCTTTTGGGTCTTTTTTTCGAATTATTGCTTGGACTGCTCCTTCTTTACTTGCCATTGTAGAACATCCGTCTTATCCTTGACCAACAATATTTGGCTAATCAGGCCCTTAGCGTGCGGGGGGCAGGGGGCCTGGCCCTCTCTGCGTTTTGTCTGGCCCCTCTGCTTGTTTGCTCTACTTAGTAAAATTTATTTCCTGGCCCCCTCCGCTATTGCTTGGCCCCTGCTGTAGAATGACTGGCCCCTGCTGTAGAATTTTCACGCTACGGGGCTGTATTTAATCCAAATTATAATGAATTTGTAATTTTGGTGTTCTTTGACAAATCTAACACCAAGTGACATCTGCTAAATGCGTGAAATTATATTGTCTCGTCGGCAAGTATAGAAATTGCAACTGAATTATTTGCTTCACGAACAATGCCTTCACGCAAGAGAGACCCAAAAATTTCGATCATAGTGTTTTGTGTAGTTTCCGACAGGCCCACCGACAGAAATTTCGGGCCCCTGGGCAGGGCTGTCACGGCCTCCCGTGCTGATAATAATATTTTCAAAAGTTGACTGGCCAGCTCAGTCCGGGCCCCTAAAACTCGTCGTGCTTCTGGGCATTTGCCCCCCTCTCGGCGGCACTGGTTGCTGAGATATACATAGCACTACAAGAACCAATTGACAAATGATTATCTAGAACTGCATTTCCAGATTCAACACGAAACTCTAACACAGTAACAGGTCGTAAAAATCAACAGAATGTGATTCTTTTACACGAAGTGCCAAATCATTGCATGCCGCAAAAAAAAAAAAATTCCTAGCGACGCCCATGCCCTTAACAATATGCAACATGTTTTAACCACACATTTCACTTCTTTCATATATTGACTGTCCTGAATATAGTGTTCTCACAATTATTTCTGTCTTCTCTAAGAATATGGCTAGAACATTTACTTTTATCATTGGCTTATCATGAATTTATTACAGTATTTTGCATACTCTAAATGGCCACATATACTTAGAAACTTATAAGAATCATAGCTGTAGTGGTTTTAGAAATGTCCTTACTTGCAGTGACTTGCTGACTTAGTCAATCAGTGACGACCATCTTGACAAACATCACAGCATAGGCCTACACATAAATGAGAAATTATTAAAAGGTACTCAATTGGCTGCTCCAGATTTAGTATAAAGTTACGACCCGCGTACTCTGACATATCCTATAGTAGACCATACACTGCAGTTACTCTGACATATCTTATAGTAGACCATACACTACAGTTACTTCAACGCACAGTGCATTCACCGTAGCCACCGCGAGAATATGTGTGACAATGAAACTACGTGTATACTGATAATAATTTATTTTTGCTACAAAATGGTTTAAATCGATTGAGAAGTCAAGTTTTTCTTCCATTTTACAGAAGTACTGTAAACAAAAGTAAAGTTCGGTGTGTAAGCAGCTCTTAGTACTTTATGTAAGCATACATATCTAGTACTATGATTTGCAGCCTATGTACTCTGACACAATTTAGGCCAGTGACTGTCCTTCTCTTCTGCAGATCATCACTTACCAATGTTACTTTTATTTCAACAACCTTGACCTTTTCATGTACAAATGAGATCAAGTGCTGTTTTGATTTTGTAGAGCAGTGTGAAAATTATGAAGAAATATTACATAATTTAAAACCACGGGCCACAATGGGTTGTTAAATTTAATTGTAACACTGTTCGATGTAAATGAACGGAAGGGTCAGATAAAACCGCTTAGCAGGCTGTACTTGACCACGGGCCACAGATTGCCCATGTCTGGCAGAAAGTTGTTTTCAAGATGACTATTTCGGCGACCCCTCTCTAGTTCGGCGTCTTACGTGGCCACACAAGCTGCACTACCCTACGATCAGTGTTGTGCATGAGTTAACTCAAATGAGTTAAACTTACGAGTTAACTCACGATGAGTGAGTTGTGAGTTTGAGCTAACTCATCTCAACTTTAATGATTTATGAGTTTTAATAAAACTTTTATTTCTTTGAGTTTGAGTTTAAATTGGGTCGATAACTCAACACATTATCAACCTCTTTAAAATTATTTCAAGAAAAAAAAATTTGATGCAAGGTAATTTATCTTGCGTTATTTTAATATTTTGTTTGCTCTCTTTGTTTATGCCAGTGCTTGTATAATTATTTTCCCGCGGCAAATAGTAAATTATTCATTAGATCCTAAATATTATTTCCATGTCCAACAAGGTGGAATTCTACTTATGATGCAATTTGTCGTTTGCTAGAAATGAAAGAAAAATTATAGGACATTTGTTTGTCCATGGTGTTGCCTAAATTCAAATCAATGACATTGATTTTTTAAATTAATTTTAATGTGTTTTTCAACCTTTGGCTTCTATACTTGATTCATTACAAGGCCATAATGATGGCTATTACGGTATGTTGATTCCTAGGACACAATTCAAAACAAGAATCTTGTGTATTGTCAACCATTGGTTTCAGCCTTTCTCAATGGAGTTCAAAAAAGATTTGGTGACTTTTTAGAGTTAAGTATGCCTCAAATGAAAAGTGCAATTTTGGCAGCGGTCTCAAATCCACATTATAAACTACTTTGGGTTCCACCAAGAGAAAGAGACTTGATAAGAAATTTGTTAATTCAATCAGTTGGATCAGGAATGGAAACACAATCCACTTCAAGTGTTGCTTCTGAAATAGATGATGATTATGGCTATGAAGAGACTGGTGTGAATTTAGAAAAAGTCCATAATGTTAAAACAGAAGTTTCCTGTTATCTGGCTGATGCAGATAGAAATTTAAATATGTTGGATAAATATCCATATGTCAAAAAAGTATTTGTTCAATTCAATACAACTTTGCCATCTTCTGCAGCTGTTAAGCGTTTGTTTAGTGTCGGAGGACAAATTGAAACCAGCAGGCGAAACAGACTCTATGATGATAATTTTGAAAAGCTGCTGCTGTTTAAAAGCAAACAATGAATTTTTAGCTAAATAAATTTTTTGATGAACATGTTTTTTTTTCACACTGACATTAAAATTACATTTTAGAAATAATGTTTAAAAAAAATGAGTTTATGAGTTTAACTCATTTTGTTCACTGAGTTTGATTTAAACTCATTTGAAAAAAATGAATTGAGTTTGAGTTTAACTCTTTTTTGAAGAAATGAGTTGAGAGTTTGAATCAAATCATTTTTGGGTGAGTTTGCACAACACTGCCTACGATATATATGAGGGTCGTGTTCAGCCGCCGCTAGGTGTGGAGTGCCCCCCCCCCCCGCTTAAAAAGAAGAAAAAGAGGAAAAAATAAAGAAAAAGTAACTAAAATGAGAAGGTACCCCCTTGCTAGGTATTGGTGCGCACCTGCTTACTTTGACCTGGGTACGGGCCTGGTCGTGTTGTAAAGCGCTCGACTGTCGACCTGAAGGTACCTGGCTCGATCTCCGGTGAGGACCAAGGAAATTTTTCGGGTCTTGGCTCAAGTTACCGATATATCTCCCGTGGTTCCTCCGTGGCCATTGCACTATCGGGGATAAAAGAAGGGCACCATAAAAACCACCCTTTATGGTTCATTAACAGCCCGGCTGTTAACATATGTGTCAATGGATGGTACAAGCCCGGCTGTTAATATATGTGTCAATGGATGGTACAAGCCCGGCTGTTAATATATGTGTCAATGGATGGTACAAGCCCGGCTGTTAATATATGTGTCAATGGATGGTACAAGCCCGGCTGTTAATATATGTTTCAATGGATGGTACAAGCCCGGCTGTTATTATATGTGTCAATGGATGGTACAAGCCCGGCTGTTAATATATGTTTCAATGGATGGTACAAGCCCGGCTGTTAATATATGTGTCAATGGATGGTACAAGCCCGGCTGTTAATATATGTGTCAATGGATGGTACAAGCCCGGCTGTTAATATATGTTTCAATGGATGGTACAAGCCCGGCTGTTAATATATGTGTCAATGGATGGTACAAGCCGGCTGTTAATATATGTGTCAATGGATGGTACAAGCCCGGCTGTTAATATATGTGTCAATGGATGGTACAAAGCATGCTGCAGGCATGGGCGTCGCTAGAAATTTTTCCGGGGGGGGGGCACAAATACACATTTTTTAATTTAACTGACAATGCCATACAGGTTCATTTTTCAATTAAATTTAAATTAACATTAATTATTTATATTGACATAAATAAATGCATTTGAAAATTCAAACATTTTGACAACAAACACAAGAAGGTTTCGATTTTAATTTTTTGTTAATTTGGCCTTTTACAATCTAATCTAAGTGATTTCATCTCATCCTTACAGGGACTTCACACAGAACATACGATATGACTATAATCAATTTTCATCCGCAATAAAATGAATGATTATAAAAAAAAAATAATAATACTGAAATCTAAACAAAAATGTATAAAAAGGCAATAAGAAAATTAATTTAAGAAATGTATTGTCCAGGTTTATCAAAATAATAGGTTACGTTAGATCATACCAATCCTGCTAAGTCCACACAATAAACGGTTATGACATTTCACATCTTATTGCACCAGTTTTAGATTGCTAAATGAGCGGATGCCAACAGAAATATCTGACTGAATACGCATGATGCACGTATTAGGCAATTAAAAAAAATTTCTTCTTGTTTCAAAATTATAATGGCTAAAATAGTTCAAAAAGTGTTAATGTATGTTTAGACTAATTCACTGTTTGCTAAAAGTCATATAAAATACGCCATATTAATATTTTTAGACATCATCATTTTATTTCATTGATCGGAGAATAAAATTTGCCTGAAGTTCATATTACATGTCGGTAAAACTTCCATTGTGTGCTTTTTAAAGAGACACTGGAGTTAGTTTTGTAAAAAAAAAGTGACATTTTTTACGGCAAATAAAATTTCCACCCCCACCCCGACTCCATGTCAACAACTGTCTAATTTTTTTTCAGACATTTCCCCCCCCCCCCGAGTTGTTGATGTGATTTATGGATGACCCCTAAGCTGTGTATTTTTATTTATTTGTGTAGACATTGTGTCGTGTAGACATTGAATGTGTTCATTCTCGGGCTTCGACAGGATGGGATTTTTTCCCCTCGAAATAGGGGCGATATGAGAGAAACGTTCTAAATAAAATTATTCAATTTTCATTATGGCAAAAGTGATTTTGAATGTCTACGGATTTGAAAAAAAAAATTCACGTTTCTTTTGTGGGGGAAAATTACCGACCATTGTCGTAGGCATTAAGTGCATTAGGATGACTTCAGTCATGTATTAACTTATCTAAGAATGGCTCCAATCATGTCTTCACTTATCTAAGAATGGTTCCAGTCGTGTCTTCACTTATCTAAAAGTGTCTTCAATCATGTCTTCACTTATCTGAGAATGGCTCCAATCATGTCTTCACTTATCTAAGAATGTCTTCAATCATGTCTTCATTTATCTGAGAATGGCTCCAATCATGTCTTCACTTATCTAAGAATGGCTTCAATAATACTTTCACTATTCCTTCCTCCCCAATAAAACGTTATATTAAATACTTCAGGACTACCGGTTCCTCATTATAACTAGAAATGAAATGTGCAGAGTATACTATAGCAAAATCAACAACCCACATTAGGGCTCAAGCCAATAATTGTTGATGCTTTGTTTTATAAAAAGCCAACAGAATAAAAATGGAACATTCGTTACGTTTTTTGAATATTTTGATTTTTTTTAAATCAAGGAAGCGTCAATTGACAAAGGAAGTTGCTGAGAATTCAATATTTATTGGATTACTTACTATTGCCAAATTCTGTTTAATTTATACACTTGACTATGACGGATGTCCGTGTGGTGTTGATACTCGACTGTCGACCTGAGATTCAGGGGTTCGATATTTGATAACTATGGAATTTTTTACAGGTGAAATTTGGTGAACTTTTTTTATGTGAATTATTGGACATTTTGTTATCATGCAGTGTTATGGTGGGGATGTAGATAGTTACCTAGTTACTCCGTAATGGTATGGGCACAAAAATAATAGTTGACACATACCCTGCTTTTAATATAGATGTAACAGTATGTCAAATAGAGGTACAAACCCTGCTGGTCAAATATGTGAATGGATGGTACAAACCATGCTGTTAATATATGTGTCAATGGATGGTACAAGCCCGGCTGTTAATATATGTGTCCATGGATGGTACAAGCCCGGCTGTTAATATATGTGTCAATGGATGGTACAAGCCCGGCTGTTAATATATGTGTCAATGGATGGTACAAGCCCGGCTGTTAATATATGTGTCAATGGATGGTACAAGCCCGGCTGTTAATATAGGTGTCAATGGATGGTACAAACCCTGCTGTTAATATATGTGTCAATGGTTGGTACAAGCCCGGCTGTTAATATATGTGTCAATGGATGGTACAAACCCTGCTGTTAATTAGGGAGCGACCGATAATCGGATCGCTATCGGTATCGGACCGATATTGGCACTATCGGTTAATATCGGATCGGCCGATTGTTGTAGGGAGCGACTGATAGTCGACCGATATTGGCACTATGGGTTAACTGTCGGACCGGCCGTTTTTTGGCTGCCGATACATTGTTTTTTTTTTCACAACAGAGTTGCAGAAAAGAAAATCAGTAAATAACCCAATTCTATAACCAGATCAGACAAGATTTTAAAAAAAAGGAAAAAAAAAACCGTACACAGAAATTGTCACGTATACATCAGAGATACGACCTTGAAACAATAGGATTGGCATTTCTTAATTCTAATGTATGACCTTGAATGATACAATTAGTGAACATCTGTGCGTATTTTTTGTTGGGATGGGAAGTTGGGGGGGGAGGGAACAAGACTTACGTGTGGGCGAAGTGTCACGAAACATGACAGGGAAGGGGTAAGCATGGGTTGACATACGTCATTAGCTGTATTAGCACGAGAGAAACACGTGTTTGGCAATTGGCATTGTTGTTGCTTAAGGGGCTGTCCATTAATTACGTCAACAAAATAGGGGGAGAGGGGGTCGCAAGAATTTTTGACAATTGTTGACAAGGGGGAGGGGAGGGAGGTCAAGAAAAGTTGACGTCAACAATGTTACTTTTTTAAATTTAATATAATTACTTAATAATAGGAAAATTAAGCAGCGTTTGTAGTTCTGTGTTACACACTCGCTTAACATTCAGTATTTTAATTAAATTAACTATATTCCAACTTATTTTGCCACATAAACATTTTGGAAGCCACCTTTTTAGGGGGGGGGGTAATCAAATGTTGACGTAATTTTATAGGGGGGTCTTGGAAAGTTTGACAAGTTGTTGACAGGGGGGGGGGAGGTAAAAATCGCCAAAAATTTGTTGACATAAATAATGGACAGCCCCTAAAAATAAAATATCGGTATCGGTATCGGTATTGGTAAAAATGCTGGGGGAAAATATCGGTATCGGACTATCGGTAAAAAGGCATATCGGTCGCTCCCTACTGTTAATATATGTGTCAATGGTTGGTACAAGCCCGGCTGTTAATATATGTGTCAATGGTTGGTACAAGCCCGGCTGTTAATATATGTGCCTCAATGGAAGGTACAAAGCATGCTGCAGGCATGGGCGTCGCTAGAAATTTTTACAGGGGGGGGCACAAATACACATTTTTTAATTTAACTGACAATGCCATACAGGTTCATTTTTCAATTAAATTTAAGTTAACTATAACATTACTTATTTATATTAACATAAATAAATGCATTTGAAAATTCAAACATTTTGACAACAAACACAAGAAGGTTTCGATTTTATTTTTTTTGTGTGTTAATTTGGCCTTTTATAACTTGATTTGGCCTTCAAAAATGCTCTTGGCATTCAGCTTTTTTATCTGGCAACTCTTATTGGTTTATAATCTTCTGCCATTGAGTGGATTTTTTAATTAATGCTAAATTATTTCTTAACCTGATAAAAAGTAGGATTTTAGAGCTGACATTGATGGAAACAGAGTTTTTAGATATGCATGGTTATCAGACTATTCACCATCGCTTGTATGTTAAAAAGTGCCTTTTGCAAATATTGCGTGTTGTTTCCGCAAAAAAGTAATTCGAGCAAATCAGGGGGCATTTGTCATCAAACCATGCACACAATTTAAAGATTTCAACGAAGATGCAATTAGTCAGATGCAAAGCACATGGCACAAAGATTCATGACAAGCAATTTTGTTGTATGAGTGGAAGCCAAAGCAGTTTAGAAGACACTTTCAAGAAAATCGTAACAAACTGGGTCCAATCATTTCTACAATCCTTTTTTGCGGCATGCATGATTTAGCACTTCGTGGAAAAGAATCAAATTCTGGTAATTTTTATGACCTGGTTCTTGGTAATCATTTGTCAGTTGGTCCTTGTAAAGTATATCTCGGCAACTACGCAAAACACTATAATCGTTCGTGTGTGAAGTCCCTGTAAGGATGAGATAATATCTCTTAGATCCTTTAAACCACTAATGGGACGGTTTTTATGGTGCCCTTCTTTCATCCCCACCGTAGCCGATAGTGCAATTGTCATGGAGGGACCACGGGAGATATAGCGGGGACTTAAGACATGACCTGAAATATCCATTGGTCCTCACCGAAGATCAAACCAGGGACCCTCAGGTCGACAGTCGAGTGCTTTATCACACGACCATCCGTCCCCCCTGGCTCTTCCAGTAACAACATGCACAATTGAGAGATCATTTAGCACTCTAAGACGAGTTAAACATGCCTACGCTCAACAACTGGTGCTGATCGTTTATCTGGTCTTTGTAAGATGAGTATCAAAAATTTAAAGAAAATGTTATGAATCGATTTGAACAAATACCAAGACGTTTACAATTTTTGTTCCAGAATAAATAGTTTAAAATTGCAATATTATTTCTGTATCAGTGTAATTTATAATTTTATATTTGATTTGATTAGTATAGTAACTGTTCGACACTGAAACCATTATTTAAAAAAATTACAATAATGTAATCAGTTATACTTGCAGATATAAATCTCTTTTATGTTTGATATATGTACATTGTCTTCAATGTAATAAACTTTCAGGAAATTTAGTTCAGTTTTATTGTGACAACTTTATGGCATTTTTCCAAAATGCCCCCTGCCCCCCCCCCCCGAATACGCCCATGGCTGCAGGTGTCTGTAAATAAATTATTTACATTTGTAATTTCTTATTAATTATCAACCCTTTTTGAGTTTCTGTCATTTTGCCTAAACCTGTGTTGTCATCAACTGCAGTCAACACACAAACACATACACACACGTTAGATAAAAGTTCTTGAACACACACGTGTATCGGTGTTGTAGTGTTTATTAATACAATAAAAAAAATAAATTACAATAAAAATATTAATCAGCAGTTAATGGCATTAAGCGAAAAAATTTGTATCAAATAGATGGTTAATATGCTATACAATTATAATGAAAAATAGCGTATTTAGCAATTATAAATAGTTTATAATTTTGATCAGTTCTAATGGCAAATTCTTTAAATTATTTGTGAACAAAAGTATTGCAATAAGTTGATCAATTGGGTTTAAATATAAAACAATAACTTGAACAAATAGGAACACATGTTATGGGAAGTATAGGCCTATATATCGAGGCAGCGGTACACACCATTACGACGGGCTTAGGGCAATTCCTTACGCGGGGCCGTGAGCGTAGATGAATGCGCCAAATACACACACACGATGTGTGTGTGTTTATTCACAAGTTCGTTAGAGAATTCCGATAAGAAATAATTTATAAGGATTAAATAAAATTTGTTAGTTAAATAAGTCTCCGATGTGACAAGACTTAATGTAATATTCTGAATATACGATGATATTAAACTGTATTGCGTTATTTATAGTTTCAGTGAATTCAGTATTTACAACGTGGCGAAATACAATTATTTTTTAGGGAGAGTAGTTCTACCATCAATAGAAACAACTTGAGCTCACGTAAATCACAAACTGGCTCCTATGACCAGTCATTGTCTGACAAATATTCATTTCAAAACTTTACAAATGCAGTGGACTTCAGTCAATGAAACACAATGACCGATCACTGAATACATCATATACGTAAGCTAATAGACTGGTACTAGAAATGTACCGGTGTTGCATGGAAGGATAAATATCCACAATCCACAGGAATCATATCTAATAAGTGTTTGCTTTATAGAACAACAGAAATAGTATGTTCCACTTGCTTACACATTGTGTTAAAACTAAAAAAATATTTATATAGAAGTCATTCAAATAAAATGAAAGATAGTATTTAAAACAATAAGTGAGTTCCCAAGTTATATTGTCTCAACGTGACGTCTTTAGCTCAGCATGTACTATACTCAGTAGGCCTACGACTTTCGTTGCAAGGCCATTGTATTAAATTGGGTTTTTTCTAATATATCTTGGTTTGTTTGTTCACATGTGTCACGATTAAATAGTCAATTGTAGGTATGTCTGTGACACTTGCCAACTTAATGGGTATTGTGTGTGTGCGTGTGTGTGTCAATGAGAGATACGGACGGGATATTTATTGTATAATACCGGATTAATCCAGATTTTGGTACTTTGCAGATACCGGCAAATCTGAGGGGTTGGATGCCTTCTGAACAGTTGGCCTAAATGGCTAAATGACACTGGCTGATTGAAAGTTGGAAGTGAAGAACTTTGAAATAAATTAGAAAATAGAAATTATTCAGAAATCACTGTAATCAGAATAAAATGCAGATTGATAATAAGTTATTATCAATATGTAACTAAACTCGCTGTTAAGTTCTAACTCGCTGCAAGGTCAAAGGAAAACAACTTTACTATTAGCCTATTACTTTCATTACTTTGGCACTTCCCACTTGGCAGTGTCATTTTTAACTATTGTAGCCAGGCGCTTGGGCAGTATAGTTGCGTCATTGGTGATTGCTGTTAAGATGACGTCACGAATAATAATTACTCATCCCCGCACTATCATGTATGGGATTGGGCTGATTGGCCACTATTAGCGGTGCTGACTCTAGCCTCTGGTATGTTCAGAATACTAAACATTAAACAAGCTCAAAGCTCGAAACAATCGATTAATGTATCGTGATCGTGTGGAATTCGGGAAAGAGAATTACTTTTATTTCAGATTATGATCCGGTGAGTCACAAAATCTGGCAAATTCCGAAATCCGGTATATTCCGGATTCCGGTTGTTCCGGATACATGTAAATCCGGCGGAACCGGATTTCACCGGATAGTGCAAAGATAGATACACAGTGAATTAAAATATACACAACTATATTACATGTATAGCACAACATAGATACACAGTGAATTAGAATATACACAACTATATTACATTTATAGCACAAAATGTATGCCAGTGGATATTATAAAACAAAAAGTAATGGTTGCTGATTGTCCAATCAAAGTATATTGTTGCAGCTTACAATGTGCATATAGAAAAATAAGTTCTTATATGTGAGATTAACTTGAACTATATGTTCAGGTATTTTTCAGATGAATAAATCCATATTTAAAAGATAAACTTTACAGGAACTTATTTTTGGTCCGTTGACTCAGCTAATTAATTGACCTGCCTTCACGAGTGTTTTACATAGGACAACATAGGGTGATTGTAGTTACATAGGACAACATAGGGTGATTGTAGTTACATAGGACAACACAGGGTGATTGTAGTTACATAGGACAACACAGGGTGATTGTAGTTACATAGGACAACACAGGGTGATTGTAGTTACATAGGACAACACAGGGTGATTGTAGTTACATAGGACAACACAGGGTGATTGTAGTTACAATACAAAATAAACTTTATACTGGGCACTACCACCATGAAGTCAGATGGTCAAATGAAAATAACTTTATGTCATCAGTACACCTTTATCCAGTAGCGTAGGATTGTACTGAGAGTTGTGCGGCCGTGTACTGAGAGTTGTGCGGCCGTGTACAGAGAGTTGTGCGGCCGTGTACAGAGAGTTGTGCGGCCGTGTACAGAGAGTTGTGCGGCCGTGTACAGAGAGTTGTGCGGCCGTGTACTGAGAGTTGTGCGGCCGTGTACTGAGAGTTGTGCGGCCGTGTACTGAGAGTTGTGCGGCCGTGTACTGAGAGTTGTGCGGCCGTGTACTGAGAGTTGTGCGGCCGTGTACTGAGAGTTGTGCGGCCGTGTACTGAGAGTTGTGCGGCCGTGTACTGAGAGTTGTGCGGCCGTGTACTGAGAGTTGTGCGGCCGTGTACTGAGAGTTGTGCGGCCGTGTACAGAGAGTTGTGCGGCCGTGTACTGAGAGTTGTGCGGCCGCACAGGTCTCCGAACTAGGAAGGGGCGTCGATGGAACGCTTTTAATTTTTTTATTCTTGGCAGATTTGGAGGAGGGCAACAAAAATGTGACTAGCCAAGGGCGCCACAATAGCTAGCTTCGGCTCTGTCTGCATCTACAAGTCAGACAGATGACAATAGCAGGGACACCACTGTCATAGTATGTTAGAAATACGATGTAGTCCACAGAGTAAACTTAAAATACCTGAACACAAATAACTGACTGATATGGAGGGGTGGGGGGTGGGGGGAAAGGCACACAATCTGAAACATTAATGTACATGATGAATTATGCAATATGAAATGTTTGAGCAATGATAAGAATAAACATGCCAATTATCATAAATATAATGTCCATAACAAATTTATAACATAAATATAAGATTCTTATTGGATAATATTTTGAGACTCAGACCTGTATAGATATGTCAATAAATAATTGGGAGAAATGGGGAATGAAGTCAATCTATCAAATCAATCAATCAATCTCTTCTCAAGTGACTTCAATGACTTCCCAGGCTAAAGGTGGAACTTTTCATCAGTTCATTAAACTTTTATTTAGTTCTGCAACAAATGAAACTCTTGTTTAGCTCATCAGGATATGTAAACTGTTACAGTAATTATAATGGATCCACACATGCCTAATTACAACTTTATTTGTCTGCATGCTCCACATCTATAAGTTCCTTCATTTAAATATAAAATACATGTCAATTTCGTTTTTTTCTCCGGATGGCGAAAAAAAAAAACACTTTCATAGTGGTTGGGAAGTAAAAGGTTTAAGATCTACTACAGTGAAGTATTATTAAATTTATCAAGAGTAAATTATTGTTTAGTTCATCAATAGAATGGTATAAAATTACTTTTCTATAAATACAACACTGTGTCTATTTCTCTTAGCTATGTGAACTATTTCTCTTTATAATGTCCAGTCAAAATGACCAATGATGGCTGGTCAGGTGTAGCCACAAGTTTCAAGCCTGTTCAGGTGTAGCCACAAGTTTCAAGCCTGTTCAGGTGTAGCCACTAGTATAGCCACAAGTATCAAGCCTGTTCAGGTGTAGCCACAAGCATCAAGGCTGATCTACTGAAAGTCATCAACAGAAAACCAAGGGACCAGTCAGAATGTCACAATGTAAGATTTATATTTATAAAGTTAGAATGGGGATGCCTTGGGTAGTAAATGTCAAGTGTTATATATTTACAGGATAATTTGACATAACAAACTATATATATATATATATATATATATATATCGAAGTTATGTGCTGTTTGCCTGTCTGTGCAAGTGTCAGACAGATAGACGCCAAATGTGAGGACATTGAACTCAAGGGAGATAGCCCAATCCTTCCTCAAATTCATTCCTGCCCCTGTACACATCCCCGTCTGGTCGGCTCCCTCCAAGTGATTGTTGTTTCCTGTAGTCTGAAAACATGTTGGCTATTTCCAAATCTTTCATACGGGCCAGTGGATCCAAGCTGTCTGAAGTACTGCTGTACTGGCCATCCATGTGGTAGGAAGAATGTGACTTTGGCCCCGCCCCCCATGGGCCACCCGTCTGATTTCCATAACCTGCAGGCATGCTGTATCTGTTTTTGACATTGTCGTCCTCATACTGGTTGTACCCACCGGGGCTAGTACGGCGGTACACAGGCTCGTCCAGTTTTGTCCCAGGTCCTGCCCTGACAGTCTCCTGCCAATTCACGGAAAAGTCCCGAGAGTTGTCTTCCTGTTGGCGACCTCTGTGTTGAAGGTCATTGAAACCGCTGTTATCTCCATAGTTGTTGCCCATTTTAGTCAGACCTGGGTTGTAAGATGGAGGGTTGTCCCTGAGCTTCTCCTTTAAGTCCAAGTTGTTTTCAGAATCTTCAAGGTAGTCGGCGGGTTTGTCAGCGTTGGCCTTCAGCTTGACTGCACGGAAATCTGTGGGTAGTACTTTAATACCCTTCATATGAGGGGGAACTTTAGCTACAGGTTTACCCACACTGCCAAGATCTTTAGGATCTTCTTCTATCACGCGACTTTCTAAATTGGAAGCTGAAAATACGGGACCGAAATCTTGGCCTCGAGGGCTGATTGGAGGAATGACTAATGATGATCTTGGAGATGTCACTGAGGGAGACAATGCGGCATCAGAGTTTCTCGGAGAGAACTGGGGTACGCTTTGGGGGTACTGAGGCACGCTTTGGGGGTACTGAGGTGCAGTACTGAAGACACCACTTGAAAGACGATTGTTGGCCGGCATCTGACTGCCGGACAAACGTTGTCCACCACGCATCTGGACCTCATCCATCCTCACTCTGCCCATTCCCTGATCTGGTCCATACGAAGTGTTGTCAGAACTGTCACCAGATCGCTGACGGACATGCATGATGACGTCAGGTCTGTTCCTGTAGTTTTGTTGGTCATACATTGGATGTCCAACGACGGCTGGTTGCTGTTGCTGACTCATCAGTGAGGAATCTCGAAAGTTTTCCTGAGTTAACATTAACCCTCCATGCATAGGGCCAGGTGGAGCATTTCTCACTGGACTTACAACAGGCCCTCCCAGTGGTGCACCATTGTTGCTGTAACGTTGACCTGGAGGTGGAGCTTCAAGTGATCCGCGATATACGGAGTAGTCTCCATATTCAGTTCTTATCACATCACCACGAACGCCTCTATCAAAACCGGACTTTCCTTTACCCTCCACGACATCCAGTCTACCAACTGCTGCTGTGGGCGGTGGCTGTGTCGAGCTGATTAGTGCCGATATGTGCAAGGCGTTTTCCACAGTATCTAGGGCGAACACATGACAGTCCATGGCTTTTACGCCCGCAGGTCTACGCACTACGCACACCACGAGAGGAGGGTGTGTTGAAGAGATCAGGAAATGAAACGATTTTTCCACCGAAAAGGCGTGTTTGTCACTCAGTAAGGGTTTGCTATCATCGGCAGGCACAAACAATGCTTTGGGTTTCTTCTCGCTGGAAGTCTTCATATGCAGGAACCGGACAGCCTCCACAAAGATGACACTAGAGAACTCAAAGAAGATCTCAGACTTGACCGCACCATCTTCATAGATACTGACAAAAACACCTTTCTGTGTTAGCTTCAGACTCGCACTGCGACTGCCTGTTGGTATCTTTCTATACTTGAAGTACATGTCACGGACTGGATTTTGTAGAGCGTTCAGGTTAGTTGGAGGTTTTGAGATAGGACTGAAGCCTAGATAGGCACAGTAGAAACTTGGACCATCCATTTCTCTGTTGGATAATTCTTCAATGGTTGACCCGGTGATACTAGCACCAGTCTTGTCTGGAAGGAGAGAAAAGAACGGAAAATTAAAATATGACTATCAAGAGACTATTCCATGTATTCACACACATATTGATATGACTATCAAGAGACTAATCTATGTATTCACACACATGTTCATATCACATACGACACTGAAGTGTTATATTGTAAAGAAAACTTAGCACACTTTGTATTTGTTTCTATATGTTGTATACACAGATCATATCTAATATGTGCTTATATACAGGTGAAATATTGAAAAAGTCACATAAACCTCAATTAGCATACAAAAGAAGTCATCGTATTGAACAGAGCCGCACCTGGCTTATATGACGCCCAAGTGAGCCATATTCTCATAAACTAAAGTACTAAATAGTACTAAGTACTGTTTCAAAGTGTCAGCATAAATAAATATATTTGAAAGAACCATTGTAAATGAATATATATTTGAAAGAACCATTGTCAATGAATATATATTTGAAAGTACCATTGTCAATGAATATATAAGTACCATTATTGTATCCTATAACTATTAATTTTTTTGCGCCGCCACTGCTAGCATAACGGTGCGTTGTTTACCTGCCACACCAGCTGATGCGTGTCTGCCATGTCTACAGGCGGAGGTGCATATTGCAAGGCAGGGGTTTTCTTCCTGCCACTCGGGGAGGAAGAAATGTGCCTGACCCCCTGCCAGAAATGGCAGGCTGAAACGGTAGGCTTGGGTGGGAAAGAGTGGAAGGGTGTTGTGTACCGACCACATCTGTCACCACCATCAGCTGTGAATACTATAGTCTCGGAAGACTCGGATAGTCCTCATTGACCACAGTAACACCACCGTTGCAAAAGTTTTTTTTTTCTGTCTGAAGAACCCCAATGATCTTTCCCCCATAGACCATGGTATGTCTCCCAGATAGCCTGAAACAGGAGAAACTGCAACAGTATAATTTGGTAATGCACGTTACATGTATGTAGGACAAATACGCTAGAAATATTCTTAATTGTTTTGTACTTAAATATGGTCCTAATAGTTGAAATAATATCAAAGAAAAATATTCTTTTTTATTTAATCCATGGTTAAAAGATGAAAAAAGTTGGAACATTTCAAACCAAAACATTACTACATAATTAAAAATAAATAAAACGGTATTACTTATTTATACTGCATTATTTATATTTAAATTGTAATTGTCATTAAATTAATCAGGAGAGAGTACGTATCCTATCATGTTCAACTTATTCAAGTCTCAGGGATGTCCTTGTAAATCAATCAATTAGAAAGTACAAGTGTACATTGTAAATTAATCAATTAGAAAGAACAAGTGTACATTGTAACCGTCAATCAATTAGAAAAGTACAAGTGTACATTGTAAATCAATCAATTAGAAAGTACAAGTGTACATTGTAAATCAATCAATTAGAAAGCACAAGTGTACATTGTAAATCAATCAATTAGAAAGCACAAGTGTACATTGTAAATCAATCAAATAGAAAGAACAAGTGTACATTGTAAATCAATCAATTAGAAAGAACAAGTGTACATTGTAAATCAATCAATTAGAAAGTACAAGTGTACATTGTAAATCAATCAATTAGAAAGTACAAGTGTACATTGTAAATCAATCAATTAGAAAGCACAAGTGTATCACTGTACAATGTAAAAATCAATCAATTAGATAGCACTAAGCTCTCTGTCAGGGTGGACAAGTGTACATTGTAAATCAATCAAATAGAAAGAACAAGTGTACATGTAAACAGTTTTGTATTGCATCATTGAGTCATTGATTAATTATGATTTTTGATGTTTCATTGTTGGTATATTAAATATTATTTTATTTATTATTTTATAAAGATCAGGTATAGTAAATCTGAGTAAATGAAATGTGAATTAGCTGCAATGTCTCCAGTAATGTGAATTCCAGTATAATATTTAATAAGTGGGTGACAATTTTAGTATACCACGCATCTACACATTTGTTCACAACCATTGATTCAGAATCTAGTAATTGTCAATGATTGTATAGATATAGAAGTTTTCTAAACTCATATGTGTGATTGAATAGATTTAGTATTAACATTTGAAATAATAATTTTAGTATTAACATTTGAAATATATTCTAATTTAATGTAAAGAAAGATTTTTTCCCCACTTTAACTTAAAGTTTAAGTAATAAGAATTACCATACTTCAAATACCAAGTGATTTTCGATATCTTTCTTTTTTATAACATCTACCACAACTTAATGATATAATTGATTATAATGACTAAAATGTAGACAAATTTAAATTTAGGCTAACACTACTCACTACTAACTAGTAATGAGTTATGACTAATGGTCTAATCATTCTATTCTGATTAACAGTAAAATGAGTAATGTAGCCTAGACTGATAGTTCTAATCGTTACTTTGAGAGAGATCAATTAATTCACTAATCCTTACCATTAAATCCAATTATTCTTTCTAATTCTAGTTCTTTTGTATCGAAAATGTCATCGTCGCCTGCCATGCTTGAAAGTTTGTTGGAAGATAGTAAACAGTCGACGTAGGGACTCAAACAAGGTTGCCAAGGAAAACAAATATGGCGCTGTCGGCTGCTTGGGGCTGCTTGGGAATCAAGTGCAATGGCAACTGTGTAGAAACGTAGAGTTACAAACCTTTGACATTATTATAAGCCCTAACATAACAGTAACAGGAAGAATCATAAAAACATAAATTCGTTATAATTAGACTTTATATATATATATATATATATATATATATATATATATATATATATGTATTAAAATAATTACTCATATCATTAATATACCGTCATTATTATAAAAAGTGGGATTGGATTGGCCGAGTGGTATAGATACTCGACTCGGTGAGGACCATGGGGAATTTTTCCAGGTGAAATTTTTGTTTCTAAGTCGTCCCACAAGTCCACCCAGCCCCCGTTGCAGCCGACAGCACCATATTTGTTTTCCTTGGCAACCTTTAATTTAGAATGGTAGCCTTACTAATGATTATTTCTTGAGACATTTAAAAAAATGGATTGTATTTTCCTCTTATTTGTGCTGTAAGATATCCTTTTCTTTTTTTAGGTATTGTGTCAGGAGGACTGATTGTCCACCCTGACAGAGAGCATTATATATCCACTTGGATGTAATGTTATTATTGAAGATATAAATAAAGATGCGAAACAAAGCATTTTAGTTGGGAAGTAAGGCTGGGCGTTGTGCTAACCACACAACCCCTTCATATGCCGAGGTTATAGAAAACAGTTTTGCCCCCCCCCGGGTCAAAGTTGTCTAGATTCGCCCCTGTGCGCCATGATAATCCTTCGGCACCCCCCCCCGAAAATTTCTTCGCCGCCCCCATATCCAATAATCCTGGTTACGGGCCTGCCCCCAAATACAGTAGCCTAGTTTCTTGCCTATCCATCTCTATCTCTTCTCCACCCCTTCCAACATACGTAGCCGTTCTAATTGATAGGCCAACTGCATGGGCGACCTCCACTGTCAAAGGGCATTTGATTATTAATTCCTAGTTCCGAAGTTCTTAAGAACGGATCTGCTATAGGTTCACTTTATATATACTCTGTGCATGTGCCTGAATGATTATTGCGAAAAATTGATCCTAGCAAAACCTGCCGTCGCCCCTCCCAACCCCTCCGCGTTGTATAATATTGAACAACTTCATGATTTGATATCATGAGGTCACTTGTTTAGATACCCATTTATACAGTTTATTAGAAAATGGTATTTTTCATCGCCTATAAATGTGCACAACATTTTTATTTATTTAGGTAAAATCTGCACACCCTGAAAAAAGGGTACCTTGTGAGGACCGACACTCTCCACCCTTCCCCCTACGGCACGATAGATTGTCTATTGTCACTCACACGGCACGATAGATTGTCTATTGTCACTCACACGGGTTGTACCCAAGGGTATTCCCGAATGGCGGGTTATTTGCATTGTCTGTTGTTGTTTTTTTTACCCACTTCTGTATTCATCGGTCCTTCCCAAAGAATATTCTGTTGGCTTGTCCTGTGTTAAGATTGCCAAACCCAAACCAATGAATAATAAGAGGGGGGTGAGAGAGAGAACATTCGTGCGACCATGTGTTCACACTCACCAAAAGTCCAGCTTCTCTGAACAGTTAATAGCACAGCAAATGATCAAAACACAGGAGCTTCGCATCAATAATCGCGCACATTATAGCCTGCAGCCATTGGATAAACTTTTATCAAATCAAAAGAAGCCTTACTGACTAAACACAAGATACATCCATTGATAGATCGGACATGAAAAAACACACACACACACACACAACTAGAAAAGAATAGAAACAATTTAACCGGATAAACTAAGAAAATAAAGCAGGAAACATTTTGGGCATTTTTTTTAATTCCAGGCGGTTATTAAGTCGGACAGTCGTCGTCGTCGTCGGCATCCGTCCGTCTCGAGACGATGGTAGCTAAGTTGAGTCCACAAACACTGCTGGAGGGCAACTTTGCCGAATTTGTCACACTTGAAAATAGTTGGTTGTTGTGAATATAGTTGTAGCTGTTCTTTTTTCCGCTTCTGTCTTGTTCTTTTCAGGGCAGCATTATCCTGTCGCTCAGCCTCTGCGCGCAATGAACCCTGCCGGACAGCGAGCCTCCAGGACTGGCGGTCGGCTGCTTGGCTCTCCCAGAGTTGGGGTTACGGAGCATCAGCTTCATACCTTCTTTTGCAGTGTCTTTAGAAGTATTTTGGTCGCCCTGTTTTCCTGGCCGGTAACTAGCTCGCCATAGAGTAGGTCATAAAGTCGGACAGTGCATGACGCATAACAGAGCCGTGGCATGAGTCTGGAATAGACCCCCTCAGCCGGCGCCGCTCGCCGGCTACGCCGCCGAATTTTCGTTCGCCGTAAATCCGCCGAAAAATATACGGCGCGCCTCATTAGCCGCCGTATTTCGTTCGCCGTTATATTAACTGTCGCATTACTTAATCTTTATTGTACATAATCAAAAACAGGGGAGCATATCAGCTCTGTCTTGAAAAGCTTTTCTGTTGATCACAAAATACTAAGCGTTACAGGTGCTGCAATTATGATAAAGACTTCAAAGTTGAAGGTTGACTCTTATCAGCATTTCTTTACAGCACACGTATTGCACCTTAATACTACCGACAGCATCAATAAAAATGAAGAATTTCAAAACCGCAATTGTAGAAAACGATGCGTATTCACGGAGGATAAAGAAATGATAAAGACCCTGAAAGAAGGCATGTCTTCAGTGAGAATTGCTTCTTGTAGATGATCAGCTCAGTGCATCAATAATGGATGCCTCTTGAGAGCAGCACTAACGCCATCAATGACAGTCATAGACACAATGATAAGTCAGTGAAGGCATCATGTCCAGCGCGTTGGAATCAACATTATTGAGCGATTCAGTCTATACTTGACTTGAAAAGATGATGATGATGACAACATGAATGATCGCCAGTCAGCTCTCAACCAGCTTGACCATCGATTTTCCTCTTGTAATGATCACATTAAGCCGCATCAGCTGCTTGATCCAAATTTCAAATCATTGATTCCACGGTCAGAAGCAACCACAATTCTAGAGAACGCAATAGCAGTCAGCAAAGGACCCGTGGATTCATCATGTCTAAAGTTGATGTATCGCATCTGGGTAACTAGTCATGAACATGTTTCTTGAAGAACCCGATGTAAACGATTGCGAATGGAGCTGATAAATGAACTGAGAACTGAGCAGTCACCAGAAGATTGTACTAATATGGTATTCTCTGTGTTAATTTATGGCATTGAAACAGTTTTCGTTTTATTTCGCTCTCAATAGACCAGTCAGTTTGAAGTAAAGTATTTTAAAATACATATACTGTGCACTATAATGAAATGTTTTATAAACTAGCAGTTAGTACTGTTGTGTTTTGATTTTTTGAACGTTTATTTCAGATGGCAGTGGAAATAACAAACTATTTGACGGCGCCTGTTGTTCAGTTTCATGATGTCCTTGCTTTCTGGTGTAGCAGTGTTGCATCATCCTCGTATCCACAACTTACTCAACTGGCTCGTCTTCACCTAATATTATCAGCATCATCTGTACCAGTGGACAGGCCCGTAGCCAGGAATATTGATTGGGGGGCTGAAGACATGGGGGGGGGGGCGAAGAATTTTTTTTCGGGGGGGGGGGGGTGCCGAAGAAATGATCGGGGCGGAACTAGGCAATTTTGACGGGGGGGCAAAACATTGATCCGGGGGGGGGGGGCAAAACTGTTTTCATTGTTAAAAATTGAACTTGAACAAAGAATATTTCGATAATTTAATGATGCCTTACCTAAACTTGCGATAACGGTGGGGGGGTAGAAGAAATGCTCGGGGGGGGCGAAATGAGGCGCCAGCGCCGAAAAGCTTGCGAACGGAGAGGAGGGTTTGGGGGATCTCAGTGAGTCCCCTCCCCAAGAAATTCTTGCAGTTCCATATCTGGAATGGTGCATTTTAGTACCGATTGTTTAGCTATTAATTAGAAATATTTAATTTTAACCTATGTTTCAATAATGCATGGCATGTTGCAGTTTTGTTAAAAATAATTTAAATAGTAAAGAGTTTTAATGATAAAAATTTATTGAGGCTGAGCCATTTCTGATTCCTGTTATAAATATATTGACTAATAGTTCTGCCACACAATTGTTACATAATAGATACTCTGATTTATATTATTATACTGTTTGTTTAATATACAACCCGAAGAACGACAAAGATGCACTAATAAAGCTTAGCTATTTGTGTGATATTTCTTATAAAATATTGAAACAAAGAACAGATCTATCAACAACAACAGTCGCAATTATTCAATTTAAAATAAAATTAATTCTGCTAAAGTAAATTTGCAAATTAAATAACATCACTCAGAAATCACAGAGTTTTGTACATTATTATTTATTATACATACGTATAAAAATGAAGTCAGAAGCCAATGTTATTTAGTTGCTAGTTGTCCTCAGAAGATATCAATATATAAAACTATTACAGAAAGCTGTAAACAGGCCCATCGACAGAAATTTCGGGCCCCTGGGCTGATATTAATATTTTAAAAGTTGATTGGCCAGCTCAGTCCAGGTCCCTAAACTCGCCGGGCCCCCTAAGCATTGGCCCTCTATCCCCCCCCCACTCGTCGGCACTGGTTGCGAACTTATATTACTATACGTTTCAAATTTGCAAAACTTCGTGGTTTAGCCAGCCCCGTAGCCAAGGGAGGCACTGGGGGCCTTCCCCCGGCTAGGGTGTGGAGTGCCCCCCCACTTAAAAAAGAAGAAAAAAGAGGAAAAAAATAAAGAAAAAGTAAAGGTGCCCCTTGCTGGGTTTTGGTGTCTCCCTGCTTACTTTGACCTGGCTACGGGCCTGGGTTTAGCACTGAATTTACCTCGGTGATTTAGTATTCAGATTGTCTGTTAAATCTTTTTCAAATGCAAGCAGGAAAAAAGATTGCTTAGACGCTTTTGTAACATTGATCTGCGATATGGGGTGAGCATTCGTGTGAGGGCGAGAGAACTGTTCTCACACACGGCTGTTGAAGCACCAAATGCCAATGCTGCCCAAAATACCCAGAAGTGAACTTCAATAAGATTCAATCTTTTATGCCCAAAAATTAGATAAGCTATATATGTAAGTATATATAAATAGCCTGAATGATTGCCAAAATATAAACTTTTAAGTTTTTATTATTATTGATTTATTAAACAAAATGATTGATGTTTTATAGCCGTTATTATTAAAACTTTGTCAAAAAACTCAAATCATGCACGGGGGGGGCCTGTCATGCACGGGGGGGCCTAGCCCCCCTAGCCCCCTCTGGCTACGGGCCTGCCATTGGAGTGCATGTTGGGTTACTGGTTTGATAATAAACAGCAAACAATCAAGTCTAACAGCTGATAAACTACATCGCGTTTTTTTATTCATGACAATTATAAACTGATATTTTTAGTGCTTATTGTGGTATTGAGAGACAGAAACTGAATGTGCGGAATGTATTCATGTACTGTATTAGTAGGACAGCATATACAACTGTTTAATTATGTTGTTTTAAATAATAAAACTTTTCCCCAAGCATTGCAAAATTGTTTTATTGCTGAAGTTTTATCAATTCAATATTGTATAGGCGTTAGCCAAATTTAGCCAAATATTTCGTAATCTGCCAAAAATCAGCCGAAAATCACCTCAAATGTCAATTTACTCAATTTATGGCTAGGTCAAACGCTGGCTACGCCGGCTATCAGCCGAATTATGTCAGCCAGCCGAAACTTAAAAAAAATTCGGCTGGCAGGTCTAGTCTGGGATATAGACCAAAAAGGGATAACCGAATGTGGCTCTTTAAAGAGCTTCATGCGGTTCATCTGTGAGTTTTGTGCGACTCCAGCTAAAATTTTTTTTTTGCTTTACTTCATTACTTTTGTTAACCAAATTGTGTTAACTTGACAATTTATCGGCTATTTAAAGTATTTCTTTAAATATATATATTAGCTAAAAAGAACAGATAAAAGGGTTGGGTGGGAGACATAGAAAGAATGGAAAACAACAGAGGTCCAAAAGCAATATATAAGGCAACGCCCAATGAGAAAAAGTACTACAGACCAAGAAGCAGATAGTTAGAGGAAGTGGAGAAAGACCTTAAAGCCATAGGAGTGAGAGTGGAGGAAGAAGACCATGGATCGGGAAAAGTGGAGAAGAGTAGTATGGCAGGCAGGGGCGCTGAGAGCCAACAAGGCCCCAGGGCAGGACATCATTGCAGGCCCCTTAATAAACAATGAGTTGTGAAAAAGGTGACATGGTCGGGGCGAAGGCCCTTTAAAAGATGTGTCTCATAATATCCACCGGCGGTGAACGAAATATTTTAAGGAGGGGCAAGACAAACATGACCGAAAGACAAATTTTACCCCTTAATTTATAAGAGAATATAGTAATTGTGTAGCAAGTATTTAATCGATATTATTAAAAAATAATATATTAAAAAAAAAATATAAATGAATATTGAGCACTTCTGTCGTCAACTGATTCGTAATGTCAGTTTGTTTACAAATTTAATAGTGAAATTAGATCAGAAAATTACTGATAATTATCATGAATGATGATGAATAGAAACCGGAAACGGGTAAACTCAATAACAAAAGTACTTTATGAAAAGATAATAAATAATTGTATTTTCTTTCAAAATTACATTTGCCGTCATTCGGTAGATGGCAATACTCTCTCTATACTTATAAGACGCAGTGGCTCTCTGTCTGTCTGTTCCCTTAAACTCAAGATCCAGACAACCAAATAACGTGAAATTTGGTACACGCAGGCCAAATCATCAATACAATTTACGTTATAAAGTTACAAAAAAGACTGTCAAACTGTCTTTTTTCAATATGTATTCCTCCCCAGCATTTTTTGCTGGTTGCGCCACTGGGTACACGTACACAAACTTACATGGGGAATGTTCTAAAACAGGTTTCGTTCCATCTCAACTGGTACTTTAATTGTAATTAATTATTTTGGATATCGTATGAAAATTGGCAAACTTTTACCCTGATTTCAGGATTTTACGAGCTTCTCTCCCACATATCTAACTTACTATAAATATGATCGGTACGGGGAAATCAAATATCACATTACTTCCTACATTATTACATTCCATTCCTTCATCCATAGGAATTGTCATCTTTTGCTACAGTCATGCCTAAGAGAGAGAGAGAGGGGAGAGGGAGGGAAAGAGGGAGGGAGAGAGAGAGGGGGGGAGGAGGGAGGGAGGGAGAGAAAGAGAGGGAAAGAGGGAGAGAGAGGGAGGGGGAGAGGGAGGGAGGGGAGGGAGAGAGAGAAACTGCCAAAAATGTTGTGTATCACATTGCTTTAAGATAAATGTACCCTTTTATTGCATGCAAATAAATCCTTTTTTACGCGTCTTATTTTAAATCTTAATTAAACGTCAAATTACGCTTCTTAAATAAACAGAAAACATTATTAAACCTGGACAAAGCCGGGTACTTGCAACTATTTTTAAAAATATGCCACAACAACTCTCAATAATGTGATTACTGTAAAATGTCAATTAATTATAATTTCTTTCAAATATTAAATTTAAGAAATAAATCAAATGAATTATGAAAATGAAAATGATACATATAAACTAAAAATGAATTACAAAGTTAAAAAAGTTAAAATTTTAGGGGGCGGGGCAGACTGAAATTGAAGGGGGGCGCCGCCACCCCTTAAAAGTTTTAGGGAAGGGGCCAAGCGCTCCCCCTGCTCCCCCTGCTCCGCCGCCAGTGCAATGACCACCCTGACCCCCTCTCGGCGTGCCTGATACAGGCTAGCGTCTCAATTGGACTGTAGTGCCAAGGGAGAAGAAAACAGATAAGTGAGTTGGGTGGTCGTGCGGCGTAAAAGCGCCTGACAGACGACCGCACGGGTCGCGAGTTCGACCCTTCGATTTTTTCATGTCGTGGTGAAAGTCCTAAGTCCACTCAGCTTAAAGTATCTGACTTTAAGATGGGGGAGTAAAGGCGGCTGTGCGATGTGCTTACAACATAATGCTGAGGTTACCGAAACAGGTTGATTCTACATCATGTGCCGGAACGTTACTTTTTATACTATTAATTTTAGCCTGATTTATTACGAAATTAACATTTAATGTATTAAAGATTATGTTTTAATCTTGAAATTATGGGAGAACGTGTAGAAAATGAAGCTAAACAAGGAAAACTGCCCCAAAACGGTCCTTACGATCAAAATGGTGTGAGCAGTGAAATTGGCGTGACTTATTTTACTTCAGTATTTTAGTCTATTCCGCCATTACTTTTGACTGCTTAAGCTGGTTTTTTCAACTATTATATGCAGCTGACTTTTATGTTATCAAAAAAAAAAAATACAAGGGTAAATAGATAAAAATGCCTAACACTAAATTAGAGCGTCACAACAATCTATACTTTATATATAGTTACCTTTGCCCCCATCCCCCGTCCGAAAAAAAAAAGTCCCTACTAGTTATATGATCATTATTTCTTTTCTTTAGCATTCAGTTTTGTCACACTGTAATAATGACAAAGAAAGGCTCTCTACATACGGGCCATATCTGTATTTATTTGTAATTTGTAGCGATTCGTTTCCGTTTTCTAAATTGCTTTGTGTTAGTTAGTTTTAGGCAATGGTTTTAAGCGTTACAATCATGGTTACAATCATACATATGTCATATTTATGTCACTTTCATTTACGATTTCTTTTTATTTATTTTTCAAAATACACTGAAATATTTTTAATAGAGATGAAAACGCTACTTAATTAAGGCTATTTAAATGTTTTAAAATTTTTAGACTATATAGAGTAAAAAGTTCATTACAAAAAAAAACAACAACACAACCGAACCAAAAACACGATAAAAGAACAACAAAACATTTAGACCGCTTAACGTCAACTTTATGTGTTGGGAGACAAGGTAAGAACAAAACAAACACAAATACACGAGTGCGTCTTTTTCTCCCAGTTAAAAAAAAAGGCCTACATTCTATTATTAGGAGCTTTAAAAATGTAAGCTTTTTTAAAACCAGTAAACACGGTTCAGCTAAAATTTTAAAAGTGTACAAATTTGTTTGATATAAAATATTTTGTATGAAACTGACCTCTAACTAGGTTTTTTTTTTATTCTTATACATTTAAAAACCAAAAAGAGTGGACAAATGTGAATTTGAAGCTAATAAATGTAGGTCATGCACCAATTAGGTCACTGGTATGCCGTCTGCGATCGTTGAGGCTGAGGACAAACACGCGGCATGATTAATTCCGCAGTGCATTATGGGAGCCTTAGTTGGATCATGTAAACACAGGTATTACAGGGTATGTTGTTTTCCTCCATGAGCTGCCATTTTAAGCGGTGCTTGATTTTGCTATGTCTGGAATACAACATCCAACAAACAACCACGCTCTAGCGTTGGTTCTTAAATCAGCTCCTACAAGTCCATCAAGATCGACATGGAGCTCAGAATCAAATGGCGAAGCTATTGCGCGGTTAGAAGGCAGAGACTTCGAATTCACAATGAGGAAGCCACGCATCACCATCGGACGAAATAGTAGCAAAGGAGATGTTGATGTCAAATATGGGTCATTCGCCGTATTTCTCGAGTGCATCTAGAAATTTTTTCGAGACCCTAATTTTTCATGAAGTGTAATGGGAAAAACGGTGTGTTTATAGATGGTATTTTTCAGAGAAAGGAGCACCCCCTTCTGTAGCTGCCGTGCACGTAAGCTTTGTTTATTATTTTGGCCTGACGGTTAACCCCCAACGGTTAGAAACAGTTACACTATGTAAATATCAATGGTACCACATTAGCTTTCCTTATTTCATTTTTATTATTGCTTTTTATTGTTTTATTGATTGACATAGTAGGTTGTTGTTTATATCATTGAATGTAAATAATATTTATATTACACCGGATATGGTCCTTTATTGTATATATTTACTCGACGGGGACAGTTATTAGTAACCATGTGCTCTGCTCAAGATGACAGGAAATGTAAACAGATTAATTGTTTTGATTTAACGGCAACCAATGATTCTTGAGTATCATGTGGAAATATATATTCCGTATTGTGTTCATGCTTTAGTTTTTTAAAATAAATAATTGTTTTATAAAATCGCGATGACAATTTATACCCAAACTTTTAAATTATTGAAATATATTTATTTTACATTAATTTACATTTACAATAATATGATTAATCATTAATGACCCATAAAAAAAGAAAACATTTAAAGCTGCAATATAAGTAATCTTGTTTTTATAGAAGTGTAAATAATGATTTGTACACATTGACTCTCTTAAATAACTGAAGTAACCCTTCTGATTTTTTACCCAAGAAAAAATCAAGGATGGTCCATGAAGTGGGACTAATGCAATGAATGAAAATAACAGCACTGCTTAAGTATTAAATTATGGCAATATTGTCTTGTGCCAAATAATATTAATTTGTTTTTAGAAGTATTTGATTATTGAATTTTTTAATGGAAAACAGTAATATTACGATATAAGCCAATATCAAATATTGTGATTAGCTGACAGTCAAGTTTTAAGTCTTTAAGAAATATTGAAATCTTAAATATTGTATTGCATATAGTGAATGCATTCTAGGCACAATAAAATTTGATATAACTATAATAATATTGATCTTTTTTTAAAAACAATGTTTTTGGATTTAAAAGATATGAGCATGAACAATTTTTGGTTCACATACAATACAAATTAAAGCTCCATCTTTAATACATTTTTTTTTTTGTTGAAAGTTAAGATAGTTGTTTATGTATCATTTAAATTTAATTTCAGATAATATATTATAAAAAAAGATTGTTATTGTGCATGTATTTGCTGGAAACAATTTGAAGTATTAATTATTATGAATGCAACAAAACATTATAATTTTTTTTTTAACTATCCCTGTCATCTGATATACTTATGAAGATAGTCTTAAAGGAAATAGATCTATACACAACAATAAAGATATAAAGGTAAAAAAATGTTTTAATCTTGCTGTTTTTATTGATTACCAAATGCCAATAGTTAGTCAGAAATGTCAGTTACCTAGGGAAAGAAACATGATTTCCTATACCCAGAAGAAAAATAAACCTAAAAAAAGAACTTGATATATGTTTTATCCCACATTGAATCTTAATGGTGAGCTAAACTTTTGTAATCATTAGCAAGCAATGAAATGTTACATGATTCAAAGTAAGCCCCTACACATTTTTCAACTTGAGACACAGTATTGTCTAACTTGTGACAACGGCAGTTAGTAAGTGGATTAAGTATTAATAATTTCTATTTTCATGTGGCCATTACATTTATTTCCTGAATAAAATTAAATTAGGGTTATGCATATCCCAGAAACATAAGTCTGCTGAATTTATAGGTTTTAAATAAAAGACATAAAATATTTGTTATAGTCTTATATATTTTCTATAGTTGTACTCTCTTCGGTTCCCAAGTACCAACATCAAGATCAGCCTAGTCATTAATTGATGAAGCACTCCCCTGCTCCCCCAGTAGCTGTGACAACACCTAAAAAGAAACCTATACCTCCACTAAAAATAAAACATACCAGAGCCCCAGGAAGCAGTCTGCAACAGTCCTTGTGCATCTCCTACAGGCACTATTAGGTAACAATTTTGATTTATTTGTGTTTGATGTATTTACAAATTTTATAATTTATTTTCCTTTTCCCATTAGCATATTAAATATAATTTGTTACGTAATTTGCCTATATTTTTAACAGTCTGCAGTTAAAAAAATTTTTAATCTTGATTTTTTTCCAGTGCTGCTAACTCTTGTCCAACTAGTCCGTAGTGGCTCCAATCACAATTCCAGGTTTGCGCTGATCCCTGAACTACAGGCAGCTTTTGCTGCAGCTAATCCCCGTGAAGAGCGGATGGCAATTCATCTTCAACAACCCTATCTGCTGGTGACTCATCCAGAGATGAATCTAAGCCTCCTTATTCTTATGCCCAGCTGATTGTGCAGGCAGTGACATCAGCTCCTGATAAACAGTTAATTAGTGGAATTTATGCATATATTACCAAAAACTACCCATATTATAGAACTGCTGATAAAGGCTGGCAGGTTGGTTTTAGAATATATTAAAATGTATATTTAAAAAATATTTCTTTCTTTGTTGTTGGCTATATTAACATTTTGTAGATTGTCTTTTCTGTATGTTTGCAGATTTTAGCTGTGATGAACATTTTTTTATTTTAAAAATCAATTTTTACATACTAGAGCAGTGTTGCTAGATTGTGTTACTTGCAATTTTTATAATTTTGAAAATAAGTGTTACTAAATTTATTCCTTGTCTAATTCCCAAACATGCAAAAGTAATAAATTCTAACAAATAATTTTTTTCAATAAGTAGTAAACGTGTGAAAACTAGCACTATCTAGCAACACTGAGGTAGCATGCTTACCTAGTTGCAGGCTTTTTTTATATAATTATGTAATATATCTATTAAAACCTAATATGAAACATTGTTTTCTTAAGAATTCTATCAGACACAATCTTTCCTTGAACCGATACTTCATCAAAGTTCCTAGGTCTCAGGGAAGAACCTGGGAAAGGTTCATTTTGGCGAATTGATCCTGTTTCTGAAACAAAATTAACAGCCCAGGCATTCCGGCGACGGAGACAGCGTGGTGTGCCTTGTTTTAGAACACCTTTTGGGGACTTTCATCAAGGTATATTGTTGCCTGTGGTGAATTTTTTTTTAGATTTAATTTATTAATATATTTCTTTTAAATCTTAAATGCATTTTTCTAATTCAGATCTGCACCAGCTAGCCCCAGTCATTTAGCTGGGTCATTTACACCAGATTGTCTATCAAGTAGAAGGCAGTCCAATAACAGAAGCTGGCATGGAAACTGAGGTTACCCACTCCACATCACAAGTTGGTAATATGTAGGACAGCAGCTCCTTCAGCATGCTCATCCTGCAGTCACAGATTTGAGGTTTTCTCAGTCAGCACCTGGCTCACCATCAGGTATGTAAAGAATAATGAGGTGTGCAAAATGAGATCTGATAATGTTGAAAATATAGTATGAATTTATATTTATGTTTATGAGGAAAAATGTATGATTCTCATTTATGCAGGTCTGTTATGTCACCTGTGACTGTCACTGCTGTAGCACAGCTGCAGTACATCAGTTGCCCTCAGCAGATATGTCTGGGATACTATGACCACACCCTTTGGTCAGGTTTTGCTGAATGGCCCATCTGGTCAAGCTCTTACCAATAGTACACATCTAGGAGATCAAAAGAGAGAATGGAGAAGGTATTCATGCTTTTTTCTTCTTTTAGATATTATGTAATTTTTAAAACCTGTTTGAAGACATACATGAGTCTGGCAGAATTTGAAAGTGTACATTTTTTTTTAGCTTAATGATAGACCTATTGACACAAAAACGCATCCATTGATAGTGTCGCTGACACATTCAAACTTATTGAAATGAGAAACAGACTCAGTGACTTAAAAAACTATTAATGTGAGATACAACTATTGACTAAACACTAATTAGAGGAACATACAGACTCATTAAAAATCTATTGACATGAGATACAGATCATTGACATATATATTTACTGACTGACAGGAGATATGGACTCAGTGACACATTCAATCTATTGATAAGAGATCCGTCTCACTGGCTCATACAAACATCTATTGAATGACAGGACATATGCATAATTAATATTGAGATACTTATCATAAACACATCCTTTGAGAGGAGAAAGAGACTGATACATACATCTCTTGACAGGTAATATAGACTTGCCATATAAGAGAAATATTGGACAAACTCATCAGATATAATACACATCTATTGATTGAAGAAATTGAAGATATCTTATTGGTGGGTCCAAAAATCTTGGCATAGAGAGAGATTAACTATAGCTCAACTTTTATTATTAGAAAAGGTCAATGGAATTATTTGGGTCTATTTATTTTATGTTATGAATGAATTTGAGAAACTTATCTGTTTTTTTTTCCCTTGCTTTTAACAGCCTAAAGGATAAATTATGCGGAAAAAAGTATCATTTAGGGATTTGAAACCAGACAACCAGCACCCAAAGCCTTTTACTTAACCATTCAGCCATTAAATCAAATTCTTTGACGTTTTTATAATCATATTAAAATTCGCACTTTGTAAATCAATTAAAATTAAAGCAGTATTTAATTTTAAAAAACAATATATTTGAGAGCTTTGGCAGAATTTATGTATCTCAATAAGTTTTTTGATGTCATATTAATCTAGAGGATGCAATTATATTAGCAGAACACAATGTGTAAAGGACATCACACGTTGTGTGTTTCCCACTGTTTAAGAAACGAATGTCAGAAATAGATTTGGTAGCAAAAATTCTGATGAAAATCTTTTTGATTCTTGATTCCAATCCTGGTGAATCATCACTAATACTAATGCTTGATTTATTTGGGTCAACATGAAGTCAAAACTCACTTTAACAGTTATCTCTTTCATACAATTCTGTTCATTGTTCACAGCGGCACCTAAACATTTGGCAGGTTGCTTACAGCTAATGTCTAACTTTGGCTTAAAAATAGACATTGGCTGTAACATGAGATTGATTTCTTTTGTGTTGAAGTTGGCTGATTTCTTTTTAAGCTATTGCAACATCATCGCTGTGTATTGCTTGGGTGTCTCCACTCACGTGAAACATATCATAGCAGTAATTACAAAAGTAAAACTGTATATAAGATTTTTTTTTTTGTCATCTGAGGAAGTTATTCTTTGAGACCTGATTTTCAACAGCGGCTACTTCAGCATTTTAAAAAAACATACATTTAGAAAAAATTCTTTTTCATCCCTAATAATTTTCTTTTTACTTACAGCAGTGAGTTTGGAATTGACAGGGAGCCTCTCAAAAAATTGCTTCGATAGTGGCCACTGCAAGTCAAGCCCAATTTCAAACACGGACAGTTAATCCTGTTGCATTGGTCAGAAACTTGCACAATAAGCCAGCCTGTAATGGTGACTAAGTCATCGGGCAATGAGTCTGGGCAGGTCACTCTTATCCCACAACAAGTCTCCGGTCAACATGCAGATACTCCAGCCCCAGGTGTTTTCACAGCAAGTCATCCTTCAGAAGCCACAACTTTCAGATCAGCAGTTGGGTCAACCAGGTGGTAATGGATGGCTGTCTCAAGACACCAAGCCTGCAGTTCATGTGTTGGTATGTTGTCCTTTAATTATATATTAATAAGGACATGGTCGTAATTGTATGTACACATGAATGAAATATTTGGTTGAATACAGTTACAGCAATAACTTTGACAAGACTCCTGTGAGCCAAGGAGGTTCTTAGGGCTTAGGCAAAAACTTTTGTTGAAAAAGCTGGGGGGCATAAAAAGGCTTGTAACTTTCAAAGTAACAGAGATACTTCCCAAAAGTAACATTTTATTTCAAATAGATTTCTACCTGTGAAAGAATATAGCCATAATTTTGATATATAAAAGTTATCAGAATAGTGTTTTTTTAAAACCCTATTTTCAACTGATGATTTTATTAGGTATAAATTCGTCTATTATATAGAGTTCATTCAGTTTTCTTTAAAAGTGTTCCCTTTAACCCTGACGTGGCCATCGGGGCAGATGAAGTGTATCTATCTGTATCTATAACTCGTATATGAAGGGTTATTGTGTGGTTAGCACAACGCCCAGCCGCCTTTACTTCCCCAACTTAAAGTCAGGTACCCATTTAAAGCTGGGTGGACTTGGGGACTTTACCAGGACCTGAAAATCCCAAGGTTCTCACTGAGATTCGAACCCGGGACCCTCCGGTCACATCGAGCCACCGCACGACCACCCGTCCTCAGTTTTCTTTACAACAGAGTAAAAATTATTAATATTGATGATTTAATTAAGTTATTTGAAAATATGATTTTAAATATTATAATTGTGAAGTTTTGTAATCTGTGACCATATTGGTGCATAAAATGGTCTGGTCTCATTTTAGAAAATTTATTTAATCCAAACAGATGAAAAACCTAAGATGAATTTGTCTAGAAATAATTTCTCTAAAAGAAATAGGTTTCTTTGTGATTTATTTAGAATAAGTAATAGAAATCTATCACTAAAGGTTAAATATATTCGTATTCATACTTTTCTAGCATTTTTAGTTGATTATCTACTTAACCTGATTTTCTATTTTACATGCAATATTACATAAAGTTTTCTGCATATTATTTACAAGCAATAGCAGAAAGAAATAAAGAAAGCATGCATGAGTAGAAAATCACACTTATAAATAAGTATTAATGTTTGTAATGATATGAAAACTCTTTGTTTAAAAAATATGTTGTGCTATGACAGAATTTCCGATTTCATGTATAAACTTATAAGACAGGGAAGGCAATTAGACAGTGTGTTTGCCAAACCCATGGCTGTAAATTATGAACAAAAATACATACAAATCAAAATACCATGTGTAGAAACATATGGTATGGATGTGCAAAAATTTCATTTTAATTTGCTTTGATTTAAGCATTAATAATATCTTTGTTATATGATATATATATTTGTATATAGTTATATATTATTGTTAGAGCTTTTTTTTTTCACTGGAATGTCTCAAAGGCATATTTTTTTATGTCTTTTATTTTCATATGACAGATGCCCTAAGTAGTTAGGTGAGGTGTCAGAGGGCAACAGATGATATGTCTTCTCAGGACATGGATGTATCAGGAAAGCGGCCTGGAAGGATGAGGATGGAGAAATGTCGACACAGAACTAGAATGAGCCAGTGATTGACTTTAACAATGTGGGAAAACTGTGTTTTAATAATTTCGAGGTGAATTATCGACGGTTAAGAATTCTACTGTAATGTAAATGGCCAGTCACTGTTCCGGCTTAAAATGACAGTAGAATCAGGCAATTGAACAGTGAACTCTGACCTTGTTATAGACATAATGGTGTTATTAATTCCTGTCTTCTTCTCTCTCTGATTTTCTTACTTTCCTTTTTCTTTCCTGTTTCTCTTTTCTATCTAACTTTCTTTGAAATCTTTTATTGTTGTAATCTGAAGAAAGTATTTGAGTAAATGTTGCCTGAATTTTATTTTAGTGAACACATTTGTGTATAAGGTTAAATAGTTATAGATGCTGAAGCTTGATTTTCAGCTTTAACAATTTTAATTTTTCAAATGGATTGTATCATAGATTTATTGAAAAGTCAAAATTTGTTCGATGATTTTAATAGTTATACAGCAATATTTCACCAGGCCGTGGGCCCACTGGTATTAAATTTACACTACCACATAACACACTTCAAATATAGGCGTCATTCATGAAATTCAATCAACATTAAGTGTGAAGTATTTACAGCTGATGTTTTTTGACAATTCTTTTTTAGCACATTTTGTTGTTTAATTACTTCATCCCCTATTTTTCTAGCAATTCTTTCCTTCCTTTATTGGTCCAAATTTGAGTTTGCCTAATGACAAAATTGGCAAAAAGACAAAATGCAATATATTTTTTTGTTTTAAGTTGTAGATAAATTGTGGGTATTTTTATAGAAACATTGTCATTGATTTGTTTTTAAAAAAAAAGAAATACAAAATAACTACCATAAGCATTTAAATTTTCTCTTTAGATGTCCTTAAGTTAAAATGTTTTGAAATTGATGCTTTTCAGTTCAGTTTAGAAAGATCATAAATAAGTCATTTTTAAAAGATTCACATAGTACTTTTTTTATTGAACACAAAGATCTATATGAAACTCATTATATGTGTATTTCCATCTTAATCCAATATTAAGCTGAAGAAAATATTAATGATTTAATGATTAAATTGTCATTCTGCAAAATAATGATATCTATTAGATACCTTTACAACAAGGATAGTAGCCGTTTGACATAGTTCACAAGCTGGTGAGTCCCACAGTGGCTACAGAAAGAGATCCACTTGACTTCATCTGCCCAGGTCCTCATGGAAGCAAGAGACTGACAGTCCATGACAGTGCTCAAGTTCCCTTGAGTGCACGGTGTTTTATCGGGCCAGGGCCAAGTCCCTAAGTCTAGCCAGCAACTGGCATTGGTTGACAAAGTAAACTTAGCTGGACATTGTATACATGACTACAGACATCAGAAATTACCCATCTTCTATGATGGTCCTCAGGCTCTTAAAACGAATCTTACTTTTTTAGTCCTGATACATCGTAAGGGAATTTGAGTCCTTATACATACTCTGTTGGTAATATGTAACTGTCCAAGCTTCATCTCATGGTTTTTATCTAAGGGTCACTGACATGCATTGATGGACAATGCTTCAGATTATTGCCCTTGGTATCAAAATGTTTACTTTTGATTTTCTGTCATAACTAAAGTATATTAAAGCCCCTGCTTATTTGCATCAAAATTTATTTTTATACTGTAATGAAATTGGCTTATTAATATAGAAATAAACGCTTGCCACAATCCTACCTCCTATTATATGCCTGTACGGCATTCATGCAGCCATGATTTATCTTCATATTTTTGGTGTAAATTGGAAACACTCTCTGCTCATAAGTAGAGTTATTTCATTACTTTGAGAAAGCTTTTAAATTCAGATATTCATAACTCATTCATACAATCCCCCAGATGCATTATGATTTTAACTTTTTTTTTCAAACTGATGATTGTGATCACTGTTTGCAGGGAATATTATTATCAATATTGGGAAAGTATTCT
Source organism: Bulinus truncatus (assembly GCA_021962125.1). NCBI lineage: Eukaryota > Metazoa > Mollusca > Gastropoda > Planorbidae > Bulinus > Bulinus truncatus. The sequence goes on along the minus strand of JAGDYQ010000016.1, from coordinate 7,613,405 downwards.
CAAAATACTTTATTCTCTTGTATTGCTACACAAACATGTTCCAGGTAATAATTTTTAGTGGAGTTGCATCAGTTTGATGGTTTTTTTTTACTGCTACTTTATATGTCGGAAAAGGAGAGCGCACACATTTGGTCAGTCCCTATATCTTGTCAATACTGTTGTCTGAATGTGAAGATGGACTTTGACTTAATACAAAGCTATTTGTTTGCTATACAACACACTTGGCTTTAGACACAGTGAAGTCATAATATTAAGACTTGTATTTTTTAAATAGTCTACTTTTTTTCAGAGCTGAGAGAGGTGATTTACAAATATTATTATTATATATCTATATCAAATATTTTTATAATTTGATCCGTCATAGCTATCAGCCTAGGATAATGTATCCTTCCCAGTATGTTGTTTGACTGGGATAAAAGTGAAATACATTGAATTACATCTTGAAAAATATAACATGTTGCTCTTGCTCTTTAAGGTTATATTGTATCAGACGTGGTATTTTTATTATGAGCTTGGTCAAATAGAAATTTTAATATAATACAATAAGACCATTAATGAACTGCTTGAATGAAATTGTTAACTTGAAACATTTTAGATACAAAAATAATAGGATACTCTTGTTGTTTTATGTGAATATATGTTAAATATTTTTGTTCAGGAATTGAAAGTGTAATGTTTCAAAAGAAGCAATTCACTCCTAATATTGGCTATCAGCAAAATATAATAATGGGCCCTGGATAAATTTTCCATCTTTGCTTCATATGTAAATCTCCACTGTTAGAATAAGTCAAAAGTTTTTGTTTTTTTTATATTGTTTGAAAGGGTTTGCTTTTGCATGTTTGTTTTTTTTTTAAAGATATGTCAGTTTATTATCTTATTACAAAACATTTTTTTTTATAGGATGAGTTAATAAAATTGTGTAGGTACCAACACAAATTTCTACCATTGTACATTTTTCTTAAAAGAAATCATTTTTTTTGTAAGTTTGTACAAATTTGACTTTTCGTTTATGGTCTTCAGTCCATTCTGCACAGTTGAATGAAAAATAGGAGCCTGCTTTTGTTCAGGCTCTGTTCTGTATTACTTATTAATGATTTTGTGATGTGGTAACATTTGTAACTGTTTGTATTATTCTCGATTGTACATTTGATTTTTTTAGACAGTTTTGTTATTGTTGTATTTAATTTTCTGATTTAAAAAAAAAAATTTCCACCACTTGGAAAGTTTTTCTGGACTTGGCATTAGGTAGTCTGTCAGCAACACATGTTTGCCTTTTTTTTTTTTAAAGCGATTTTTGGTTTGAAGATAAAATGTATGTTCTAGGGCTGTTGAGACCAGAGAACTTTATTATGCTACAGTATATAAAGGTGATTGTGATTGTTAATGTATTCATACAGGAAATGTTAATTCCTGAGGAGCTAATTAATTTATACATAAATTGTTTCCTTTTATTTGTAATTTTGATGTTTTTCACTGTGACCTAAGATATTTAGTCTAGTAGGTAATTATTTTTTTGATGGATGTAATTATTATAAATGCTGCTTTAAATTTAAAAAAAAGTTTTTCTTCTTTAATGCAGAAGTATTTTTTACTACCTTGTTTCATCTTAAGAAATTTTTTTTTCTAAGTAGTCTTTATTCTTTGTGGTCATTGTGCACAAATGTACACCATAACAAGAAAATAATTTATCAGGCATGCAAATAAAGTCAAAATGTAATTTTTAACGTGAATGCATTTTCAGAATCATTGTCAGTTTGTTTGTTTTTTACTTTATTTGTATTTACCCAGCATTGCATCTGAAGTTAACTGTTCAATACAAAGATTGTGATAATAAAAAAAAGCTTTTGAAGTAGTGTTACTAACAATGTGACATCTCAACACACAAAGCATCATGATCTTGAATTTTGTTTTAGTATTGTGCATTGTTTCGTCTTGTCTTATGTTATTAGCTGTATGTTTAAAAAAACAAAGATAAAATTCAAAGATCTAGTGATGTATCAATGAACTGAATACTACCTTGGACTTACCATTTAATTGCCTCATTTTGTACATAACTTTCATAGAATGTGACCTAGTTAAGTGTGATAATCCAGTTTCATCTGCTTCTCACAACTCATTTATTGTAATTTTTTTACTACTTATATTATTATAATCTTATTGACTTTTAAATATTACCATTACAGTTTGCTCTAGTACAAGCAGTACTTCTTTCTAGGTAACATTTTTTGTCCCAAACAGTGTTCATGTCTGTGCTTCATTCATCTGTGGACTCTGCCACCACAGGGCATCTTTTTTTGTACATAATACACTTGAATGTTTCATTTTTAATACAGAGTTTAGTTAATTTTTTGAACATGTTTTTGTCTTGCAGTACAACTGCTGCACACTTTAAAGTTGAATGTTAAACACAGAAACCAATAAAAATGATTTCGGTGAATAAGAAGTAATTTGCTTTTTGTCACATTGAATTTGTTATTGACTGCTGTAGACATTTTTATAGTTACATTATGAATAGTTCAAATAAAAGTTTGAACTGGTATTTATTAACTTTACATAATGTATAGAAACAAAAACAAATAATGTGGGGAGAATAATAAATTTAAAAAATTCTCCGATGTCCACCCTTAAGAATTAATCAATGAAAAAATATTTCAAGATTTGGTGGATATGCTATAATGGTCAATATTAGTGCTCAGTTGAAATATGATTAATGTTTGATGGATATTCTTTTCTTTGCAGAAATTATGTACAATTGTAGATAACCCCAAATGAATGACTTTAATGATATAATTGAATATCATTTTTATGATTAATGATTGACTTTAATCTGAAGACTAAACCAAATAGAGAAATGCACTTTTGATTTTAAAAGGCTACCAAGGTGAACACAGAATGAACAGCAGAATGCTCAGTGCAAAAGACTTGTTTGTGAAATGAATTATTTGTAAATTTGAAGTCCATTAATTCATAATAGTTAATAATATTATTCTGTTTGTATTTTTTAATAAGGTGCACTAAATAATGCCTGCTTTTGTAATTAGGTTTTCAGTTATGAGCATGAGATAAAGCTTTCATCTGAATTATCTGCATCTAAATTTCTTTTTCATTTTTTTTTTAATTAATTTTATCTGACACATTTTTCATATCCGCATAAACTTTAGATAAATAACAATGGAAATAGATAACCTCATAAATAGCAGCTTGGGGAAATAGCTTAATAACAGGTCAGTTCTTTCACACATAAACTCAAGTGTCCAAGTTGTTTTTGTAATTATTTTCCGAATGTCCTAATAATTCTGAAGACTTAATTTATCACAGTGGTGGGCAGAATGACATAAAAAACAAACACCTGCACATTAGGACAATAATCATTGCCACTGTTTTCCAGCTGCAAAAAGCTTGGTGACATGAATACCCACAAATAATTTTAAAAAAAATAATCCTAGATCTAACATGGCCTAAATACGAAAGTTCCATTGTCTAGGCTTCCCAGATCAGCATGAAGTAGATAGTAATAAACTGTGTACAACCATTTTTTTTTTTTTATACCTCAGCAAGGAGAGCTTTCTTTTAAGTATAACCAGTGCTCGATTTAAGAAAAAAACAGTGCCGGGGTTAAAAAAAATCTGCAGAGCCGGGATTAATTTCTATGGTTTCATCCCCGGCGGGGATGGAATTAGTTGCGCTAAAAGCCGGGTATGACATCCCCGGCGGTAAATGGAGCCCTGAGTATAACCGCCAAGCAACCATCATGGTTTCAGATGGAACCTTCGAGGCAAACGAAAAAAGGCCGCCCAAGAAATACCTGGCGTCGAGACCTGAATCAGCTGAGAAGATGGCAAAGGGCTGTGAGATGTGGTTACGGTGACATATACCCTGCTATGGGTGAAGGGCGATGATGATGAACCATAATGGTTATGTGCGCATAATGTGATTTGTAAATAAGTGGGGGGTGGAAGCGGAGAAACATAGAAGAAAAGTAATTTTAATAATAAAGTCAAGCGAATCGTACGTATTTTTAAGCAAAGGTGTGGTGTCAATGGTAGAAAAATCTACATTTGTGATTTTAAATCCATATTATATTTCATAATTTAAAACGCGATATTCTGATTAGCTTTAATAAATCCTTAATATACTAATATTTGCGATATCATTTCCTTAGAAACGAAGTGCAAACGTTACCAGTGACGACTAGTGACAGACTAAAAAAAAAAGTAAAGGTGTTCTGTGAGGCTAACATCGATGATGATTTCATTTTTAATTCTTTTAGGATGGCGGCTATAGGTTAGCGGAGCAGGCTGTGCCTGCAACGGCTACCCTTGCAAGTAGAGAAATACCGCCAGCTGCCAGCTCCGGTCGTCAATCCAAACCCAAACATGGAAATTACTTATACAGGAAACACGGAAACGACATGGGCATATCAACCATGGGATTGATCATCTAAGTATAATCCTTCCGAATGAATATGAAACTAATTGTGCTAAATATTATCAATCTTTTGTCGATCGAGACAATGCAGAGAGAGTAATTCACGAGTCAAGGCGGATCGAAAAAGAGACACTAGAAACAACAAATAAAAAACTCGCTGAGGCTACCAAACTTGCAGAGAGTGCGAAAAATATCGAGTTTTGGAAATTTGGAATTGAATCGTGAAATCTCAGTAAGTATTAATATTATGCATATTTTTAGACCGAATATATGTTAGCTATTGGTGAGGAAATTTCTTGAAAGAGTATATAAGTCTTGAGTCCGTGAATGTAAACATTATTATTTACTAATTCTGTTCTAACTCTTGATGTACTTTGCAAAATCATTTGATATTTTTTTTTATTAATAATAATGTTAGAAATATGCATGTTAATAAATTAATGGTGAAATTGTAGAGTAAAGTTTCAAAGCAATTTTAAAAACAAGTTAGTGTCTTTTTTCTAAACTAAAAGGTATTTATAATTTAAATTTGCTAAAAATTTATGAAAAATTGCTAAATATGTTTCACATCAAATAGGATGTTATTGATGAAACAGATCTACTGTTGGCTCAAAAGAAACGCCTTGAGAATGCACTAAGAGCAACTGAAATTCCACTTCATATAGCAACTGACAACTTAAACTGTCACAGAGGGCGCTTTTGGGAGTAGATCTGTGCAAGATGATGTTGAGATATCTCGCTGAAGGTAATTTGATATCATTAAAAGGCATTTATAAATAACTATTGAAATGTTTTTTCTAGCAAGATTTTTATTTTTCCTAAAGGAAGTGGAAATAATTAACAATGTTCAAGATCTTCTCAGAAATACAATCAATCAATGTGAGAAGCAAATCATAAATACTCTTTATAAAGAAACTTATAACATTTTGTTTTTATGGTTAGCTATCATATTTATTAATTTCACTAATTTCAAGTTGGTTTTAATTCTGTTTGTCAAATAACACTTGTTTATTAATTTGATACTTTAGACTCAAATCGAGATGCTAAACAAAATCTAGAAATGGACTGGAGTGACAAAAAAGAAGCTTAGAGATTGAAACTAAAAGGGATTCTTCGTAATCATCAAGACCAATAAACAGTTTCAAGGATGGTGCCGCTAAATTTGAAGAAATGTAATTATAACTTTTGATAAAGATAAAATATGAAAGCTTACTTATTCAGGATTAAAAAATAATTTTAAATTATATTTATGATTCTTTACAGCATGTGCATTTCCCATAGTTAAATAACATGTAGAATTAAAAAACATTAATGGCTATTTAATATTTTGGCTTGACTATTTAAATTTCAGTCAATCAACACCAGAGTCATGGGCTCAGTTTACTTCATGACAATATTGCTAGAGCAGAACATGAAAGAATGGCAAGCATTCAATCCGAACACTTGTTGACAATGTGCTTGACGACACTTCTCACGTGACATGCGTGAACAGGCAGACCAAGTGGATGTCAACTTTACAAAGAGGATAAATAGAAATGGAAGATGCTAAAACAAAATTGGAAGAAAATTTAGTTAAAGTAAGTTAAGTAGACAAAGAAACCCAGCATGCCTTTTATGTCATTTATGGGAAAAATGAAAATCATGCACATATTTCTGCTTTAAAATTACTTAGAACTGTCTGATTTAAGATTTATCTATAAAATGTTTTATCTTTAAATAATGTTTACCAATTTTTCTATTTTAGGGACAGATTTAGACTTGATAAGGCCCTGGGCTATTTGATATATGGACCCTTTATAAGCCCAGATATTATGTCAGTGCCTAACAGTGCTCGATGAAAAAACCAGTGCCGATGAAAAAAAAATTTCTGCAGAGCCGGGATAAATGTTCGTTTCATCCCCTGGCAGGGATATATTAGCTAAAGCAGAGACGGGGATGACAGCTTCTGAGTGCCGGGGTTCCCCAAGAAAGTGGGGCCCTAAGCTATAGGCTGTGTAGCTTATACGTAAATTTGCATTAAGCTTGTTTTTATGGTTTTGCATTTTGTAAAGAATAGAAACTCTTCAGCACTTGTGAGACTTTAGTATTTTCCTATAACACAATTTTATAGCATACATTTCAGTAACAAATATATCTACAATAATGATAATATGATGCAGAAATTCAAATGTATTGGGACACATTTAGACTATCAGGATTAACACATCAAAATAATCTGTCAGGTGGTGAAGCAGGTTAAGGATCAGGAGAAAAAATATCGAAGAGTTACAACAGGCAATCAGAGATAAAGAAGATCCACTAAAAGTAGCACAGACACGCCTCTACAACCGAACTACAGGCCAGGCGTAGAACCTACAAGCTGTAGATCCAGCTCAATATCAGTAAGTCCAGATTATTTTTAACAAATTTTTTAACAATATTAAATTATTTAATCAAAATTTTAAGACAAGAGCTCAATATTTAGTTGGACTGGTCTACCATGTTGCATGTTTAAATTACGCATTTCATCATTTATTTATTAGCTTTTCAATAGCCAAAACATCAAACTTTATTTATATTTAATCATTATTTAAATTAGCACTTTTAATCAACCTTAACAGCTTGGTTGGTGAAGTGAATGAAATCAACCAATCCATTGATGCCCTCAAACAGAAGCTTAATGATGCCCAAAACTCACTGAAAGATCTCCAGGACAACAGGATGGCTTTGGAAAAAGAAATTGTTAGAAGAAGAACAGCATTTTCATTGATAGGACAAATGTCTAAACTGTCAGAATTGCTTTCCTCTTCAGTTTGGATTTCTAAGCTTCGTAGGACACTGTAGTAATAATTTAAAATTGATATACTTTTTAAAAATCCTGTGCTCATTTTAGATTTTTTTTTTTGTTATCTATATATTTTTTTACAAGATGTAAAAATTATAAGATATATACAATAACATTTTCCACCATCAATTCTTTGGCGTATGAAAGACCTTACTTCCTTTATATATTTATATTTTATCTATTAAACTATTTGGCAAAATTAATGTATAAAAGCTCTAAGAACACATAAAGTTTAAGAAAATATAAGTTTTTTTAACAACTATTTCTGCATTTTTGTGGTTACTCTGTAAATAATGTTTTTGAATTTTGGAAAGCTATATAGTTTTGTTTTCAGATTATTTTGTTGCTGCTTTTTGTAAATAACATTCAACAAATATGTTGAATTCTCTCAGTATTACAGCTGTTCAGAATAGTTTTTGATATTTATTTTGTGGAGGTTTTTTTCTGGTCAGCACTTTAAAATATTTTCATTTACTATTAAATTTCACTTCTGAATGTTTATTTTATAAATATATTTTATTAAAAATTGAAATATCAATACAAACATTTAGAATAATAATACATGATTGTTTTAACATTTTTTGGCTTTTTTTCCGAGAATGAAAGAATAATTTTAGTTATTTCATCAAAACTGCTTTTCTGCAATTAAATTTTAAAATTTTCTTAATTTTGTACCAGGCCTGACATCTCCTTTTAGTCACTATGTACTTGTACCATGAAATAGACTTTTTTATGTCAGGTAGTTAACATTTTGCCCATCACAATAATCTGCTCATTATTGAGAAATATTTACTGTCACAGTACAAAAAATGTACATATATAAACCTTTAACATAATATATATAGCAGATTTATAAGTGTGGGTACACTGCACAGAATAAAATATGTGCAGAAAGTGCATAGCTATTTATATAGTACACCAATATTAGTACATAGTAGCATGACACAAAGCGGATTTTGGGAAAATCACTTTAATTTAAGGATACACTTTCTAATTTATATATTGTGGTATACTGAAATTTTACATATGCAACAATGACATTTCAGAAATTAACCTGCAGACCTGTATAATTTGATTCCATTCTGTACTGATTCATTTTCAAACTAAAAATTCTCAAAGGTAAACAACAGTACAAATGAACGAATGCCACAAAAATGCTATTGAATGAAATACATTTAATCTTTTAATACAATTAAGTGAAGTATTTAAAAAAAAAACATCCAAATATTATTTATTTAACAAATTCTTGCATTCCCATCATTTGCAGCACACATAAAATAAGCTACACATGAAAATAAAATATATCAATTACATTATAGACAAGCACAGTGTTAAAAAAACAAAAACCAACTAGTTATAGTAAAATGGAACTTAAATTAATAAAAATTACAACAGACATGAAACTGAAGATTGTAAAGAATTCAAGCCCCAATATATTGATGGAATGATCATGTGATTAATCCTTAAAAATGACTGCAACCTTTCCAAAGCAGAATTCTTTAGATCTGACAAAATTTGCACTTCTTTAAAATCTACGCACTGTTGCAGCAGCCATTCCAAATCTACTATCTCTGTCTCAAAGTACCTTGCATCATTACTGGTGGGCCTGACAATGCTGGTTAGAGTATGAATACAGGGCCACCACCAGATCCTCTTTCCAGTCATCATTGGACCTTGCTGAATACTGAAACTGCCTCCTGGCTGTGACATAACAACTCCACCTTCCCAGCCATCGCTTTGCCCCATTCCACTAGAATCCCATTCCAGAGCTCCAACCACTATCCATCTTGGACCGTTCGACTGGGCCATTCCAAGCGCCTGAGCCTCCTCCAGATCCTCTAATAGATTCATATATATAAAAAAAAAATTTCAGACAACTTTGAATACAAAAATTAAACAGAAAACCACAATTAGGTTAAATATCTTGTTAAATGCCCTATTCCTAACATCTTAACTCATTGGCTACTAACAAATTCTGCTCAAAATTTAATTTGTATAATTTATATTGATCTTTAATAATCATTAACATTATGTTAAAAAATGAAAAAATCTACTTTCTTTAAAACAGATTATATAAAAGCATCAACTTAAATTGCCAATGTGAGCAATGAATACAACTTAAGTCATTTTTTCCCCTCAAATTTGATATTGTGATATTTTTGAGAAACAAAATCCTTTATGCAAGTCACTGCTAACAATGCTAATTGCATCCAGATGACCAGTAACTTGGTTTAAGTGACATTATATGCAAGAATAAGATAATACATGTATTAACATACAGTTGGTGTTATCAAGACAACGGCTTCCATTTATTGGAATACTTTTTAATTCAATGCCTGCTGCTGTTCCACAAATCTATTTGTTTATCTAATTGTGTGATAATGTATATACAAGAACATCCCTGAGACTGGAGCACATAGAACATGGATTAAAACCTAAACATAAGTACTCCTGATTTATTTAAAAGGCAATAAACATTTAAATAAAACAGTATAATTTTTTGTGACAGAAATAATAAAATTTTATTTTTAATGAATGTCTAGTAATATTTATGTTGGAGATAGTACTAACTTTTTCTTCATTAATATTTTACCATTTTAGGTGTATAAAACAAATATTTTATTGCATTCTTTCCGATAGACCAAAAAAAAAAAAAGCATTTACAAATTAAATAGTTATAGTTGGGCTAGGGAGTACACGACCTGGTCTTAGAGAGATGCTCATGATCTGTGGGGAAGATCATTGGTTTCTCCTGACCAGGAAAAAAAAAACCCCTATTTTTACGACTGGTGGTATTGTGGTCAATGAGGATAATCCGACCACGATATCACAGCTGGCGGACAGATGTGGTTGGCACACAGCACCCTACCACTGTCTCACCCAAGCACACTGTATCATCCTGCCATTTCTGGGCAGAGGCTTAGCACATTATACCCCCCGCTGTAGAGGACCCACTATCCCACCGCCATAAAGCTTGTGTGGCAGGCACACAGCACCCAGTTATGCTGGCTATGGCAGCGCAAAAAAAAAATAATAAAAAAAATTAATAGGATAGGATAAGTGTTTCCTATAAAGAAAAGAATTTAATAAAAATAATTATATAGCTATAGGATGTGCATTTCATTTGATCTCTTTAAAACCAATGGTATTGGGATATAGATCAGACAAAACTTTCTACCTCAGTAAAATTCAACTTCTAAGTAAGTGACATCAAGTCAACTATACATCACTGTCAATATTCTTATCTACTTTCTACTAAATCAATTCTTACTTTAAACTATTCCCCAGACTTTCGACAATATGGCCTAATATTGCGCAATGACATTCCGACATTTCCGATACTGTCACAGCCGGATAGGCCGTAGATCTATTTATAAATAATAATTAACTCCTCGAAATATAGTAATGAAATAAATTATTGAAATTCTATTCAAGTTTTTTTTTCCTTTGTACTAAAACTATTAATAATCATTTATTAAAAGCGGATAAATACTCTTTACTATGCCGGATAGTGTAGTGGCCGGATAATTGCGAACAAATTTACGAGCAGCTATGTAATATTTGGGGGGGGTTGAAGGTTAAATAGGGAAGGGAACTCGTTGATTTTTTATGATTCAAATTAGAGTTATTCCAATTAGGGGTAGGAGTTTGGTATTTAACATTATATTTATGGGGTTGGGGGGGTATTTTTTTTTAGTTTATTTTTTTTTTAATTTTGTAGTTTTTTTTATGGGGGCGGGGGAGGGGATTAAGAGATTGACGTAATTTTACTAGGGGAGTCACCGAAAGTTTGGCGGTTGGAGAAGGGGGGGTGTAACAAGGTACACATTTGTTGACGTAATTAAAGGACGAGCCCTAACGTGAAGTTAGTGAACACTGTTGAGAATATTTTTTTCTTATTTCAATACAATTTACCAACTAGCAATTTGTTGTCAGATACGATTCCTTGGTTTGGATAGACAACCACAATTACCTGCGCGTCCTAGTTATTTCTGACATTGTTGATCCATATTTTATATACGCTGCGTAGTCCTATATTTGTAAACAAAGATTTGTCCTAACAAGGTCACGCCCTTGTGGCATGATTTCAAATACCGTAACAGACATTTCCTAATTTCTAAAAATAGCACTCGTTAGATAAGCAGAGAACGGAGAACGAGAAAGTAACAACATTATTTAAAAATAGTCCGTTTCATTTGTTTAGTCTCGTAGCTGGGTAGCATTGGTAACCCTGAAACTTAATTATGGGTTAATGACTAACATAATACAGAATACTTGTCAGCGGCCCCGAGATTAAGGAGCCCCGTAACTTTTAAAAATATTTTATTACAATTGTTGTAATGAATCTGTGCGTGTGTATCCTATCTGCTTGTATCCTATATTTAGATATATGGTTGTATATCTTACACACTGAGTTGTTCTTGTCGTTTTTAGGAATGCAAGTGTGTGGGTCATATATCTTACCCTTACTGTTGTAATTCTGTGGTTCCCAAGACTGGCAGGAAATACATCTATTGATAGGAAACATGTATAGACTCACTCTCACATAAACATGAATCTGTTGACAGGAGATACAGACACTCAGACAAATACAATCATCTAATGACAGGAATACAAAGAAATTGACTGATACGCACATCTTTTGACAAGTAATTAATGGACTCTCTGACACTCAAACATATCTGTAGATAGGAGACACATCTATTTAAAGTAGTTACACACACACTCACTGACACTCACACATATCTGTTGATAGGAGACACATCTATTTAAAGTAGTTACACACACACTCACTGACACTCACACATATCTGTTGATAGGAGACACATCTATTTAAAGTAGTTACACACACACTCACTGACACATATCTGTAGATAGGAGACACATCTATTTAAAGTAGTTACACACACACTCACTGACACATATCTGTTGATAGGAGACACATCTATTTAAAGTAGTTACACACTCACTGACACTCACACATATCTGTAGATAGGAGACACATCTATTTAAAGTAGTTACACACACTCACTGACACATATCTGTTGATAGGAGACACATCTATTTAAAGTAGTTACACACACACTCACACATATCTGTAGATAGGAGACACATCTATTTAAAGTAGTTACACACACTCACTGACACTCACACATATCTGTAGATAGGAGACAAATCTATTTAAAGTAGTTACACACACACTCACTGACACTCACACATATCTGTAGCTAGGAGACACATCTATTTAAAGTAGTTACACACACACTCACTGACACATATCTATTGACAGAAAACACAAATCTACTGACAATAGAATCAGGAAAAGTCAAACACTTATAGATAGAATATACACACAGCTAATGATTGAATACACCTAGACATACACACAGCTATAGACTGGAGATACAGAAAGAGTCACACATGTATTGACTGGAGATACAGAAAGAGTCACACATGTATTGACTGGAGATACAGAAAGAGTCACCCATGTATTGACTGGAGATTCAAAAAGACTCACACATCTATTGACTGGAGATACAGAAAGAGTCACACATGTATTGACTGGAGGTTCAAAAAGACTCACACATCTGTTGACTGGAGATACAGAAAGACACATCTATTGACTGGAGATACAGAAAGACACATCTATTGACTGGAGATATAGAATGACTCACACATCTATTGACTGGAGATATAGAAAGACACATCTATTGACTGGAGATACAGAAAGATACATCTGTTGACTGGAGATACGGAAAGACACATCTATTGACAGGAGATACAGAAAGACACATCTATTGACTGGAGATACAGAAAGAGTCACACATCTATTGACTGGAGATATAGAAAGACACATCTATTGACTGGAGATATAGAATGACACATCTATTGACTGGAGATACAGAAAGACACATCTATTGACTGGAGATATAGAAAGACACATCTATTGACTGGAGATACAGAAAGACTTACACATCTATTGACTGAAGATACAGAAAGACTCACACATCTATTGACTGGAGATACAGAAAGACTCACACATCTATTGACTGGAGATACAGAAAGACTCACACATCTATTGACTGGAGATATAGAAAGACACATCTATTGACTGGAGATACAGAAAGACACATCTGTTGACTGGAGATACGGAAAGACACATCTATTGACAGGAGATACAGAAAGACACATCTATTGACTGGAGATACAGAAAGAGTCACACATCTATTGACTGGAGATATAGAAAGACACATCTATTGACTGGAGATATAGAATGACACATCTATTGACTGGAGATACAGAAAGACACATCTATTGACTGGAGATATAGAAAGACACATCTATTGACTGGAGATACAGAAAGACTTACACATCTATTGACTGAAGATACAGAAAGACTCACACATCTATTGACTGGAGATACAGAAAGACTCACACATCTATTGACTGGAGATACAGAAAGACTCACACATCTATTGACTGGAGATATAGAAAGACACATCTATTGACTGGAGATACAGAAAGACACATCTGTTGACTGGAGATACGGAAAGACACATCTATTGACAGGAGATACAGAAAGACACATCTATTGACTGGAGATACAGAAAGAGTCACACATCTATTGACTGGAGATATAGAAAGACACATCTATTGACTGGAGATATAGAATGACACATCTATTGACTGGAGATACAGAAAGACACATCTATTGACTGGAGATATAGAAAGACACATCTATTGACTGGAGATACAGAAAGACTTACACATCTATTGACTGGAGATACAAAAAGACTCACACATCTATTGACTGGAGATTTAGAAAGACACATCTATTGACTGGAGATATAGAATGACACATCTATTGACTGGAGATTTAGAAAGACACATCTATTGACTGGAGATACAGAAAGACACATCTATTGACTGGAGATACAGAAAGACACATCTATTGACTGGAGATACAGAAAGACACATCTATTGACTGGAGATACAGAAAGACACATCTATTGACTGGAGATACAGAAAGACACATCTATTGACTGGAGATACAGAAAGACACATCTATTGACTGGAGATACAGAAAGACACATCTATTGACTGGAGATACAGAAAGACTCACACATCTATTGACTGAAGATACAGAAAGACACATCTATTGACTGGAGATACAGAAAGACTCACACATCTATTGACTGAAGATACAGAAAGACTCACACATCTATTGACTGGAGATACAGATAGACTCACACATCTATTGACTGGAGATACAGAAAGACTCACACATCTATTGACTGGAGATACAGAAAGACACATCTATTGACTTGAGATACAGAAAGACACATCTATTGACTGGAGATACAGAAAGACACATCTATTGACTGGAGATACAGAAAGACTCACACATCTATTGACTGAAGATACAGAAAGACACATCTATTGACTGGAGATACAGAAAGACTCACACATCTATTGACTGAAGATACAGAAAGACTCACACATCTATTGACTGGAGATACAGATAGACTCACACATCTATTGACTGGAGATACAGAAAGACTCACACATCTATTGACTGGAGATACAGAAAGACACATCTATTGACTTGAGATACAGAAAGACACATCTATTGACTGGAGATACAGAAAGACTCACACATCTATTGACTGGAGATACAGAAAGACACATCTATTGACTTGAGACACAGAAAGACACATCTATTGACTGGAGATACAGAAAGACTCACACATCTATTGACTGGAGATACAGAAAGACTCACACATCTATTGACTGGAGATACAGAAAGACTCACACATCTATTGACTGGAGATACAGAAAGACACATCTATTGACTGGAGATACAGAAAGACTCACACATCTATTGACTGGAGATACAGAAAGACTCACACATCTATTGACTGGAGATACAGAAAGACTCACACATCTATTGACTGGAGATACAGAAAGACTCACACATCTATTGACTGGAGATACAGAAAGACTCACACATCTATTGACTGGAGATACAGAAAGACTCACACATCTATTGACTGGAGATACAGAAAGACTCACACATCTATTGACTGGAGATACAGAAAGACTCACACATCTATTGACTGGAGATACAGAAAGACTCACATCTATTGACTGGAGATATAGAGCATGATCTTTTTTGAGAGAGGATTTAGGTAGTGCAGTGTTTGACTGTTAATAATAAGTGAATGACCACTTTCTGGCTCTACTTTTGTTTTTTAAGAAGTAAAATATAAGACATCAATTGACTTGTGAATAAACTGGTCTGAATGAATCATTTAATATACATTTGATGTAGCTGTAGCAATTTTTACAGAACTTAACTGTTTTTGAAAATTGACTTGTTATGCCATTTTATAGAACAGAGGTATATTAGGGGTCACATTATGTTGTTTTGTACATGATAATATTACTATTAAGAGCTACACATCAGTCATTTAACAATAATTAGTTAACAAAAGTAATATAATCATAGAAAATATGCTCATGTGTCACATTTGTCATAAAAGACAGACTAACCTGTTTGAATACAAATAATACATTAATTATTCTGTGTCCATTAAATTTTTTAAAATTTCGATTGAAAAATTAATCAAACATCATCTCTACTAGATACTAACTCACACATCTACTGATGAGAGTTTAAGACAGACTATTGACAAAAACTTCTATTGACACTGACATATAAACACACATCTCTTGACAGGACACATAGTTTTTCACTGACATATACATACAACTCTTGACAGGACAGGACACACACAAACACTTTCACTGACATATACACACATCTCTTGACAAAACACACACACGTTCACTGACATTTGATCAGACATCTCTTGACAGGACACACCCAACGTTCACTGACATACACACATCTTTTGACAAAACATACACACTTTCACTGACATTTAATCAGACATCTCTTGATAGGACACACCCACACATTCACTGACATTTAATCAGACATCTCTTGATAGGACACACCCACACGTTCACTGACATTTAATCAGACATCTCTTGATAGGACACACCCACACGTTCACTGACATTTAATCAGACATCTCTTGATAGGACACACCCACACGTTCACTGACATTTAATCAGACATCTCTTGATAGGACACACCCACACGTTCACTGACACATACACACATCTTTTGACAAAATACACACATGTTCACTGACATTTAAACAGACATCTCTTAATAGGACTCATACACATGTTCACTGACATTTAATCAGACATCTCTTGACAAAACGCACACACACACTTTCATTGACAGTAGATGTAGTGAGATGAAATCACACATTTCACAAATATGCTAACAAGTTACATTATATGGATACCACCATTTTAAAAAGACGTTATATAACTAATTATCACATGTGTACATGGATGTGTGAATGTTAATGCTGATCACCAGACAAAATGGGGATGTTGTTAGCTCAAAGCAAGACACATCTCCAAAGTACATAAGTCACATGAGGAAGCAATGTTGTATATTTGGTTTTATTTCATGTCATGTGTATCAATAAATGTATTTATGTTGTACAAAACTAGAGAATGTAATAATGTTGCCACACCACAATGTGCACACCGGACTCTATAAATTTAACCAATAACTTATTAGATACCTGTATCACTATGTATTTAAATGACGCCATACATTGTTTTTATAGTAATAAATAAGGTAAAAAATCATTTGATTCTGATTCTATCATAAAGTTCAGAATCTTGCAAATGTAGATTCCAACGAATCCCCCCCCCCCTCCCCCCCATCGTCCCGAAGACTGTCATCATTAAAACTGCATTATGAACTCTTTTATGTCTATTTTTTAATGTGGTAAAAGAAATAATGTGTTTGGTTCTTTTGTGTATTTACAGGAATTAAAAGATGATGTCTGCCTTGTTATGGAGGTAATACATTCACATTTACATAATATTTGATACATTGACATTTACACACTTATATTACACATTCACATTTACGCACTTTTATGATAAATTCACATTTACACACTTTTATGATAAATTCACATTTACACACTTATATGATACATTCACATTTACACACTTTTATGATACATGCACATTTGCACACTTATATGATACATGCACATTTACACACTTATATGATACATTCACATTTACACACTTATATGATACATTCACATTTATACACTTATATGATACATTTACACACTTATATGATACATGCACATTTACACACTTATATGATATATGTACATTTACACACTTTTATGATCTTCATTTCAAAGTTTGGTTTTCTAGTATGAAAAGATTTTGCTTGTCGAAAATGCATTTGTATTTATGTTGATGTATTAACAGTGGAAATTGCACTTGGTCACCAATGTAGAGATATCACCTTCTACTATAAATGTTTATATTGTAATGATCTTATAATATGATTACATTTAATACATTTTATTTCTGTATGGATTCTTCTGGAAGATAATTTCTGTTATTGTATATTATCTTAAAACTATATTACTAATAAATAAAAATGGGGAAGCTTAGAACAGATGATTGTTTTTTTCCTTGGAGTTTTTTTTACCTAATTCATCTTTGTCATTGAGAGTGTGAAATCTCTACAGTGGCCAACTACTGATTAGGTTTCTTATTTAAAAACAAACAACCAAGCTGTCTTATTTGAACACTTAATTCTTTATGACTGTATAAACTTATATATTTCAGTATTGTAATGGAGGGGACTTGGCAGACTGTCTGCATAGTAAGTTCATGACCAATATTAGAGAAGCTTGCTAATAAAAAAAAATTATAACCTAGTTGTTTTCAAACTTTTGAAATTTGCCTTTAAAAAAAAAAAAGAAATTAGGACAAAAGAAAATATAGGCTGAAATTAAGATTTTTTTTTTATTATTAACAAAAACTAAGTCATGTAATTAAGTTTTGTATTTATTTATTTGTGGTTTGGTAAAGCTAGGAGTAAGTCTGCTTTCTATGTTTATTTCATCTTTGATGTCTATTTTAATATTTCTCATTACAAAGCAAAAATAGTTGGCTTGTTGTAGTTATTGCAATATTTGCTTTTAATTACAGAAAATCTAATTTCCTGTAAATACAAAGTTGTAAAAGGAAGCTTTAGGCTAACTTGAGGGCTGCAATGTATATTTGGATACATCATTTAAACTTGCATCTAAATCTAAAAATATTTTTGTACAGTCAAATGCTAATGCTTTTTTTGTAAAAAAAATTCTTTCAATGCATAGAGTTGAGCTGGTGAAAGCTAATAATTGGGACATACCACAGATATTCTGGATAATTAATTGAAAAAACATTTTTGATCCCACTTCAAATCACCAACAGATATTCTGGATAATTAATTGAAAAAACATTTTGCACCCCACTTCAAATCAGCAACCTATACTTTAAGAACCACTGTGATAGCTTATAGGAAAATCTTATTCAACAGTTATTTGAGCTTTTGATAACTAATTAGTGAGATTTTATTTAGCCTGGAAAAAACTCATCTGTTAATTTGTATTCATCTTTGTTTAAAGGAAATGGTACACTCAGTGAAGATACTTTGTGTTCATATGTCAAACAAATTGGTGAGCTTTTTTTTTTCTTTCTCTTAAACTAAGGATTTAATAAATGTTAAAAAAATTGGTAACAAATAAATCTTTGATATGAGGCTGGCTGCATTAAATGCTAGAAATGTTGAGTTGAGTTGATTGAACCTATTTTTATTTATCTGACATTTATTGATAGTTAATTACACTGGTCAACAATGGTTTTGGTGCCAGTAATATTTCAATGATTTAATTAAAATGAATATTATTAAGAAAATTTCATTGACGTTCTGTATTGACTCTGAGCCAATTAATTAATTGCAGAAATACAGAAAGGCCAATTTTTAAAACAAATTTCCAAAAACAAATCCAGTGGTTTATTACTTTACTTTTCACCATGTTAAAACCACATTTGTAGCCTCTGAAACAGCTTATTTCATTAAAACTATGCATTTAAAGGTGGTGTAATGCTATTAAATTTTGCCTTTTTTTTCCCATTTTTGTAAAAACATTTTTGCAAAGACAATTTATTATATCTTTAACATTTTTTGTATACTGCAATAAAAATGTACCAGTTTGTAATAGATTTATACATAATTAAAATAATTTGAATATTTTCTCATTTTTTTGAAAAGATATGTTAGATTTCTGTTAAAAAATTTTGAGAAAAACTTGAAAAATTGTTGAAATATTTTTATATTATTTAGTTAAAATAAAAACAATATGGTAAAGATCACCATTATAATTATATATTTAAAAAGAAATGTGATCTATTTTTAATTTTTAGTCATTCTATAAACTTTACAGAAGATTTTGCTGGACAAAAACTTTTTGTCTACCCTTCCTAATGAATAAATTTTTCATCATCTCAGAAACTAGAGCTAATCCAACAAAACCAATGACGTTATGTACTTTAAAAAAAAAAACACAGCTGAAATGTATTTGGCATTTGATATTTTTTGTGTGTGTAGATCTGTGTTATGTTTCTCTCAGCCTAGGATACCTACTTTAAATATTATATAACTTTACACTTGTAAATTTGATTGTCTCAGTATCCCTTAGAATGAAATTTCTCTCATTTTGACCAAGTTACACCAGTTTGCAGACCCTTGGGACTATTATTTAGTTTTATAAATATATCTAATCAAAACATGTACTTATATAATGTTATTTTATTAAATGTGTGTCATCTAATTAGTAAAGAATATTTGATAATAGGATCTACTTTGCTGTTTTTTCAGCTGAAGCAATGAAGGCTCTTCAGCAGAAGGGTATTGTCCACAGAGATCTGAAGCCACAAAATATACTTTTGTGCTATGAAGGACCAAAATACCCTCATCCTTCAGAGATGCTTCTTAAAATTGGTCAGCTTTCTTTTTGTTAACATGTTCTTTTTTTACATTCTGTATATTTTTAATAAAGTAATGCTCATAGACACATTTTTATATTCATATTTTACCAAAAGAATTTACATTCATGTAAAATGATGCAATTTTTATCTTTTTTTGAAAAAACAAAAATACAGCTGATTTTGGGTTTGCCAGATTTATAATTGGAGCTGAGATGGCCACAACACTTTGTGGCTCACCAATGTATATGGTGAGTATTTTTACAGGTTGGTTTGTGTGAGCAATTTTTAACGTTTTCTTTGACTATTATTGTCATAAATGAAAATTAATTTTACATAATTGATTAGGATTAGTTCTATTAGTATCAAAATGATTAAAAAATGAGTTAAAGCGTTGTGATTAGGGATTATATACAAAAATCAACTTCCCAAAAAAAAACTGGCAGAAACTGGTATTCAGTTTTACAATGAAAATAAGTGAAATTATGGATATTTATAGCTTTTTTGCAATTCTTTTTTTCGATTATGTCTTAGTTATATATGTGTAAGAAAAAAAAAGTACAAAGTAATTATATAAACCAAATATTACAAAAATATCAGTAGGCCAATAAAAATACAGCTACTGGGTACATGTATACTTATCTTAAATCGCATTTTTTAATGAACAATTGTGAACAAAATATGAAAATAATATTAATTTATTTTTCACTCAAAAAAAGAATTTTTTTAATAATATTTCTTTATTAATGTATATAAAAATATTTGTAATATAATATTTTAAGATTTTTAAAATAAAATAAAAGTATTGGAATTGGGGGGGTGGGGGGGGGGGGAAAAGGGAGAAGAAGAAAAGAAAAAGAAAAAAAAGGGAAGGGGGCTACATATATTTCTATCATGATCTTTAAACTGCTCAACTTTATTTGATAGTCACGAATAAGACTTAATTTTGCATGTTTCATTTAGATTCTACAACAAATATACATGGCCCAGTTCTGAAATCAGCCATTGTGATGCAGACCTCAGTGTAGTTGAAGACTTATTGATATATATAATTGATACAATATAATATAACAGAATAAAAAAAAGCTAGGTTTCCATCTCTCACTCTCACATCTCCGTTATCGAGAACACCAAAAGACCTTTGCAGAGCCCTATCTCTCACTTCCCATTTCAAAACCTTCTTCCACTTTTAGACTCTAAATTCACACATTACCTCCATACATTTATACACATTATTTATTTCCCCCTCTTCCGTTTCAATGGGATGCCATTTTCAAGTTGGATGCTTCCCAGAAGTCAACACGAAATTCATGTGGTAAAAAAATCCTTGATTGTGCTGTGGAAATACTAACTCGACTTGAATTTAGCCCTCTGTCCAGGTCTTGGCAATGGATGCAATAAATCTCTTTGTATATACCCCCACTCTCCTTTTACCTCCTCCAATCCTCTCTTGGTATAGCTCAATTATTACATTCTAACAATTGCTATGTACATGGGTCGGACTGATGAGGGAATTCACCGGAAAGTCACATAGTTTCCCTGATTCCTCTTTTAATGAAATTTATCAACAATTCTGCTAAATGCTAAGCTCTAGGCTAAAACCGGGATGTAAAGATAAAAAAAAAACAGTTTTCGAATAATTTGAGATTTGTCAAAAAAAACAACATTTTTTTGCCACCTGTTTTTAAAAACCTATAATTCCTAGTTGTGATGGTAGTGAAAAGGTAATACATTTTTCTGTATTGGTCTTGGTGTCTAGTCTTATTTAAAACCATGGTTCAAAAGTAGTATTTACCAGTAAAGTTGAACACAATAAAATTTTGTGTATTATTTACTCTTTATAATTTTATCTGTACTACCAGGCTCCAGAGGTGATAATGTCAGTCAAGTACAGTGCCAAAGCTGATTTATGGAGTATTGGAACTATACTCTACCAGTGTTTGACAGGGAGAGCACCATTTCAAGCTCAAAACCCACAAGAACTTAAGAAGAAATATGAGAAAAGTCCTGGATTGAAACCAAAGTAATTAATTTAACTCTTAGTGATAAATCTGTACATATTCCCATTTTGATAAAATTTTGTAGGTAAATAATTTTCTTTGATTGAAAAAACAGAAAAAGCTTTGCACACACCTACGCTTAAAAAAATATTTTATAATGTTTTGAAACAAAATATAAAATCAAGCAGATAGGTTTGTTTTATTACACTTTAGATTTTTTACTTTTATATTTTATTAATTAATAAGTTTACTAGTAGTTTTTTTTTTGTATTGCTTAGTAGCTTTATCTGTTAAGTCCCATTAAGGATATGTTTACCTGTTAGATTCTATGTAAACCATTAATTGGACAGTTCTAGTGCCCTTCTTTGGGAACGCAAAGGATCGCCGAACCATCACGGATGTAGCTATGGAGATGATTGGAAACTATTCGGGGAACGCTATACTGGCCTATACTGATGCCTCTGTATCCAGTAGAGACGGCCGGACAAGCGCTTCATTTGGGGTCCACATCACTCTCCCACAAACTGGCTTTGTGAAAGACCATGCTGGCCTATGTGGGTCGCTCTGTGCTTACGAGGCAGAGTCCAGTCGACAGATTCCCAAGTGCTGCCCGTGAGTGCAAGAAAGAGCTCATTCGAGGCAGCACGTTCCATGATCTGCCTCTTTGGACAATCGAAGTGGTTCTCGGGCTGGGCTCATGGGGTGAACGGAGTTAACATCCGAAAGTTTCTGAAGCGGCCGTCCAAAACTGACCCGTGGTGGAAGCTCAGGCGTGTCGAGCAGGCGCTAATTGCCCAGTTCCGAACTGGACACTGTCCTATTGGCGCGTACTTTGGGAGGTTGAGGCCCAATGTCGACACCCTTTGCAGACACTGCAGGGAAGTGGAGGAAACCGTAGATCATTTGCTATTCGAGTGCCCCGGACTGGCGGACCACAGGGTGGACCAGTCCGGAAGCCTGCTGGCCATCGGGCTCTATGGCAGTCTCCAGATGTTGAGAGACACAGCAGGTCTGATCTCACGGGCTCTAAGAGACTAAGTCTCAGCCCGCAGATAAAACTGAGAGAGTTCAAAGAGAGAGAGAGAGAGAGTGCCCTTCTTAATGCTCTTAATGAAATCTTTCTTGCACCATGCTGAGATTCTGACCAAGACAGCAAAGCTTCCAACCGTCTGTGCAATATTGATGACCCACTCCCAGTATTCTCCTGGCATAGCATCCGGCATGCCTGAGGTTCGCATGAGTGATAGATGCCAAGGCAAAGAAAAGCAGTCAGCTAGAGACGCTGCACACGGGAGCTATGGAAATGATTGAGTCCTACCCAGAGGGGGCTATCCTGGCCTACACTGATGGTCCAGCTGTTAGTGAAGATGGCCAGGGCTATCCTGGCCTACACTGATGGTCCAGCTGTTAGTGAAGATGGCCAGGGCTATCCTGGCCTACACTGATGGTCCAGCTGTTAGTGAAGATGGCCAGGGCTATCCAGGCCTACACTGATGGTCCAGCTGTTAGTGAAGATGGCCAGGGCTATCCTGGCCTACACTGATGGTCCAGCTGTTAGTGAAGATGGCCAGGGCTATCCTGGCCTACACTGATGGTCCAGCTGTTAGTGAAGATGGCCAGGGCTATCCTGGCCTACAATGATGGTCCGGCTGTTAGTGAAGATGGCCAGGACAAGGTCGGGTATGGCACTCACATAGCCCACCAAGCCATGAAGTTCACAGATGACATCGCTGGGCCTTGTGGAGCTGTGCATATGAAGCAGAGGTGAAAGCCATAAAAGAGGTGGTGGCATACATTGATAAGAGGATACAGAATGGGGCAATACCACAGTCTGATGTCGCCATTCTGACTGACTCTGTCACTTCTCCAAGCGGTAGTGGGAGCTGGAGAATGGCTGAAACGACTGGAGGCTATGGTGGAGGCAATCTAGATCCCCATGGACAAACACGGAGTGAATATAGTGTTGCTGTGGATCCCAGACCACTAGGGCGCTCCTGAGAACAAAAGGGCTAACAACCAGGTCAAGTCCAGTGTGATCATGGACGATGGTCGCTTGCCATTAGGCTTTATGGCACTCTCCAGGAGCTGAGAGACAACAGGTTTCATTTCACAAGCCCTAAAGGGCTAAGAGTCTCAGCTCGATTCCATTAGAGAGAGTTCAATCAGTATCCTTCTTAGATTCATTTAGATATGGACAATCAGTTTTAATACATTTTGCAGTGGCATAACATTTTGACCATGGATGTTTTGAACCATTCAGTTCATGGACTTTTGACCCTCATATTTTTCTGCAACAGATGGTTTGACTATTTTTTTTATTTATTGGTTTATTATTTTATAATTATATTTTATTTATTGCACATGGCATTCTACTGTACAAATCTATTTTAAGTAGAACAACTAGGTGAATTAACTATTTTTTGTACTATGTAATGTGCCATTTGAAGTATTATCTTGGAGACAATGGAGATACTTATTTATCTTAGTTGGGTTTAGGACTATGTGATTTTTTTTCAACAACTAATTTTCAGAAAAATAAGTGTGATAATGATTATTTTATTAGTAAGCCAGGGCAAATTTCTGTTGTGAAAATCTGTGTTAGCTGATTGTCAAGGTTATCTTTGATTGTCCTTGCCTATTGGATGTGATCACTACTAGCTTAGGTTAGGGTGTTTATTATTTTTTTGCCCCAGCCATGTGACTCCATGGGAGACAAACAACATAATAGTAAAACCACTAAATTCTTGAGTTTGCAAAATCAAAAAAAATTTATTTGCTCACAGAAAACTGTAAAAAAGTATAACAAAACCAAACAGCCCTTAAATAGAAGCTTAATTTTCTCAAATGAACTTTCATAGATCTATCCAAGATTTGTCACAAAACAAATTGTGAGAGATGCTGACTTCTTTCTATCAGATGCAGTATTGATAACAGTTTCTATCAGATGCAGTATTGATAACAGTATACATGTACTCAATATTATAATTTATTAATTAAATTTAAGTAACATAAATCAAAACAACCTTCTCTCTCTACATCCGTGTCAGCTTATCTACCTCCATCTTTGATATTTCTCTTTTGCCAAAAGGAAGTGGAAATCATTAGATGGAGACAAAAACTAGTTTGGGTTTACTTTGCTACAGAGTACACTCAAAAGTAGCTGTATTGTCATATTTCTTTTGCACTTAAGAGTGATAATATTTTTAGTTGAAGAAATAGTATTTTTCATTTGAAAGTCTGAGAGAAAAATATGTGTTTTAATAAAAGAAAACCTTTTGTCAGATTTGGTGAATTAAGTTGTTTTTAACCTTTTTGTTTAGTTTAAAATTTTCTTGATGGGTAAACATAAATTAATTGTGGAAATATCCTCATTCAATGCTAAAAACTGCATCAGAATGATGTTTGTTGTTGGAAATTTTTTATTATTATTATTCAAAACTTTTTAAGATAATCAATTATTTTTTTAACAGTTCTTTCAATACTGCAATAAATTTTCAACACATGTATTTGTAGTTCAAATTTTTCTATTTAATTTAGTAATTATTTATTGACTCCAAAATTGATACATCACATCTTTGTCTCAGATTACCCTAGATCATATAACTGAAATAATATTATATTTAGAAAGTTGTATTAAAAATTTTGTAACTATAACAATTTTAAAAATGTAAAAAAAAACAACAAAAAATAACGTGGTGGGCATTACCTTGCAGCCATTTTTTAAATAATTTTTGTCTTTCATATTTATATAAGTTTCACAGTGTTGTGCTCAAAACTAAAAAAATCAATTTTGTGCTACCACTCCCTCCTTAACAAAATATGATTTTATTTAAATCTTAGCAGATGAATTAAATGAGTTTTTGCTTTGATCATTTTTGACAGCATACCCGCAAATACATCAGCAGAATTGAGAGATTTGCTAATGAGAATGTTGAAAAGAGATGCTGAGGAGAGGATTTCATTTGGTGAGTGTTTGTCATACAATTATACATATGATGAATGTACAATACAACTTTCTCAACTTTCTATTGATGCTGTCATATGCCATCTTGAAATCTATGTACAGCTGATGTAGGTTTATATTATGTTCATAACATTTTTCTAGAGTGTTTTGAAGGGAAAAGATGTGGTCTGTGGTTGCTCTGTTAGGCCTGAAACCACATTGATAGTCACCTAATACTGTTTCACTGAAATTCCCTATTCTGCAGGCTATTATTTTTGTTAGTACAGTCGATTCCGCTTAATTGGGACACATCGGGACCGAGGCTTTTTGTCCCAATTAAGCGGCTGTCCCAATTAAACATACAAATTTACCATTGGCTTCTTGGTTTGGTTTCTTTGAGATTTGTCCCAAATAAGCGGCTGTCCCAACTAAGCGGTGTCCCAATTAAGCGGAATCCACTGTATTTTGTAAACGGAGTTGAGAAGTGGGATTCCTCTGTAGTTGTTGCAGTTAAGTTTCGAACCTTCCTTGTGGAGTGGAACTATTAAGGCTGTTTCCCATTCTGTTGGCATTATCTCTTCTTTCCATATTTTATTGACCATCCTGTGTATTTCTAGGTGTTGTGTACATCCTCCATATTTGAGTAACTCAGCATTTATGTTATCTTCTCCTGGTGCTTTATTGTTTTTGGTCTTTTTAATAATCTATCTATTTTCTATATATATATATAAAACAAAACTTCGAGAAGACGCTGGACTATTTATAGATTGTGGAATTCCCGATCACAGACGACACCAGCGGAAAATGAGGGGGGTTGAGAAAAAAAAACAACTATAGTGTAGAGACGGGGGAGGGGATCACAGCAAGCGTGTTGTTTAAAGTGGGTCAAGATGGATCACAGCTAGCGTGTTGTTTATATTGATTGATAAGGTGGCGTATTACGACGTGGGGCGACTAGTATTGTTTATTTCTTCTATGGTTGGTTCTTCTATTTCTGTACCATTGTCATCTGCAATGTTTGGCACATCTCTTTGGCTGTCAGTATTAATATTTAGCATTGCTTCGAAATATTCCGCCCACCTTTCTAGAACCATTTCATTTTCTATAAGGAGGTCGCCTGATTTGCTAAGACACATGTGAGATCTTGCTTGAAAGCCGTTGCTTTCCTCTTTGATGGCATGTACATTTTTCTTGTTTCTTTTTCTTTGAGAATTCCCTTAGTTTTTCTAGTTTTCCTTTTTCCCATTCAAGTTTTTTCTTTCTGCATATGTTAGTAGCCTTCCTTCTGGCCTCAGTGTATGTGTGAGTTGACTTTCTGGTTGCTTTTTGTAGCATTATCATCCTCAATTTGTTTCTTTCTTCCACTTCTTTTTTGCATTCATCGTCATACCATTCAGCTCTTTTCTTCTTTAGCTTGTACCCTATGACACTTTCTGCTGTGTTTTTTATGGTTTGTTTAATCTTTTCCCAGTGGCTATTTAGATTTTCAGTATTATCTATTGTTAGTGTTTCTAGTTGCTTTTAATTTCTTGTGCATACTTTTCTTTTGTTTGTGGCTCTTTTATTAGTTTTTCACAGTCAAATCGGTTTGTTATCTTTGCTTTTGTGTTGTGAAAAATACTTATTTTTTGTTTATACTTTATTATGACTAACATGTGGTCTGTGTCGGCATCTGCTCCTCTGAAGCTTCTGATATCTTGAATATCTGAACCATGTCGCCTTTTTATTAGCACATGATCTATTTGATTTCTTGTCACCCCATCTGGTGACCTCCATGTTTCTTTATGTATACTTTTGTGTGGAAACTTAGTGCTACTAATGGTCATACCTTTGCCAGATGCGAAATCAATTAGACATGTTCCATTATCGTTGCTTTCTTCGTGTAGGCTGCAGCTTCCAATTGTCGGTCTGTATATTGCTTATTTGCCAATCTTAGCGTTGAAGTCTCCTAACACTAATTTATTATCATATCTAGGTGCTCCTTTATACATCCTTTCTAGGGCATCATAAAATTCCTCTTTGGTATTCCCTTCTGAATCTTCAGTGGGCGCATGGGCACATATTAGGGTCATATTGAACATTTTGCCACGTATCCTGGGGATGCACAATCTTTCGATGGCTGGTTTAAAGCCAACTATTTGATTGAGGATGTTTTTCCTGACAGCAAATCCTGTTCCTAGTGTATTTGTGGTGTTCCCACTATAAAAGATGGTATACTCTGTTGTTTTTAGTATGTCTGAATTTTACCATCTGATTTCTTGGAGTGCTGCTATTTTTATTTTGTACTTTCTAAGCTGTTCATTGAGGCGGGTTAGGGCTCCTGCTCTGTAGAGGCTTAATACGTTCCAACTCGCTAACCAGTAATCATGTCAGTGATTGTGCGAAGGTCAGTTTCCATTTAAATCAGTCCGGTTTTTGAATAGTTGTTTGGCTTTCGTAACTTGCTTTTTTTTACATGACTGGGTAGTTAGCCCTGGTCACAACCACTAGGGTGTTGCCCTTCACAGCCTTGTGGGCAGCTGCCTTTGTTTAAGGTTAGGTCTCTTAGCCTTTGTGGATCCCTCCACTGACTACAAGACAGTAGTTGCCTGCTTTGGTCCGCCCCGAGAATTTTATTTTATCGGCACTCACCATATCTGGCGAGCTTTCCCCTATCCGCCACCTGGGGAGGCGCCTGATGGGAGTTCAGCCTCTCCACACGGGACATTATTAATACAGTTTTGATAAATGAAAAAACATAGGTTTAAATGTCAGAGGAGTCCTTTAAACATCATCCTTTTTTACATATAAATAAAGTTGTTTTTTTTTAACAGAGGAGTTCTTCAGTCATCCTTTTTTACAGCTACCAACACTGACAGGTGAGATTTTTATTGCAGTCACCATCTTTTGGTTTTTGACTTGGTTAACATTTTATTGGATTTTTATTTTTTACTTTTTGAATCATTTTACTTATATCATAACACCAGGAGTACCAAATTTTCAATGGCTTAACCCTTAAAAATTGTTTTTGCATTCATAGAATATAAATTTCTTTAATTTGTTTTTCTCCCTGTCCATCATACATAACGTTACAAAAATAATTCACATATTTTAATATTATGTATAGCGATGTCAATGCCTGTGACAGTTCCTAAACGTAGGTCAAGTTCCTCATCGGACAGCTCAACACCTGGGAAGTCTCCAGGAAAGTCACCATCACCTTCACGTACAAAACGAAGTCCTTCTCCAGCTCATCCAGTAAAGGCAAATGCAGTAAGTACATCATAAATTAACAGACAAATGCAGTAAATACATGATGAATTAACAGACAAATGCAGTAAATTCATGATTAATTAACAGACACATTTCATGTAAGATCCAATGCATTTTTTCCCTTGTCTTTGTTTCTGCAATTAAAGGTTTTATTAAATTTCTCTTCAGAATAAATACTTTTCCTCAGAAGTTCTATGTGAATGTTTCCATTATATTCTCATACTATTTATTTCAGTTAAGGGAGACTAAAGAAGAAGATTTGGTGACTACATTAACAGAAACTTCAGGTTTTACTAAAGTAGACAAGGAGGAAGTTAAGGGCAGATCTGGAAGATCTACACCAGATGTAAGCAACACAATGTACAGCATACAGTGAAATAACAGTTAAATGAAATATTGGAGACCTTAGAAACTTATTATCATAATGAAGTTTTTATTACTGAAATAAGCTTGTTTTGGCCCATAGGTATTGTTTATCTTTGGAAAATGGTTGTTTGACCACAAGATATTTCATTAAATTTGGTATAAGTAGAAAAATTTGAGGTTATTTCACCTGTTTGTAATGGGTTTGAAATCACATTACAAAGACTGAAACAGCCAATCTTCGAAACACTTTTGAGTGTGATTTACAAACACATTTGGATATAATGGATATAAATAAGGCCTCATGGGATTAGCCACTTGCTTGATTATTGTGGGAGTGCTTTACCTGAGAGAATCCTTTTCACTAATATGGTCTTATCAAAGTTGGTATGTTGTTTTTGAGAGACTTTAGTATTGACGCCCAAGGTGTAAAGAGTAATCTTGAGTATACCTAAATTTTCTTTATCTTCTTCCCCTATAACCCTGCAAAGTGGCTCTAAATGCTTCAAATATTAAAGTAAAGTTCTCTTAGCCCTTGAGGG
Source organism: Bulinus truncatus (assembly GCA_021962125.1). NCBI lineage: Eukaryota > Metazoa > Mollusca > Gastropoda > Planorbidae > Bulinus > Bulinus truncatus. The sequence continues at coordinate 7,583,114 of JAGDYQ010000016.1, read as the reverse complement.
CCATCAGGGAAGATGAAATGTTACTGAAGCCCCTGTCTAATAAAGGGTAGTATGGCCAGCACAATACCCAAATATTTCATGTATTTATATATGTTGACAATCGGCATCTATAATTTTGTGGGGGGGGGGGCCCCCCTTTCTTTTTTTCTTCCCACCTCTACCTCAGCCTAACATTTTTATTTTACACTTCCTATCCCTTCCTTATTATCAACCCCCCTCCTCATTTTAATTATTAAATATTTATATTTTTTTTTTAATTAATTAATAAAAATAAAAAAACAAACAAAAAACACACCAAACCAAACCCAACACACAACACACACAAACCCCAACACCCCAACACCCACCCCCCTCCCCTCCCCCCCCCCCCCAAACAACAAAACAAATCCTTACCAAACATCCACAAAAACAACCCCCCCACCAAAACAATCTAACAAAAAAGTCATAATCTTCTCTCTCAACCCCACTCGTCAAAGCACAGCCGCCGGGCTGGGGAGAAAGACCCACCCCACACCACCCCACCACCCCAATCCTCTCCCCCCACACCCCACAACCCTCCCTCCACCCCCCCCCCCCCCCCCCACACACATAACTCTGTTTTATTTTTCTTCCTCCTCCTTTACTTTTTTTTCACGTGGTGTGGTTTTCTTTTTCTCTCTCTCCCCCCCCCCCCCCTCCCTTCCTTTAATACAATTCTTCTCCTCCCTCCCCCCCCCCCCTCTGACCCCCCCCCCCCTCCCCTCCCCCCCCCCACCCGTTTTTTTTTTTTGCCCTCCGCCCCTCCCTTCTCTCTCCTCCTATCTTTTCCCCCCCCCTCCCCTCCCCTTCCCTACCCTCATCTACCCCCTCCTTCTCCTCCCCCCCACTCCCCCCCTACTCTCCCCCCCCCCCCACCCCCCCCCCTCCCCAATCAACGTGTTCTTTTCTTTACTTTCTCACTTAAGAGATCCCACAAAACGACGCTCACCCCCCAACCTCAAATTTAAAAAGAATTTAAATAATAAAAAAATTTAAAATAAGAAAATAAATAAAATTAAAAGAGTTTTTTACTAGCTGCACCCTGCAAAGCCTTTGCATAGAGATAGAATATTGTAAAGCCATTGCCAAACCTAGGATTTGGGGACCCGGGGGCTTGGCCTCTTTTGGGGCTCATGCATTTTGACATTGGATACCATGACATGAGATTATGTACTTAATATTTAATGTAAAAAATAATTTTGGGGGCTCCCCTCAAGCGGGGGCCCGGGGTACGCATCTGTGTTCAGCTTTGATACATATTTTGAAAATAATTTTGTTTTGTTTTTAAGTTATGAAATAGTTAAAAATCTAATTAGTTGTTTCTTCTTCTTACAACATCTTAAAGGATAAATTTATTTATTTCAATTTAAAAAATGTCAAAGAGATCTAATATAAGTTACTTTTCATTAAAACAACCAAAAGGATAAATTCTAAAAAAAAAAAAAACTATACATAAAAAAAAAAATGTCAAAGAGAGGTATCGAACCTGGATAGTCAGCATAAAAAGAAAACCCCAAGTTGCTTATCCATTCAGCCACCATGTCACACGATAATTTTAATGTATTATTTTTAAAAAATTGCTCGATTATTTTCCACTTTAGGCGTATATAGTCTTATTTTGTAATTTAAAATAAATCAAGCCCTATTTATTTAAAAAAAATGAAATATTATAAAAGCTGAGAACTTAATTTATATTGAAATTTGCAGAATTTCTTTTTTATATTATATCAACTTTTAAAAAAGAACTTTATTTACGAAATTAGATACGAAAACCCGCTCGCTAGTCTTATCGTCGGAGAATTTTCGATTATTACTATTGTTTACATTTGACGATGTTAAAATGCTATCTGTTGTAATAAAAACTACAATAATTTGAACGATATTATATGTTATTATTACTTTTTAATATTTGGGACTTTTACATTTCATAATAAAAACCACAGAAACTATTTAAAAACTGTAGATTTTTCAAAAAGAAATATGGAATCGAGATGCGCTCAAGACTTGACGCCATTTTGAATTCTTGTTTTCCGCTTTCGATTTAACGCAGAATTGAAATGAATATTATATTATTAGATCTATACAAGAAGGATTAAAAAAAAATGAAAAATAATCAGTTTTTAGATTCAATTTTTCATATTTTTTTCTCAAAATCATGCAGTTTTTAGATATATATACTTTTATTAGTAATACATTTTTTCAAATTGTTATGACCATATGGTAGCCATTTTTATTACATGTGTTTGATTCCAGTACAAAAAGGAAAGTGACCCATGTCACTTCATGCCCTAACATGATTTTAGTAGTGCCCCCCCCCCCCAGTTCAAAATGGTGTGTTTATTTAAGTCTTATTCGTGGCTGTGAAGTATTAATTACTAAGTAGCGAAGATAATTTATGAGTCATTTAATAAATTGCAAGATCTTTGAATCGATACATGTCCTTAAAAGAACATACTTGACTAACTCGTTTAAAAAAAATATACACCAACTAAAAATGTACAAATATATACCTACCCCCATGCCCTCCCTCACCAGTTGAATTGTTCTGAATTATGTTAATGAATTGTTCAGAATAAATTAAAGTTACTACATAACTTTAAATCGACATTTTTACTGTATTCAAAATTATATGAAGAAAGAGGATTTATTTTTTATCACTTTTTCGTCTTAATTTTGTTTCTTAATCTTATAAATCTTTTTTCTTGTTTAGGACTTTGTAATGGTACCAGAAGCTTTGTGTATAGAATCAGGTGAGTTTAATTAGTTACAATTGAAAAGTTATCAGTAGCTAAATGAGCTAAATGATTATATTCAACATTATTTTGCTGCCTTGTATATCTTTTGAGTAATCGTATATCTTTATTTATATAAATGCGAACATCTGTTTGTGTGTATGCCTGTCCACGTATAGCCTACATTTGCTTATAACTGTGAACATTACAGTCAAATTTGCAATATAAACTTTGATATTATAAATCACTTTTTATAAAAAAATGGTCTCCAAATTCCGTTTATTTTTAACATATTTAAGCCAGTTTAACCTTTTTTTCATAAACCAAGGGAATTAAAAGCACATTTTTTAAAAATAAATCAAATATAAATATATAATAATTTGACACTAAGGATAATGATAATTTAAAAAATAACAGTCGTGAAATATATGTTACCCAATTAATAAACACTGCCAGCTGAAATTTAAGATATGTCTTGATATTGTCAAAGCTACAAACCTATTAACACAATTTTTCAGTCACTCAGTATAAATGGGAATAATCTACTTGTCTGTACTGTTCTATGAAATAAAACAAAGGTGAAGACATAATATAAAGACACACACACACAAATTAACCTACCAACATGCTTTAGTATTATTGTTTGGACGTATAGACCGAAGACTATTCCTTTGATATGGTGAGATAAAAGGCATCAAACAAGTAAGATAAATATGAATAATGGTAGGTGAGATGACAGATGAGGACCATTTGAGACCATCCGACAAGTACTCTAGACTATTGGCAGCCAGCGTGTAAACATCGATGGGACTCCAAACAGGTAGATAACTATTGATAACTGGAGAAACAATAGACAAGAAAAATTGCAAAGCATTGGGACGACTTTAGAAGTAGACTGCGGTTGACATTGGACAGTCTAGAAATATTAAACATTGACACTGAGTTCACGCACCTTATAGAGAATAGAAAGGACAATATGTAGAGACTAGCTCGTGAGTAGCGTGGACAAAGCGATATGATCCACTAGATGATATTGGAGTAGTTGAGTTTGGAGTTGGTAGAAAATCTAGGAGACTATTAGAATCCCTACTTGATTGATTGCTGGTTAGTCAGAGTAGAGGCAAAGTGATTTTCAAATATGGATTTTTTAAGATACCTCATATATATTGAAATATTTGTGTACATAATGTAACTAAATAGTTGTGTTATCAACCCATCTTGTTCGGTTGGTTCTTCTGAGTTGTGTCTAAGGAATCAACACATGTGAAACAGGCAGGCTGTAACACAATAGGCATCTACATCAAATCAAACAACCTCGTAACAATTATGATGAACATTACAAAAAAAACCAAAAATAAATAAAACAAGTGAAACAAAAGAAAAGGAGATCCATGATGAGGCTGCTAACACAACATGCTCCTTCCCAGCAGTTTTCTGTGAAAGCATTAAGATAAAATGCAGATTTCGTGCAACCAGTTTCAGAAAAATAGAAAAATTTGCCTTTAAATTTACAACACAAATATTGACTTCATAAATCTTAAAATAATCTTGCCTAAAAAATAATAAGTGCTTAAAACAAATTAAAAAAAAATGTATATTGAGCAAAAATAGCAGATTTTGAAAATGGCTAATCAAAATAATAAAAGAAATGTTCATTAGATAGAAATTGATAAAGAATTCATATTGTAAAATGTTCAAATCACATTATCCCATTAAGTAGGCAAGTATTACACACATACCAACAATTGACATTCCAATACTGACACAACTTCAATCACTTACACCCTATAGAACAAATAAACCAAGACAACAAATAAATAAACCAAGACATTGCTGACATATACATATAATACAATATTATTATATACATTTAAAATACATTACACACTAAATACAGACCATGCTTTCACAGACAGAAAATAACTTGAAATCATCTCTTTTTTTCATAGTTACATATAATCTTTAATTATATTTTAATAATCTTTATGAAATTATTGATTTAATTTCAACACAACTTTTAAACACAAATGAAGCTTAAAATATGATTTCTCTTATTTTATAAAATACTGTCAGCATTAGGAATGTTAAAGTGACCTGCTGTACTCTTGTCTTCCAGTGCTGGGTATACTGCTAGTAGTTTCTGTTCTTATTTGTTAGAATAAAATTATCACATTGTTGAATTTATTCTACAGAAGGTGATGAAAGTGTACACATTAAAAAAGCTCCACTTGCAGAAGAAGAAATGGCATCTTTTAGGTTGGTAATATAAACTGTGAAATGTTATTTTGAAAATATAATGGCTTCCCCTTAGTTGTGGGTTGGGGATAATGGCTTGCCCTTAGTTGTGGGTTGGGGATAATGGCTTCCCCTTAGTTGTGGGTTGGGGATAATGGCTTCCCCTTAGTTGTGGGTTGGGATAATGGCTTCCCCTTTGTTTGGGTTGGGGATAATGGCTTCCCCTTAGTTGTGGGTTGGGATAATGGCTTCCCCTTAGTTTGGGTTGGGGATAATGGCTTCCCCTTAGTTTGGGTTGGGGATAATGGCTTCCCCTTTGTTTGGGTTGGGGATAATGGCTTCCCCTTAGTTGTGGGTTGGGGATAATGGCTTCCTCTTAGTTGTGGGTTGGGGATAATGGCTTCCCCTTAGTTGTGGGTTGGGGATAATGGCTTCCCCTTAGTTGTGGGTTGGGGATAATGGCTTCCCTTAGTTGGGGGTTGGGGATAATGGCTTCCCCTTAGTTGTGGGTTGGGGATAATGGCTTCCCCTGAGTTGTGGGTTGGGGATAATGGCTTCCCCTTAGTTGTGGGTTGGGGATAATGGCTTCCCCTTAGTTGTGGGTTGGGGATAATGGCTTCCCCTTAGTTGTGGGTTGGGGATAATGGCTTCCTTAGTTGTGGGTTGGGGATAATGGCTTCCTTAGTTGTGGGTTGGGGATAATGGCTTCCCCTTAGTTGTGGGTTGGGGATAATGGCTTCCCTTTAGTTGTGGGTTGGGGATAATGGCTTCCCCTTTGTTTGGGTTGGGGATAATGGCTTCCCCTTAGTTGTGGGTTGGGGATAATGGCTTCCCCTTAGTTGTGGGTTGGGGATAATGGCTTCCCTTTAGTTGTGGGTTGGGGATAATGGCTTCCCCTTTGTTTGGGTTGGGGATAATGGCTTCCCCTTTGTTTGGGTTGGGGATAATGGCTTCCCCTTAGTTGTGGGTTGGGGATAATGGTTTCCCCTTAGTTGTGGGTTGGGGATAATGGCTTCCCTTTAGTTGTGGGTTGGGGATAATGGCTTCCCCTTAGTTGTGGGTTGGGGATAATGGCTTCCCCTTAGTTGTGGGTTGGGGATAATGGCTTCCCCTTTGTTTGGGTTAGGGATAATGGCTTCCCCTTAGTTGTGGGTTGGGGATAATGGCTTCCCCTTAGTTGTGGGTTGGGGATAATGGCTTCCCCTTAGTTGTGGGTTGGGGATAATGGCTTCCCCTTTGTTTGGGTTGGGGATAATGGCTTCCCCTTAGTTGTGGGTCAGAATAATTTTAGGTGTATCCTATTTGAAAACCTACAAAATATTGTAATTAAGTTTAACAAAATATTTTCCTCTTCATATATTTAGTTACTAGTCTAACATTGTAATTAAATTTAACAAAATATTTTCCTCTTCATATATTTAGTTAATAAACTTTTCAGTTACCATCTTTGCAAAATGGGACCTTCAGTTTCCATTAAGCTTCTTCCCCAAACAATTTGATTGCATTTGATAAAATTATATAGTTTAGAGAGGGGTATTGGGTCGAAGATTATACTCATTTATATCCAAAGATCTAGTTATAATTTTACCACATCTGTTAAAAATAATTTTTACTAACAAGTAATTAATTGTGATACAAACCCATATAAATATTTAATTTTATATGTTCCAGTTGTTTAATAAAATAATACATGTACATTGTACACACATACCTTGTTTTACAATCTATATCAATAAATACATGTAATATAAATACACATAATTATAAATACATGTAATTATAAATACATGTAATTATAAATACATGTATTTATAAATACATGAACATGTAATTATAAATTGGGGGTGACCTGTAGGGAAGAGACCTGAAGAGAAATACTCATTGTTACCAGTTGACTCATAAGAGGGATATTATTGTCTTTGAAAGTATATTAATGACTATAAATTACAGCTAAAAATAATTATTATATAGAGTGTACATGCAGTCAAAGCCATAGCTAGCTATTGTGGCGCCCTTTGCAAGTTATACTTTTTGGCACACTTATCCCAATTAGAAAAGTGAAAAAAAATTAACAGTGCTCCTTTGGCAGCCACACAACCTGCACTACTTTTTCCTAGGCTACTGCATGCAGTGTAAAACTACTTTGTGTCTTGACAGTTACAAAAAAATAAAGAAAAACATTTCCAAATGAACATTGTAAGGGATGGCGATTGGGCTGCTATTACTTTCTCACAATACACAATGAGTGAATCACACAACCACTTTCAATGAAACACTGGAAGTAAGTTTGACTCAAAATATGAAAATAATCATTGCTTTATTTAAAATAACACAAGTCACAAAACTTTACAACACACTCAATGTATTTAATCCTCGAAGAATAAGTAATACTTCTTATCAACTTCTTCACATAAACTATCTCCAATCACAAAGTTCGTCAACTCTTACTCTAACATATCTACATAACACGGTCAATCTACGCTCAACAATTCCTCCCGAACTAAACTAACATCCTCTTATATAGGCTAGCTGGACAAAACATCCTATCATTCTCAAGTCTCCTGTTTGCTTGTTGTGAACTTAGCAGAATAAAGATGACATTGCACTTCTCATGTTACTTGAATTCCTCCACACTGACACTATATTTCTAAACTTTACTCAATTGTAGTACAGCCCTAACCCTGAACTCATGAGAACCTACCCATGTCTATGTATCTTCCTGAATTCTACCTTGACACTATTCTTTATTGTCTAAAATCCCCCTATCTTGTTAAAGGTTCTGTCCACCCGTCTCATATCAAATTAGTCTCATATCAAATTACGTTAAACTGTACCATTGCTTGAACATAAGTTTTCCTATGCCCTGACCTACTTTCACTGTCCTGACAAATACCCATACACATTTATAATGCATCATAGTTCCTTAGAAAGCTTTTGGGCTGATTGCTGTTATCAAAATTTGGTTTACAGTTTTCTGACCTGTCTTTCCTCACAATACATTCAGTTAGACTATGGCTAATTTTCTTTTAGCCATTGAAACTATTACTGGTTTTTCTAAATTTAAGTAATTTTCCCATCCATTTTTTTTTTAATTTACAGATTTGTTTCAAAAATCCTTTTTTTTTATTAGGAGGCTAAGTTGTTATAAAGTCCACTGTTTTTAACATAAAAGTGTCCATATTTGAGCTATACTATTAGTATTTTAGATTAGATATTTTATATAAATGTGTAAAATCAGAAGTAACTTTAAATATTTATATTGCTTGAACCCAAGAAAATTGGAAGGTTGCGTCTTGATTGGGTAAACAAACAGATGCTAATTCATGCCTCTTAATGTGTACAATCAACATTTCATAATTTAACCAGTCAACAACTGCAGCTTATTGTTTAAAGACATTTCTGGTACATAATAATGTATTCCATTACAATAGTAAAAATCAGATTTTTAGCAAGAGAATCTCAGTAAAAAAGACATCAATTGTTTTCAAAGTATAAAAGTCACAAACTTTGAAATTGCTTACTTCATGTAATGAAGTAGGTTCTTAGTTATTTATATACATTAATAAATGTAAACTTGTCTGTAAATCTGTTTATTCTGCATGTATTAAAAGCAGTAAGTGCGCATTATGCTTAAAGGAAATTAAATAATTGTACTTCACTATTTTTTTATTTTTTATGCCATTCAATACCATATCTTTATTTTTGATGCATTGTCAATTGGTATTTTCGCTTACCAGTTTTATAAAGTAGCTGACAAATTAATCTGTTTTTAAAGATAGATGACTATTTGTGTGCAGTGTCTCATAGTACTGGTGAGATAGATGACTATCTGGGTGCAGTCTCATAGTACTTGTGAGAGATGACTATTTGTGTGCAGTGTCTCATAGTACTGGTGAAATAGATGACTATTTGTGTGCAGTGTCTCATAGTACTGGTGAGATAGATGACTATTTGGGTGCAGTGTCTCATAGTACTGGTGAGATAGATGACTATTTGTGTGCAGTGTCTCATAGTACTGGTGAGAGATGACTATTTGTGTGCAGTGTCTCATAGTACTGGTGAGATAGATGACTATTTGGGTGCAGTGTCTCATAGTACTGGTGAGATAGATGACTATTTGTGTGCAGTGTCTCATAGTACTGGTGAGATAGTTGACTATTTGTGTGCAGTGTCTCATAGTACTGGTGAGAGATGACTATTTGTGTGCAGTGTCTCATAGTACTGGTGAGATAGATGACTATTTGGGTGCAGTGTCTCATAGTACTGGTGAGAGATGACTTTGTGTGCAGTGTCTCATAGTACTGGTGAGATAGATGACTATTTGGGTGCAGTGTCTCATAGTACTGGTGAGAGATGACTTTGTGTGCAGTGTCTCATAGTACTGGTGAGAGATGACTATTTGTGTGCAGTGTCTCATAGTACTGGTGAGATAGATGACTATTTGGGTGCAGTGTCTCATAGTACTGGTGAGATAGATGACTATTTGTGTGCAGTGTCTCATAGTACTGGTGAGAGATGACTATTTGTGTGCAGTGTCTCATAGTACTGGTGAGATAGATGACTATTTGGGTGCAGTGTCTCATAGTACTGGTGAGATAGATGACTATTTGTGTGCAGTGTCTCATAGTACTGGTGAGATAGATGACTATTTGTGCGCAGTGTCTCATAGTACTGGTGAGAGATGACTATTTGTGTGCAGTGTCTCATAGTACTGTTGAGAGATGACTATTTGTGTGCAGTGTCTCATAGTACTGGTGAGAGATGACTATTTGTGTGCAGTGTCTCATAGTACTGGTGAGATAGATGACTATTTGTGTGCAGTGTCTCATAGTACTGGTGAGAGATGACTATTTGTGTGCAGTGTCTCATAGTGCTGGTGAGAGATGACTTTGTGTGCAGTGTCTCATAGTACTGGTGAGAGATGACTTTGTGTGCAGTGTCTCATAGTACTGGTGAGATAGATGACTATTTGTGTGCAGTGTCTCATAGTACTGGTGAGAGATGACTTTGTGTGCAGTGTCTCATAGTACTGGTGAGAGATGACTTTGTGTGCAGTGTCTCATAGTACTGGTGAGAGATGACTATTTGTGTGCAGTGTCTCATAGTACTGGTGAGATAGATGACTATTTGGGTGCAGTGTCTCATAGTACTGGTGAGATAGATGACTATTTGTGTGCAGTCTCTCATAGTACTGGTGAGAGATGACTATTTGTGTGCAGTGTCTCATAGTACTGGTGAGATAGATGACTATTTGGGTGCAGTGTCTCATAGTACTGGTGAGATAGATGACTATTTGTGTGCAGTGTCTCATAGTACTGGTGAGATAGATGACTATTTGTGCGCAGTGTCTCATAGTACTGGTGAGAGATGACTATTTGTGTGCAGTGTCTCATAGTACTGTTGAGAGATGACTATTTGTGTGCAGTGTCTCATAGTACTGGTGAGAGATGACTATTTGTGTGCAGTGTCTCATAGTACTGGTGAGATAGATGACTATTTGTGTGCAGTGTCTCATAGAACTGGTGAGAGATGACTATTTGTGTGCAGTGTCTCATAGTGCTGGTGAGAGATGACTTTGTGTGCAGTGTCTCATAGTACTGGTGAGAGATGACTATTTGTGTGCAGTGTCTTATAGTACTGGTGAGATAGATGACTATTTGTGTGCAGTGTCTCAAAGTACTGGTGAGATAAATGACTATCTGGGTGCAGTCTCATAGTACTGGTGAGATAGATGACTATTTGTGTGCAGTGTCTCATAGTACTGGTGAGATAGATGACTATTTGTGTGCAGTGTCTCATAGTACTGGTGAGAGATGACTTTGTGTGCAGTGTCTCATAGTACTGGTGAGATAGATGACTATTTGGGTGCAGTGTCTCATAGTACTGGTGAGAGATGACTTTGTGTGCAGTGTCTCATAGTACTGGTGAGAGATGACTATTTGTGTGCAGTGTCTCATAGTACTGGTGAAATAGATGACTATTTGGGTGCAGTGTCTCACAGTACTGGTGAGATAGATGACTATTTGTGTGCAGTGTCTCATAGTACTGGTGAGAGATGACTATTTGTGTGCAGTGTCTCATAGTACTGGTGAGATAGATGACTATTTGGGTGCAGTGTCTCATAGTACTGGTGAGATAGATGACTATTTGTGTGCAGTGTCTCATAGTACTGGTGAGATAGATGACTATTTGTGTGCAGTGTCTCATAGTACTGGTGAGAGATGACTATTTGTGTGCAGTGTCTCATAGTACTGTTGAGAGATGACTATTTGTGTGCAGTGTCTCATAGTACTGGTGAGATAGATGACTATTTGTGTGCAGTGTCTCATAGTACTGGTGAGAGATGACTATTTGTGTGCAGTGTCTCATAGTACTGTTGAGAGATGACTATTTGTGTGCAGTGTCTCATAGTACTGGTGAGATAGATGACTATTTGTGTGCAGTGTCTCATAGTACTGGTGAGAGATGACTATTTGTGTGCAGTGTCTCATAGTGCTGGTGAGAGATGACTTTGTGTGCAGTGTCTCATAGTACTGGTGAGATAGATGACTATTTGGGTGCAGTGTCTCATAGTACTGGTGAGATAGATGACTATTTGTGTGCAGTGTCTCATAGTACTGGTGAGATAGATGATTATCTGGGTGCAGTCTCATATACTGGTGAGATAGATGACTATCTGGGTGCAGTCTCATAGTACTTGTGAGAGATAACTATTTGTGTGCAGTGTCTCATAGTACTGGTGAGATAGATGACTATCTGGGTGCAGTGTCTCATATACTGGTGAGATAGATGACTATTTGTGTGCAGTGTCTCATAGTACTGGTGAGATAGATGACTATTTGTGTGCAGTGTCTCATATACTGGTGAGATAGATGACTATTTGGGTGCAGTGTCTCATAGTACTGGTGAGATAGATGACTATTTGTGTGCAGTGTCTCATAGTACTGGTGAGAGATAACTATTTGTGTGCAGTGTCTCATATACTGGTGAGATAGATGACTATCTGGGTGCAGTCTCATAGTACTTGTGAGAGATAACTATTTGTGTGCAGTGTCTCATAGTACTGGTGAGATAGATGACTATCTGGGTGCAGTGTCTCATATACTGGTGAGAGATAACTATTTGTGTGCAGTGTCTCATATACTGGTGAGATAGATGACTATCTGGGTGCAGTCTCATAGTACTTGTGAGAGATAACTATTTGTGTGCAGTGTCTCATATACTGGTGAGATAGATGACTATCTGGGTGCAGTCTCATAGTACTTGTGAGAGATGACTTTGTGTGCAGTGTCTCATAGAACTGGTATAATGCCATTATCTTTCAAAATTTCTCAATAAAACATTTTTAAAGCTGGTTTTTGAAAACCCTTATTCCTTAGATGTGAGATGTTTATTTTGAGCACACACATCAAAAATGTTATTCTGTTTAATTATTTTTTCGGTATTCCTGTAAGACCAAACCTATCTCCACAGACTCCCAATTTATAGCAGTTTCATCCCTGCCGGAATTCCTCATGCCCCCATTCTTTTGCAGCTACTACATTTACAATTGAAGTCACAAGTCAATTGCCTCCCATACTAATTATGTTCTACAAAACATTGCTTGGCTAATCCATTGATAAATCTGTTATCATTTATGTCTTTCATAACAGGTTTCCAACAGGTAAATTATTTTCATATTGTAACATTCTGTTGTATTTTTTCAGTAGCTCACCTCATTGTTCCCCGAAGTCTGTTCGAATACAGTCCAGCAACACTGTAACATTTAACAAAGAAAAAGAGAACATCCTTACTCCAAGTAGCCCTGTACGTCCAGTGACATTGTCAATGGCCACTGCCGTAGGTCAGTCTGAGCCTATAACTGTTCCAACTGACATGAAAAACACTGGATGCTTCAACATCAGAGATAGTACATCATGCATCAAATCTAAAACTAAATCTCCTGATGTTAGAATGGTAAATGTTTTAGCTGGTGTAATACCAATAATTTTAGTTCATTTTAAATGAAAACCTTATCATTGGAATTTTTTAGTATTGTGTGATAATCAATTTTTAATTTGCATGTTTCATGGGTAATTGAATTGCATCCTTTTTTGTCATGAAATTTTGTATCCGGGGTTCTTTGTAATTCATTTCTTTTTTTTTTTTAGGAAAGCGATCATCAGGATTTGACAATTGTGAAAAGAAGTTGTGAGAACAGATTCTCTGGAGTGGATGCTGTAGATGCTGGCTCATTTTCTCCACCTGCTGGTAGTTTTATTTGGTTTTATTCTTTGAAGTTCTGTTACTTAATGAATTATTTTAACTATTTTAAAATCTGTTTCTTTTTAGTTCTATCTTTAGCAGAAATCTGAAAAAAAAAACAAATTCTATTGAGCTAACCACCTCCATTATTTCAATGTATCAGTTCAATTCTGTGTGGGGACACCTCCCAGCAGCAGTGGTCCATCTTGGAAAAGATCTAGTATTGTAACCCCTCCACCTAACTTACCTGGCTCACCTCATAGAAGATCTTGTAAGTATTTATTCAGAAATATTGGTTTTCAACCCATTTTCTATCTATTCTATTTCCCCAGACAATATCTATTTGTATACAATAGTTTTTATCATTATATAGGCCAATTCCTGCATGTTATTATCCATCTTATGAAACATATTATTAACAACTAGCTGTACCCGGCCACATGATGCCGTGGCTAAGCCCTATGTAATGTAAGAGTAAGTATTGAGAAAGCCCTTGTTTCTAATTATGTTTATTAAAAAAAGTGTTAGAAAGATAATTATCAATCATTTAAAACTATAAACAAGGGAAAATTACATCTTTTAAGAGAGCCCTCGTTTCTAAATTTGTTATGTTTATTAATGCTGTGCTTTTGGAGGTACTTTGACAGTTATGATTTATAGCGTGATCCCTGTTTAAATCTTTGATAAAAAAATACTGATGAAATAATAATTTGCAAACTAAAGTAAAAGAAATATTATATGCTTGTTAATTAAAACAAAATACTGACGAACTATTAGTTTGCACACATCAGTGGTTTATTTTTAAACAAATACTGACAATCTATGCTGACAATATATAAGTTAGCACTCTGTGACTTTTGAATTACCATCCATGGTTTTGAAAAAAAAATAAAGTGAAGTAAAGAAATAATTTTACCAGACCGATTGATTCAATATTATTTGTAAATAGTATAGATGTGATGTCTATATAAAATATATTTATCAAATGCCAAGTAATTTTCTTCAATTTTGTATGTAAATTTTAACTTTTGGAGTTATGATTAATAGCGTGAATCCTGTTTACATTTTTATGTAGACGTCTCAGAGATTAAGTTTGTACAATTTCATACAGTGATAAATCTTATTGAATTACACTGGGCAACAGCCAAAAAATCGTCAGGGGTTTTTCAACTGATTTAGACTAATTTTGGTGTTCTAAGTCCAAATATCACATTGATTTTGTTCAGTCAGGTCAACTTCTTGAGATACAGCCATAGACCTACCTGACGAGCTATACGTATTCTAATATCAGGGGTTTTGAGTGCAATCATTTCTCTAAATTAGCTGCATAAAAATTAGCAGCAAAATAATCACAATTATAAAAACAGAAATAATTATATTTTATTTATAAATCATCAATCTGTATTTTCACTTGATTATTTAATGCATCAGCACTTAATAGGGCACAGCCTCCAGCACCCTGACCTTCCATCTGCCCGTCGTCCAGCTGCTCACTGCGTAGAAATTCCTGTGCCAGCATTCAGAGATCTTCCTGACAGCGACGATGAGACCACCACTTTAGACGAGGGAGGAGATACAGAAGAGGAGTATGAATCACAAGATGGTCCACAGCCGTTCTCACAATGTGAGCTTAATGATCTGGTTCGGGATCTCAGCTTGTCGAATAATTCCTTTGAGCTGTTGGCCTCCAGACTCAAGAGAAAAATCTACTCGGCAAGGACGCGTGTATCACTTTCTTCCGTAGAAGGCATGAGGACTACATGGGCTACTTCTGCCAGGAGGAAGACCTTGTGTACTTCCGAGATGTCGCCGGTCTTCTTGATAAGCTCAGCGGTCCTCAATACGACCCAAGAGATTGGTGACTCTTCATTGACAGCTGCAAGCGATCTTTGAAGTGTGTACTTCTCCACAACGGGGGCCAGTTCGCATTTTCGACGGCCCACACATACGGCAGCTCATAAAGGACACAGAGTTCCAAAACTCCATGAACACGCTTAAGTGCGCCGCCTGGAAATCATTTGTGTAGGTGTGAACAACTTCCTGGAGAACACGAAGGCAGCAAACCACGCCAGACTCATCAGCAGCATGATAGAGGACTTCCAAAAACTCTGGTGTTTGATGAGTATAAAGATGCACTTCCTGTTCTCACACCTGGAGGTTTCCTGAAAACCTTGGGGCGGTGAGCAATGAGCAGGGAGAAAGGTTCCATCAGGACATCTGCCAAATGGAGGAAAGGTACCAAGGGAGGTGGGACGCAGTCATGTTGGCGGACTACTGCTGGTCGCTGAAGAGAGACAATCCAGCAGCTGCTCATACACGGGAATCGAAGAAACAAGATTTATGCCTTGAACTCTGAACTTTTGTTATACTAATATTATGATAATTATGCTTATCAAATTTGGTGGATAAATAAAAACTGAATGAATTTCAATATGTTGACTATTATTTCTTGAGTAAAACGGAAAAAATCTTCAGGGGTTTATCAGCTGATGATCAGCAAAAATGTGTTTTTTTTTTTTTTTTTTACAAAAAACAGATTTTTAAAAAATTTCTGTAGGGAAAAATCCTGACCTGATTGAGCAAAACCAAGGTCATTTTCGGACTCAGAGCATCAAAATTAGTCTAATTCAACTGGAAAACCCTGGACGATTTTCAAAAAATATTTTTTTGTTGCCTAGTGTTATTAATGCATACATTTTAAGATTAATTTTTAATCTCATTAAAATTTTAATCTCAATCAAAATGTTTTACTAAATGCATTCATTTCAAGAAAAAAAAAAATAACATCGACCTAAATCTGTTTAAAGCCAGTATTGGGAGCATTAGAGGACAGACCTTTTTACAGTATTTAGTTTTTTAGTTTGACTTGTACATATTTTTATTCCATTACTTCTTTTGAAAATTATTATTATTGTTTTTCTTCTTTTTATATTAATTTTCTTGTTTTTATTGAGATTATCTATATTTTCAAATCTGTTTCAAATTTAGACTTGTTATATTTTAAAAGCTAAATATACTGTTATTTTACTTTTTTTTTCTTTCAGCTTTAAATTCTCCTCACTTTTCCCCTCTCCAGTTGTCTAATCCTTCTTCCTCATCAGCTTTTGGCTCTCATCCTGGTTCATTGCCCACCATCATGGGCTCCCCTAATAAAATGCCCACAATGTTTCACCTTGGCTCCCCACATGATAATTCACCGGAACCAATCCATGCTCCTTTTGCTGCTGCATCAACTTTATCATACCAGCCATCATATCACACCTCTAGCACAGTTCCAGACAATCTAGTGGCCATGGTCAGACAAAGAGATGGTTTGTTTATATTAATTCCTATTTTAACTTATTAGTATGCCATTTGTTTAGTAGTAGACTATGGCTTTCTATCTTTCAAACTCTACCATAAAAGAAGGAATTGTTAAGTAAATTTTATGCTCTAAAAGGCTATTCTTGATTTATTAGTTGTAAAGGAAAATTAAAGATTAACATTTAATAGAAAATATTGAAATTATGTTTACAAATTTGTTTTTAAAGAGATGGATAGGTGTTCTGAAGAATATCTATCAAATTTTCAGTAAAAAATAATATTTTGTGAATATCCGGTTTGATAAATTAATTCAGTGTATGAAAAGCTAAAAATGTGTTCACGCATAATATTTCAATAAAGAAGTTACATCATAGGACAGTAACATAAAAAGCTGATGAAATATTGTAGTAATATATTATCTGAATTGAATTGACCTAAAATAAGTAGTTAAAATGGTAAATTATGTTTATAGGGAGCTATTATTTAACTGTCCTAATTATAGTTTCTATAAGGACAGCTACATCTAAATATCTGATATTACAGCTTTGGGTGAGATCCAGCCTATGGAGTTTCACAGAGTGAACACAGACTCCAATCTTCTAACTCATCAAATGCACAATCATAACATGCAAGGTTAGAGTAAAAAAAAATATCTATTCTTGAACTACTATTGTATTAATAAACGTCATAATAATGCTGATCTGATTTAGTAAGTGGTTGTTCTATTGAATTTTTCAGTATAACAAAGTAATCTTTTGAAATAATTTTATTAAAAGCTACTTATATATACTTAAATAAATTTTATAGACTGTCATTGTTGCCTTTTGTACATTACAATATTACAAAATTAATTTTATCAAAAAATTACTAAACTTTTGTTATTTTAGAAAGAAGTTTTTAATTCATGAAGATATTCTCAGTTGTTTATTTTACTTTAAATTATTAGTTGAAATATAAATTTTATCATTGAATTTTTCTATTTAGCTAATGAAAATAAAACATCATTTGATTGAAACAAAGCTTCTTTTATGTACAGTCAGTGAGCTAAGATTTTAAAATGTTGGTTTTATAGAAAGACAAGTGATGACATGGATTTTATTCATAAGAAAATGTAAACATTCCCTTTATTAAATTTTGAACCTCTAGGTTTAGGTTTAGTTATTGCTTATGGAGGTAGCAGAGAGAGACTTTCTTCAATAGACACTGACATGACCAAATTTGGCTCCCTAGACAGAGACCATTCTCCATCTTTTGGTAGAAGAAATAGTGTCCTGGAAATGTCTCCACCTCATCACATGTTACTGGCTGGTTCACCACCTACAGCTCCACCATTAAGATTTGTTCCACAGCCACTTTCAGAAGAAACTCTCATGGATGTAAATACATAAAAAACCTTTTTTTTTTTATAAATAACCTAAAAAAGGCTGTCATTACAGCGCTATACATTTTATTTATAATTTTCCATCTGTTCTGGACTTTATCTTTGCATCTTAAATCCAAGAATCACGAGGGCAGTGCTTATTTGTTTCAATGTACCCAGAATATTTTTTAAGTGGTATTCTGATTCAAATGTTTATAAATTTACTTTTTTGCAATGTTGCTTTTGTATCATAGAGTTCTTTGGTGACTATTTTAGCGTAAAAAATGGCTAGTTTTTAAAAGCTTTGTTTTGTTTAACTTCTATCTTAAAAAGTTTGCATGTTTTTATCCCATCTCGTTGGCCTAATTCCAGCAAGATGTAATTCACTTGGGGCCCATGGGATACTATTTGGACATACAGCCAATAAAAATTTAAATAAATGTAATTGCAATACATGCTCTAAGACTAGTAAAACCACTGTTTAAAACATAACCTGTCACTGGCACACACAAAAATGGGTGAAATGCAGTGTCCATTCATTAAAAATATAATAAAAAAAAAATAATTTTTTAATCAGGGCAAATATGTCTTAAACCAAAGTATTTCCCTTCTATATTGGCTATTGTTAAGTCTTTTATACTGTTGGGTAAAGGATTAGTAGTTATTGTGTTTTTGAAAATCAAATCAATTCTGAAAGCAACTAAAGTTGTCTTAACCATCATAAGGGTAAAATTTAAGTATATGACTTGTTGAAAATTTTCATCAGCTATAATTTCTGCTGGTGTTTTTTAATCATTTAAATAATAAGCATATTGAAGTTTTTTTTATTGAATTAACAGGACAATCATAATGAAACATTGGGAAAATTATCCTTTGTTCTTGACCTGGTCGAGTGTATTCTTGACCTTGCAAGAAGTTTAGGAAGTGCATTCCGCAATATCGATCCTGGAGAAACAAAAAAGGTATAACAATTTGATTAATTTAACTTTATGATTACATTTGTAGTTTGCTGAACAACTCAGCAGACCATATTACAGTGAAATGTCGCTATAGCGAAATTGACGGGGACTTGAAATTAGTTCGTAAAACTGAAAATTTGTTACCACTGAAATTGAGGGAGTTGGGTGAGGGGTGTTCTTAATATAGTTCATTTAGGTATCAATGCAAATATATTATGTCATTTTACTAATTTTTACAAAGATATTTAGCTAAAAGCATGTTAAATTTTCTCTGTTTATTTCTTCTAAGTTTAGCCACTGAGAGCTTTCAGCTTTCGTTACTTACCACTAACGACCATGGAACTAAGGGGCATAACTCATTTACTTTTGTAACAGTTATTCAACATGACTTACTTCCCTTAATTTATAAGAAACCTGTGCAAATGTGCCTATTACAGCTCTCTTACTCATATTGTCTCATATACAATGAAGTAGTTAAAAAATATTTTTTTTTAACTGGATTAAATTTTATTATAATTTGAAAACAGTATAGTTAAATGTCACAAAAAGGTCAAATAAATCACTAAAACCTCCCAAAAAGCTATACTTTTAAGTGTCTTGCTTCTTTCTCATTAGAGCACCCTCTCCCAACACAAACTTAACACTGGTTTATTGATTTTTTTAAGCTGGAGAACATGTGACGTTCCCTATATACCCTATATACATGTGGTTTTCCCATGCCTTATAGCTCTTCCTTCCTCCTCCCCTTTCCCACTCTGTCAAAACTCTCATCCCTTCCCGGTCGTTGTTGTGTAACGTGCTGCCGCCACCCCCACCAACTTGCTGTCCCAAGAGGACACTTGACTGTACCCCACCTGGTAGAATTAATTAACATCATCACTATAGGTTAAAGGTTAACATAACATCTTAACTCCTCTCACACTCCCCCCTCCCATTATCTAGTAAATGTGAATGTCGTTGAGTTCAAGTTGAGGTTTAGAAATTTGCCGAATTTAAATTATTTTGTTTTTTGGTAAGGGAGGAATTAAATAGCTGCAAAAGGGATATTTTTTTTTCGCAATACTGAAAGTAAGGAATGTGTTACAACTCTTTTTAAGAGATGTTGTACAGTGAAATCTCGTTGTTACACTGGGTAACGAATTATTCAGTACAGCGATTTTTTTCGCCCCTTCCCTTATATAACATCTGTTAAAAAGTGTCGTTGTAACGAATTTCTTTTTTCAGTATTGCGAAAAAAAAATAGCTGTTTTGCCGATATTTAATTTTATCCTCTTACCAAAAAAAAAATTTAATTCGGCAAATTTCTAAATTTCAAGTCAACTTGAGTTCAATGGCATCCACATTTACCAGATAATGGAAGGGGGGAGTGTGAGAGGAGTAAGATGTTATGGTAACCTTTAACCTCTATTGATGACAGATAGTAAAAATTAATTCCACCAGTTTGGTGCTGAGTCAATTGTCGTCTTGGGACAGTGGGGAAAGGAAGGGGGGGCACAATTAGTAACAACGAACGGGGAAGGGATGAGATGAGAGATTTAGCTAGGTGGGGAAAGGGGAGAGGAAGAGAGTTAAGACATCATGGAACAGTCAAGCAACGGGGCACAATTACGTAACAACCGGGGGGGGGGAGGAGAAGGATGAGAGTTATAGCAAGGTGGGAAAGAGGAGGAGGAAGAAAGAGCAAAGAGTCATAGGACAACCACCATTGCCGGATTTAAAAAAAAATCAATAATATTAACAAACTACTGGTACCTGTATTAAATTAATAATACAGGGTGTGAAGAATAAAAGAGTGATTTATTTGACCTTTTTGTGATATAACTTTTTTCTATTTGTAATAAAATTTATTCCAGTTAAAAAAATAAACATATGTTTTTTTTATAAATACTAGTTATCAAAGGCCGGGTACCCGGACCAGCGAGTAGGCACACAGTTGGAGTTGAAAATGGTGATATATATTTCAGCGCGTTAACAATCAGTCTATATACTTGCAGTGGCCCCAAGGACATGAACAGATTATTGTAGCCAAAATACATTTGAGAATAGGGACACCTAATAATACATCAAATAAAGTTCATATGTTAAATAGTTCCTCCCAAAGAAAATAATCCTCACTATGGGTAAACATAAACAACAACTCTTAAAATCATATTCCTTCATAATATTTTAATGGACTCCTTTCCAAACAGTTATTCATTTAATGTTTTATGATGTTCAACATGGCGTATTTTAAAAAAAAAGAGAGACGTGAGTGAGTGCTTGTGTTAAGCAAAACGCTACATGTTTAACAGGTTATACACATCGTAGCATAGTACAATTAACTAAGAAAAATTGCCGACCTGGCAGTGCAAAATACAGGGAGTTAGGGGCCCGGTGTCTTGGCCACTGGGGGCTGCCCCTGAATTATGACATGGGATAATTTTTTGACGCTTCTCAAGCTTGATCCCGAGAAGAAAGAATCGTTGTGTAGCTTTTAGCTGACCTTCAATTAAAAACATATTATTCCATCAATGCAGTTGAGGCCGCAGACGCAGAAAACATAAGGCCTCTTAAAAAAGAAAGACATATCAAAGCTTTCAACATTATAGTTCTGTGAAGCCAATGCCGAACCAAGGGATTTTAGGCATCTTCGGAAGCTGCTACATTTTGACATAAGATAATGTCCTTAATATTTAGTTTAAAAAATATTTTGGGGTCCCTCCTCAAACTGAGCCCCCTCTATACACCCTCTGTGTGAAGCCCCCATCATAAATGGGTTAGTTTGCATTGTAAACGTTGTGTACGGCGCTACTCAATCTCAACCCTTATTCAATTCATTCATGTGACGTAATAGTCAAAAAATGAAAAAAAAGTGACGTATTTTAGGTTAGTAATAAAGGGAAATAATTGTACATTAGAAATAGACATATTTTAGAAATAAAAACAATTTAAACAATATAGATATTACATTATATTGAGGTATCCATAATTATGGTTTAAAATTTAAATTGTGGAACATAACACAGAATATTAATTGAACGATTTCTGTAAATATTTCTTTTATGATAGCTTCTCATTGAATAACAAATTGAACACCATAAATTTATTACGAAACTGTGAAATATACAAAGACCTATGGAACGACGATTCGCTTTAGGATCTGTTACGAAGAGTATCACAGAATATTTAGGCATGATTTTGTGTTACCTCTCCTAAGATCGCTTTATTGCCCGTTGGTAATGATTGAGGCGATCGAAAACATTATTACATTGTGATTGCCATTTGGCATTCACGATCTTACCTGCCGTATGTTAGTGTGCGGTGTTTTGTCACCTCGGCACTAAACATATGGCTGGTCCAATGTCATTTCTGGCAGCCATGTTCAGACAATTCTTACTCGGCTGGCCAGTTGGTAGTCGGATCATGCATGTTAAGAAGAAAACAGTAAATGTTTCTGCCATCTTGGATGAATTGTTTATGCCGCCATGTTGGATGACAGACGGAAGTAGCGATGACAGACGGAAGTCGCGATGACAGACGGAAACCGGAACATATGATGTAAAATTTGTATTATAGATAAATTATTTCATTGTTGAGACAATATGAGTAAGAGAGCCCTAATAGGCACATGTTGGAAATCTTTATTATTTGTATTACTAGATGACAAGGTTTATTATTTATTTTGGATGAATGTTCCTTTTTTTCTTTAAAAAAATTATTTTAGTAAAATTATTTGTAAAATATCTAGAACATTTAGGGGGGAAATTCATTACTTACATGAACCCGTTTTATGTTCCAATTTTAATACTGAAAGGATTTAACTGTTAAGGGGTTAGCCCTGTAGTCCAAAATTAATTCTTTTTTGTTTTTTCAAGATAGTGTCTGCTTTTACCAAAGTGAAATAGGTTTTGTTGCTCTTTAGTTTACAGTTAGTTCTCCTTAGTAATGGTGGTCATTTGAAAAAAAAATGTAGTTCATGTTAACTAAAAAATTAAAAACATATTTTTTACTGACTGACGTTTAAATGTATGAATAAATTATTTTTAAGATCTAAAGTAAAATTTTGCACATTTCCATAAAATCTTGATTAAAGCTACTTTGTGCTAACAATATTGAAACGTTTTCTTCGAAAATTACTTAATACGTGTATCTGTTGAATTTATGTTTATTCAAGTTTATCCTGCAGGATTTATAAAAATTAGAAATTGGCATGACATAACCATAATGAAAACCACTACTAAGAGAAAATCCCTCGGAAAGATTTTTAAATCTCCATGATCTTAGCATCAATATAATTATTGTTAATTGTTAATTGAAATTTGATATGGTTGTTCAGGTCATGAAATTAAAAAAAAAAAAATTTGTTTCCACCAAAATGTTTCCCCTTAATCAACACACTTAAATTCTCCTTATATTTTTAATATTTCCTTTTCACTTTTTTTACTAGGTGGAACAATTGTCACCCGAACATTACAGCCAGTACAGATCTTCACAGAGAAGTCTAGAACAACTCGTGTTATATGCTAGGTCCTGCCACCTTCTTAATTCAGCTCTCCATATGGCCAGAGATGAAATAAGAAACAATCGACTTCAACAGTCTACAACTCTTCGCAATGGTAAATATTATATTTTAAAAAACGAATATATTTTAAAAGGTTTTTAATTTGTTTCAATTACTGTAGGTTTGTCCTAACTCAATATTGGACCTGTTTTGTAAGAAAGCTCCTATTTGGCACATGTAGATTCTACATGACAAAGGGCTTGACCATTATTTATGTCAACAAATTTTATTACTTTTTAGACATCCTCCCCCTCCACTGTCAATAAGTGTTAAATTTTGGTGACCTCACATTTTTACCCTCACCCCTTTAATGAACGTCTGATGAAGTTCATTACTTTCTAGTAATGTTTATAATGGGAAAAATACTTTTGAGATAAAGATATTGAAATAATCACATAGGTACAGCACCAGTGCATAAGTGCCCTTTTTTGTGAAACCTTTCTTTTAATGTCTACATAGACTAACCAATTTGGCTAAGGTGTGTAACAAACAATATTCTTAAAATGCTCTAAAAAGTAAAAAAAAAAAATTAATCATACAGATGTTTTTATAAATTACAGAATATGTCTTTAAATTAGTTGATAAGTAGCCAAAAAAATGAATAATCTTTATATCTAGTTGGGCACCCACACTTATGTTTTTAGTGCATGTTAATGAAAGCGTTTTTTAAAAAAGTTTTTTTTTTTAATTTTAAAAAATCTGACTTGGCTTGACCACAGTAGTATTCTGCTGCAGCCCTATCATAAACATCATAAAGACAGTTTTACAAATACATGCCTTTCCTTAATTGCAGTTGTAACATATTTTGATCCTCTTATTTTTCCCCACAGAATTTAGTATTATCATCAAAATCATCAACAACCTGTTTTTTACCCTATCACACCATCATGTGCTATGTATAAAAAATTGGATCATAGACAATGTCAAACTTTTTTGTATTGAGTGTATTTCTTTGATTGTTATGTTATTTTCTAGTGCTTGGAGAGATGAACACTTACTATCATCATGTGGTAGACAAGTGTAAGACAATACACAGAGAATTTACCCTCAACTGTAAGACACCACTCACTCAGAAGTTGGTCATGGCTACTGCTGATAAACTCATTTATAACCAAGCAATACATATGGTGAGGGAGCTGCTTACATTTACTGCATTTTATTTTATTTTTGTCTTGTTTATTTTTAGGCCATCTTGAAAAATTTTTCAACTGTCACCTTTTATTTTGACAGTGTCAAACAGCTGCACTTGATGAATGATTAAACTGTCTCCTTTATTTTGACAGTGTCAAACAGCTGCACTTGATGAATGCTCCAAAAATTCCTCACACGAAAACATGGCTGAGGTTGTCCGGCGTTACCAAGTGGCCCAGATTCTGCTTCACAGCTTAGCCCAAACAGCTCGCAATGAGAATGACAAACATATGCTTATCAAATGTAAGTTTTTTTTCAGTTTTGAAAGAACTTGATGCTAAAAACCATGAATTATTTCTGTATATTTCACTTCGTCATATTTGACCATCAATTTTAATTCCAACTTTGATTTTTCAACCCATACTGATGGCGGTTGTAGTTATACCTGACTTAGTTAATGCCTTGCAGAAAAAAAGCTCTGTACACTGAAGACTGCCTTATGCCTTGCAGAAAAAAAGCTCTGTACACTGAAGACTGCCTTATCCTCTGTGTGTTGCTTGTACATTAACTCTTTTCACACAACAAACCTCATGTCCCATGTGAAAAGTCAAGTTTTACTTTTGAAAAAGGGGGCTGTTTAAGAGCAGACATGTATACAACGAAGACTAATCATGTTCTGTTTTTTACCCCTCATTTGTGTCACTTTGATCCTATTTTGATGCCATTTTTTGGCATGTAAGCTAGTGCTTGTTGCAATACTACATAATGTAGTATAAACCTGTAAATTTACTTCTTGTTTCTGTACAGTCTTAACCATAAGAAAAAAGGGTCTTAATTAGGAGGTTTTAGTGGGAAATCTGCACACACTGATGGATTGGGAAATTCCAGCAGTCACTTCTGCATCTTAATCTGGACTAAAATTGACTCTGCTTACACTGTGTGTACAAAGAGTATATGTTTGCATCCTACTTACCCCATTTACATCTTTCCCATTTAAGTCTTATGGGAAATTTTGTTTCACGCAACAAACAACTCTCGTCATGAAGTAGTGTGTTATGTGGGACACCACTTTGTTCACAATCAATGTTCAAATATTATCACTTTTTATTAGAGCTGCTGTTCGATTAAAAAAAATTGATTGAAATTAAAGCATGATTAAAAATTTTAACGCAAATTAACGCACATTTTAATCGACACAGTATAATACATTTATTTGTACTCAAACTTGTATGTCATGATATCATAGCACTTCACTCACTTAAGTCTTGTTTACCCTACCCTCCACTACCGTACATACTCCCTCCACTTCGCATCCCCCCCCCCCCCAGAAAAAATGCACTCATCATTTATATCTCAAATGTGCCTTTTCCTTCATTAAATAATAGTATAGCCAAAATGTACTCGCTCCCTTATTATTAACACGTTTTTAGAGCATTTTCTATTGTCCCCGTTTTGTCTGTCTGTCCGTCATCACCCTAGATCTTAACAACCATAAGTCCTAGACCCATGATGTATATATCATTTTGTAGGCCTGCCATGTGTGCATCAAAAGTCCATTTCGCGATCTGACCTCTGAGGGCCGAAAAAGGGGGCTTGTTAAGTACCGTTTTTTACTATATAAGCTATATTAACAAAGGGAGCCCTATATCTCAGCAACCATAAGTCCTAGACCCATGATGTATATATCATTTTGTAGGTCTTGGCCTGCCATGTGTACATCTAAAGTTCATTTCGCAATAGGACCTCTTAGGGCCAGGTTTCAGGGTTCCTAAGGAGCTTATATATTATATATAGATTATAAGCTAAACAAAGGGGAGGAATCATTATTTATTTTTGTAACAGTTATTAAACATGACTTACTTCCCTCTCTATTATACATGAAAATGCTCTTAAACGTCCTGTTTTTACAGGCTTAATTTTTGCTTGTTTTTTTATTCCCCCCCCCCCCTCTCTCTCTTTGAACTCTCTCAGTAATCTGCGGGCTGAGACTTAGTCTCTTAGAGCCCGTGAGATCAGACTTGCTGTGTCTCTCAACATCTGGAGACTGCCATAGAGCTCGATGGCCAGCAAGCCTCCGGACTGGTCCACCCTGTGGTCTGCCAGTCCGGGGCACTCAAAAAGCAAATGATCTACGGTTTCCTCCACCTCCCTACAGTGTCTGCAAAGGATGTCGACATTGGACCTCTCGGAGGCAAGTCTCACTGCGTAGTGCATAAAAGACTGCATCGAGAGCAGCATCGGTTTCGACCAGGGTCGTGCGTACCTCGGGCATGTAGAAAGCCTCGCCAGGAGGGACCCTAGAGACTGTCTCCAGCATTAGGCGGTCAGTCGGCAGCTTGATCTCGGAGGCAAGTCTCACTGCGTGGTGCATAAAAGACTGCATCGAGAGCCGCTTCCTTTCCACCCAGCCATCGACCATCTCCCTTAGGACAGAGGTCTCCTCCTGCCGCTTATACCGCTCATATGCAGTTATAACGGCCTGCTCTCTACGGATGCCCAGAAGTGGCACATTTGTCATGATTTCCACCGCTGCTGTGGGTGCCGTTCGGAAAGTGCCTGTGATCAGTTGGAGAGCCTGGTTTTGCACAACGTCGAGTGCCTCTAGTGAGGACCGAGACCCATAGATCTGCACTAACTGGCTATAATCTATCTGAGACCTTACTGCACCCATGTACAGTGACCTCAGGACATCTGCTCGAGCCCCCCAGGACGTGCTCGCCAATTTTTTGACAATACTCAGTCGATCGGAGGCGCAGCGGGCAACCTCCGAAAGATGTGTGCAGAGAGTGAGCTTTCTGTCCAGAGCAAGAACCGCACCCTCTACCTCCAGTCTAAATGGCTCCTTAAGGATACTCGTGCCCATGGTAAACAGCGAGTAAACGGTCTTCGAGACGTTAATCTCTAGCCCCCACATCCTAGTATAACAGCCGACCGTAGTCAGATTCTTCTGGAGTGCGCTCTCAAGGACGGAGGCACCCTTTCCGGTCTTCCAGATTGCTAAATCGTCAGCATATAGTAGACTTTTACAACCTAGAAACTCAGGCAGGTCATTGATGAAAGCTAGGACTGTGGGAGACCCTGTTCAAGGGTCCGTTTCCTCGACACGCTATCCCCAACACGTGTCATGATAGTAAGATTACTGAGGAAACTGCTTAACCAAATGTACATCTCAGCGGTGACACCCAACCGCTGTAGCTTCAACAATAGTCCTGGACGCCAGACTCGATCGTAAGCCTGCTAGAGATCTAGGAAAACTACCGCCGTTGACTCAGCTCTCTGAAAGCCGTCGGCTATTTCTTGGACAAGGAGCGTGACCATGTCCATGGCACTCTTACCCCTCTGGAAGCCTCCTTGCTTCGGGGTCCTTTTTCCTCTAGGAACCACACCAACCTTCGGTTGACCATGCGTTCAGCTACTTTCCCAACACACGAGGTGAGGGAAATAGGACCGTAGCTTTCTGCTTGGTCAGTCTTTTTGCCTTTTTTAAGTACCGGCACTATGACAGCCTCCCTCCACCTCTGAGGGAGTTCCCCAGTCAACCACGTATGATTGACAAACTGGAGAAGCTTTGCTTGTCCCGCTCCCCCGAGGTGTGTGATCATCTCATTGCTGATTTGATCACTGCCTGGGGCCTTTCTCATGCGACACTTCCTGACTGCGTATGCCAATTCATTGGCAGAGAATGGGGCTCTGAACGTGTCTCGATTTTCCGACCAAACTCAGCCTTTTCTTTGACTCGTCGGACTTTGTCCAGTGCCTTGGGCAGTGTACTTTTCTTACTCGACTTACTGACCTCTGCAAAGTGCTTGTTAAGCACTTCGGCCTTCTTGCTATCGCTAGCCATCAGGCATGAGTCCGTTTGCAACGGGGCGCCAGTTCTAATCGCCCCAGCCTGGGTCAAGTTTTTCAGAAGTTTTCACGTCTTCTGGCATTCCCTTAGATCCAACTTCTCACATGTATCAGTCCATTTCTGCCTTTCGGCCTCGGCAGACGCCCTTTTTACTTGCTCAGTTAGTTTATTGTACTCACGGCGCGCCTCAGCCGTTTTCAATCGACAAGCTTTCTTTCGAGCAGCTTGCCTTTGCTGAACTAACCTTGCTAGGGTTGTAGTCCAAAATGGTCTGAACTTGCGTTTCGGAAGGCTCCTTGGGACTGTCCTACGTGCGGCACCAAAGATCGCTTCAGTGATCTCCTTTTAAACAACGTCGACTGTTCCGCGCTCGGTATCTACCCTCTCCAGGGCAGCGTCAGCTGCTACCCTGAAGGCGTCCCAATTTGCTTTTGAATAGACCCAGCACCTGTGCTTAGCTCCTGGGTTTCTCTCTGGTGGAGGAATATCCACTGAGACGAGAACGGGTTTATGATCGCTGCCAATACAGTCAAGCACACGGAAAGAGGTGTTACAGGCCAGATCTGCCGAGACGAGTATTAAGTCAGGTCTCGTTTCGCTCCCAGTGCTACCGTGTAGCAAGGTGGGTTCAGAATCTTGGTCCTGCAACGGAACTAAATTGTATTGCTACAAATCTCCTCAATCCTCCGGTCCGCCGCGTCGGTACGTTCATACCCCCATGCCGGAGACATGGCGTTGAAATCACCGCATACAAAGGTGCCAAGCAGAGTATCCTCAGATGTTATTATGCTGAGCTCTGTCTTGGGGGGATTGTACCTATTAACACAGTGGTACTTTCTCCCATCCTTATAAACATCCACCGCAAGCGTATCCGTTTTTCCGCGTGAGCCGTGGGCGCTGCATGGCTGAGCATTTAGCATATTTCTGACCAGGGTCACCAATCCCCTGCAGTTCTTGCACCCACAACGGAAGCACGAATAGCCAGTGATGTGGACTGTCCTAAGTCCAAGGATGCACTCTTGTAACATTGCAACATCCACGTCATTCTCATTCAAAAGCTTTGCGACTACTAGACTCTTGGGGATGAGACCCCAGACATTCAGGTGGACAATCCTGAATTGAGTCATACAATAACGTTTCCCAAGTCTTCGCTTGTCAGTCATGGTGCCGGCCACCTTAGGCGGGGAGCTTTCGGCTGCACCCTGAAACAGTGACCTGCTATCCACAACTTTCGACTTTCCGCTGACATAGCAATCAGCGTTTTTCGCCGAGGGCTGAGCTTGACAGTTCCCAGTCACTTTTGTCACGCCGGACACCATAGGCGGGGAGCTTTCGGCTACACCCGGAAACAGTAACCTGCTATCCACGACTTTCGACTTCCCGCTGACAGAGCAATCAGCGTTTTTCGCCGAGGGCTGGGCTTGACAGTTCCCAGTCTCTTTTGTCACGCAGGGCACTTTCGGCGGGGCTCGGCTGTCAGCGTCACCCTGTACGGTGCCTGGCCAGAGTTGATTTGCACCCTAGGGATGCGCACAGTATCTGGGTTGCCGCTGACAGAGCAGTCAGGGTTCCCTAGGGGTAGAGTTCGACATCCTTCCGCCTGAGGCAGGCTTTCAGCCCTCTCCGCTAGCAGTACCCTGCTGGTCGTTTTGGTCGGTTGTCCGCTGACAGAGCAATCAGCGTTACCCGAGGACTGGGCTCGACCTGCCACAGCCTCTTTTGGGGGCCTGCCTCCCCCTAGTCTCCGCTTGGTCGTACGTTCTGGTTTTGTGTCGACAGGGCAATCAGCACTAGCCGGGGGCCGGGCTCGACCTGTCTCAGCCTCTTTTGAGGGTGTGCGAATTCCCTCGTAGCGCCGTTCAGCGGTCACAGGTGCCCGGGCCAAGTTGACAGAGCAATCAACAATTTCTGGGGGCCTCGCCTGACCTAGCTTGGCCTTTCCTGGACTCCCATCTGTTCGCTTATCTTGTGAACCAGATGGTGGACACACTGTGCCTTCGACCGCCCTTTTTGGTTCTCGAGCTGGGCCGAAAGTAACGTTTTTTGCGATACCAGACTTTTCAGCCTGAGTCGTGGTACCGGGGCAAGTAGTCGAGCTTTTTCCGATGGTGATCCTACCACCCCCTAACCATCCATCGAGGCATGTTTGGGTGCTGCCCAGACCCGCTTTATTTCGTATCTTTGTCTTAACCATTTTGCTTTTCGGGTACCCCAGGAGGGGCGGGTTGGGTGATCTGGCAAGTAAGCAGAGCAGCTCAGTTGCCTCCCTTGCCTCGACCCAGGATAAACCAGTGCCGGGGTGCTTACCGCCGGACATATCTGATCTCTCAAAGTGAGAGAGGGTTGGCGTACCTTTTTCCTCGAAACCCCGATCTGCCTTTGAGGGGCTGGCTCAGTGCAATACCAGCGTTCGGTCACACTATCGAGTACACCAGGGTTCACTTCCCGCGCTCGTCCTGCAGCGGGGGAGCGTTTAGCAGTTCCTTTGTGGGCATCCCACCACCATTCACCTAAGAGCGTTCAGGTGCCCTCCAGAGCGGGGTGGGCTGGTGGCGTAGGTAGTGGCAGTTACCTAAGAGACACTTTTAGATTTCGCACTGTTCCCATAGCAGGGAGCTTCCCAGGGCAGGGAGGCCCAGTGCTACTTTCTATTTGGATCATCCAGTTATCGGCCAAAGTTTGGCAGTCTTTATTGTCTTCTGCCAGACATGAGGTCGGCCAGCACCTAGGGTTGACCTCAGCCCCCATAGTACCGGCCGGGTGTGGATCTCAGGAATCCTCCAGACGAACAGCGTTCCTAGGGTTTGGGCCTTTCGAGACCATTTGTCGAGGGTTCCGCGCCGCACGGATCTCTTTTTTATGTAACCTTTGCTTTATGCGCCATGATACGGGCCGTGTCAGGCTCTTGGCCCCCAAGGGCAGGGGACATGAGCCATATCACTAGAGTCATTTGCGTTCCATTACGGGGGTGCCGGCCACGCACAGTCGCGGTACGCTTTTTGCTTTTGTTTTTTACCTCCACTTCGCATCCCCCCAAAAAAAATGCACTCATCATTTATATCTCAAATGTGCCTTTTCCTTCATTAAATAATAGTATAGCCAGAATTTACTCGCTCCCTTATTATTAACACGTTTTTTTTTTTATTTTCCCCCCTTGCCCAACCCAGTTATATTTTTGACACACTTAGCAGTCTCTCCCAACAAAGATGATGTTACTTTGCTTACCCCCCCCCCCCCAGTCCCAAATCAAGTTTACACAAGTTACATTGTTTCAAAACGATGGCACGTGTCAAACTTTGACTATAGCACACGAAGGTGCAGATGTTAACTAATTGTATTCAAGGTCATAAATTAGAATTAAGAAATGATAATCCTATTGTTTCAAGGTCATATAGCTGCTATGATTTTATGTAAATGTGACAGTTTCTGTGTTCTGTATTTTTTCTTGCTTTTTTTTTTTTTTCAATCTTGTCTGATCTGGTTATAGAATTTCTGGTTATTTACTGATTTTTTAAAATTTTTTCTGCAACTCTGAAATGCTAGCATTTGGGTAAAATTTAACGCATTTAGGTGTTTGTGTTAAAAAATGTAATCGCATAATTTTACCGCATTAATTATGCTTTAATTGCAGTATATCAACAGCCCTATATAAAATTTAACTCATTGTCAAATTATTCTGAAATATACAACCACTGTCTCCTGTACTGATGTGTGCTTAGCCTAGTCTAGACCATGTCTAGGCAGGCACTGTCTAGACACTAGTTATAGGTGTCATGTATATGAAACTATTAGTGACAAGCTAGATGCTGTATTATCAAAATGCGATACAAAGTTATGTGCCATAAAAGGATGATACAAAATTTCTAGCATCTCATTATTTTGACCTAATTATAACCGGGTTCATTATACACTTGTTGTTTTTTTTACCTTCAACAATACACTACAGTATATAATGTAAACTAGTAAATGAAACTTTTCTCTTTTTACATCGACTGTGAAGGGAGCAGGTTCATCTGTCTTCATTTTGTATTACAAGAGGGGCTTTTGTCGATATACCTGGGAGTTAGGGTGTGAGCAAATTGCGACAGGGTGGGGTGGTAGATCTACTTAATAAGTCAACGGACCTTAACTTCAAATTGTTGAGTGAAATTCTGTTATGAATCGATTTGGTGAACTTTCATCATTTTGGTAAAACTAACGCATTTAGGTGTTGCGTTAAAAGTTTTAATCACAAAATTTTTTTGACACGTTAATTGCAAATTAATGCAGTTTAATCAGCAGCCCTACTTTTTATACATGATAAGACGCATGATCAAACACAAATACTTAAGAAAGATTTTAACAGTTAGTATTCCACAGGATCTGATTATGTTTTTTCATGAGCCCTCCCAGTTTTGACCTTTTTTAAAATTCATTATAAATAAACACTGATCAGGATAATAAAATGTTGGTATAAACCAGATATGATAACAAAGAATGATTTAAACTTTCTTGTCTACTCCCATTTCTATTTTCAAGAAAACCAATACATTTAACTTGCTATCAGTTATCATGGTAGCTTGTCTTATTAAAGTATTTTTTCATTTACAAAATCTTAAATTAATTAAATTTATGAATACAGAAAAATTTGTTTTATAAGCTTAGTAGGGGAAAAGTTACAAATTGCTTTTAATTTTTAAAACAGGAAGTAGACAGATATTTAACTAATCTTTATAAATAAAATGTAAATAGGATGTCAGTCATGACATCATCACTCCCAAAAGTTCTTCACAGATTGCCTTGAAATTTTTACACAAAAACCACAGAGGGTAAATCAAAAGTCAAAAAGAGTGCAAACTAATATTTCGTCAGTATTTTTTTAATAAATTAAATCGTATCGTAAAATTGTTCTCCTTACTTTAGTGATTATTCTTTTGTAAAAGCCATTTACAATAGTTTCTTTCTTCGCATGCTGTTACGTAAATGTGCCTAGAAATAAGCGCTTTCTCAATACTTACTCTTACATTAAAGTAGGCTTAGTCACCGCAATGCATGGCCACTTACTCTTAAAGTAGGCTTAGTAATGTTGAATAAAAAAAAAGATACTGCTAGTTATTGAGTAATAAAAAAATTGCAAAATGTTAGAAAATTCTAAAATGATAATAACCGAATGAAATACTGAATACAATTGATGATCTTATCACAGTGAGACCAATCTAGGGGTTCTTGTAAAAGGCTTCACTGTGATAAATATGAACGGTGACACTTGTGACTGTCAATAAAACTACAGATCACTTTCAATAATAAACAAAGATTAAATAAAACACAAAACATCATCAGTATGAAGGTTTAAACGTTATATTAGTAAACAGCTACTTCAACTTCAATAATAACCTAGTTTTGTCTTTGTATAACCATTACAGCTTTCACTCTTGGGCAGTAATTACAACCACCTCCAATCCTGTTCAATACAGACTCATGCATTCCATCATAACATATTGTAAGAGTTTAAGAATGGCAATCTTAACAAAAAATGTGGATGACTTGTATTAGGATCATGTTTGTAGTCAGAAGATTACAGCCTGAATGTTTCCTGACATTGAGGCCTTTCTCTAAAGTTAAAGAATAGTTATATGAAATATTTTTTTCTATATGTATAACATTTTAATATTCTTTTTTTGGGATTCTGAATGAAATTTTACAATTAAAATCTTTGCAGATCGTAAATCAGTTGAGAGCAGACTATCTGTTTTAACATCAGATGGACTCCACTTTGATCGTCATCACCTTCACATGCATGTGGACAATCAAAGATATCATCTGCAGTCATAGCCTGACCATAAATGAGCTTACTAGTTCTGCAGAATAAAGTTAGTATTATGGTGATCTTAATCTTCAGTTTGAAAGAGTCAAAATTCAGCAGGAAATTGTAAAATAGTAAAATGTATGCCTCCCCTTTACTTTTCATAATGTGGACTGATTATTGTAATAATAACACACTCTTATGGACAGAAATAAATCTTTTAATGCTCACTATATATTTTTTACATTTATTTAATTCCTCTATGGGTTATGCTTGATATAGATACCTTATGTATTAAGTCTTTAGTAAGCAAATCTAACAAAAGCTTCATGTGCTAAACATTATCTATGTTTAAAATGTCAACATATTGACAAAAAAAATTACGCATTTTATTTTAAAATAAAATGTAAACAGTCTATCAACATGCTAAGGAGAATGAAGACTGTCTCGCTACTTAATTATGCTAAAAACCATCATTAGATTCTGCCTGAAGCCTCTAGATGGTTATTAGATTATTAATGAGAACTTACCATGTGACTTCAGGAATCTGTTTATTTTAAATCAGGATCCATGGGATTTTTCATATTTTTATTTCTAATTACCTTTATCTTGAAATGTCTTTTAAATGTCTTAATTACTTAATTTATAGAAATTAAAAGAAATTTCCAACATTTTATATGGGAGTATTCTGCTGGTGAGAATAAGTTAAACATTAATTTATCATTAAAAATGACACAGTTTAGGACAGTGTTTCATAGTTTTAATGTCAGTGAATTCAGCTTCTGACTAGAAGAAGAATTTTATTGAAGTATAAAGGGTTGTTCATAAAAAATCCAATGAATATTTCAAGTTGTTTTTTACCATTAGAGATAACATAAAAAAGTATACATAGTTATTCTGGACAGAAGCAGGCAAAGAAAGCCCCGTGGAAGCTATAGATAGACTGCAGAGAACATGTCCACATTCCTTAATATTAATTGTTTAGTTAGACTCATAAGTATTGCCATAAATGATCATCTGACAAAATTTGGAAAAGATTAACTTGCGCACAAAAAAATAATTTTCAAGTGCCAATGTTATTTTAAGGATTTTACAGAAAACAATTGATGGTGAATTAGAATGTGTCATTGGTTTTGCGGATTGGTTCTAGTCTTAGCTAATTGACAATTATTTAACTAGGGATGTTATATAGAAAAGCCATTTTTTGAAAATTTGCTGCAAATGCTGTGAAAAGTTTATAGAACATTAATATCTGATTGAAAATTAAAAACACATCAAAAAATAGTTTCATTATATGTATGGTACTATAGTAATGGCCGTTAAATTGTTTTTATTTTAATTCAGGTGTTAAAGTATTCAAAGTATTTTAATTTAATTTATTTATTTTAATGCTATATATTTATATAAACCAAATGATTTTGTTAATGAAAACTTTATTTTATCAAATACTTTTTATTAAGAATTTTCTTTTTGTGATTACTAGTGCAGTAAAAAAAAAAAATCTTAAAAAACAAAATCGAGAAAATATTTTTGAAAAAATTGTCCAAATATATTGTTTAATGTTTATAAATTCTGCATTATACATTATTGTAATTTACAAAGAAAGTTATAGAAAAAATATTAGCTTCCAGCAATGTACTAACATCGCATTATCGCCACATTCAAATGCATTGTTTTAAATGAAATAAAGATATTGCCACTGTAATAGTGTTTTTTTTTTTTCGATGAAGGGATGAATTAAATATGCAGAAGTGGTAAAAATGATAAGTTTACCTCTTTTTATCTCTCTTACTATAAGGGCTATATTAAAAAATATTGTATTTATAGGCTACAGATGTGGTTTTTAACATGATAGACAATGAAGAAAAGATATCATTGGCACTTAAACCATTGTTGATTAGTGTTATTGTTTGTCCAGGAATAAAAAAATGTAAAGGAAAAAAAAGTTTAAAGTTGCAAAGTTGTATATTGGCACTTTGACTATGTTTTTTTTTCCTGAAATTTTAAATTAAAAATAGGCAGAACTAAATATTTCCTGCAAGCTTGTCCATTCCTTTTTTTATAAAATTATATTTGTGTAAATTATTTAATAATGATTAATATCTCAAATATTTTTAGGAACTTATGTATGGAAACAGTTTATGAGTGTATGTTTGTTTAGGGTTGCTATTAGAGCATTGTATAGAATAATATCATCATTCTTATTAAGATGATTAATCAATAAAAAATATTCTGGACTTCATTTTGCACTACTCTTCACATTCAACATTAATTCTCCAACTTTGACATTGAAGAAGTTTAATTTTAGTTTCCTTGTCATTTGTCTGACTGTTTAATAGAAATCCTGATTTAAGTTCTAATTTTGAATTTCTTTGGAACAGATGTGCAACAGTTGGTCCGGATACAAACCTGCAGAGGTTGACAGATAAATTATTAATGTTAAATTATGTAAAATAATTTTTAATTTCAGTAGCTGTTTATTTGACATCTAAATGGTGACAATTTTTGGCAGCTAGCAGATTCTCATTAGTTTATTCATATTAATTTTGTTGTGATATTTATGACAAAGAATCATTTTTTTTAGAAAAGAGACCATCAAAAATGAAAAATAATATTCAATTAAAATAATTTGCTTAAGTAATTGAATTTGTCCAATGATCTTTGAAACAGTTCCTCAATCAAGAGGTATGGGATTTATGAACACCGTTCTAGCAGACATAAACATACTTTCTCACAGTGGCAGTTTGTATGCAATTAAAAAAGACATTTGAAAAACCATCGAAACATGAATTTCTTTGTACATATAATTGGATGCTCTTGTGGTCTCCCCTGATTATATCAACTGAGTTGACCCTGATAAGCACAAAGTTGTGTATATATGTGATGTATAAAGTAAACATTGACGGTTAAATTATGTACAAATTCAAGGAATGTTTTTCATGTTATTGTATTGACCTGTGTGAACCTATTGTTGTTTAGTTCTCCTAGTTTAATAATATGAATAAAAATTGGTGTAACACATTGTGTGGTAGATATCTGCAAATAAAAAGTTCACCATCATGTGTAGGTATTCATCATTTTTTTTTTACATGATTTAAATAAAGAGTGTGCAGAGCTGAAATCAAAATTCAGATTAAGAAAACAAGAGAATAAAACAAGAAATGGAATCCAAGTAATCAGATATAAACTATTGGTCTACTAATCTTTTTATTCGTAATATTTCTTTGAGTTGTAAATAATCAATAAATTACTGCTAACAATTTGATTGAAATTGTAATATTTGTTCAGATCTAATGTACATAAACATTTCAGTTTTACTTATGTATAAAGTAGTTTTGGCTGCCTAGTATTTTGATGCAGCTATTGGTTTTATTTTTTTCTAATTGTTCTCTGCATACTTATGCTTGTCATTATTTTATTTCATTTATGAACTCTAAGATACACTGTGTGCAATAACAAGTATATTTCTTTTGTGATAAGTCATTTTGCTTGTATGATCTTGATGTTATATTTTGGAAAAAGCAGTACCAGAATGGTTTGCTGTAAGACAATGATAGCATTTATAGTAAAATGAAATTAATACATTAGTTCAAATTGTTATATTCAAAGCTCAAATAGTTTAAAAATTAACAATAATGCAAAGCAAAACATTGATTTAAAAAATAAAAACATAAATGAAAATTGATTATCAGTTGAGGAAAAACTGATATGGTCTACAAAGTGGTGATTTTGTGAATAATGATTATTTTATAACATAAAGCATCTCTAAAGAATTCAATTATCAGCCCTCAGTCAACCATTTTGTCTAGTCACTTGCAATAAAATATTAAGACTTGTATGTTATTTACTGAATTTTGATCAATGCATTATTTCTGAAGCATTCAGTTCATTTCATTCTTTGTTTTTGTTGTAACTCATTTAGTTCTGAACACAAATTATCTAGGTCAGTGAAATGATTGTAACTTGTACAGCTGGGATTTCAATTTTAGAAAAGGTCAATTTAAATTGCAGATGAAAAAAAAATGTATAAAATAAAAATTTAAATGATATTATTAGGAGAAAATATAGGTTATTATCTCATGAATGAACGAAATATTTTTTTCTTAGATAAATTCTTTTCTAACTGGTGAAAAACTTTTATTTCAAAATGAGAGAACCTTTGCACTTTAAGATGACAAAGTAACAAAACAACCACTTTGATTTATTCTGTAGATCATTAATGTAAATGTATCTGTATCGAATTAAATGTATAACTATAATGTTTTAAGATAAAAAACTTTTCTGCAGTGCAGTGGTGAAATGTTCTACTTACTAATAGTCTTTTATTTATATTGTGATTCTTATCATGGTGAAATTGCGCAACTCTGTTGTTCCATGCAAATACTGAGAGAATACTGTCATTTTTTTTTTTACATCTTTACTTTTTTTAAGTAGAATTTTCCTTTTTGTTATGATCATTGTCATTTTGTATCATCGTGTTATTTTTAGAATATTCCATGATTATTTTTTTTTGTAAATAAATTTATTCACATCATTTTTTGTCTTTTTTGAATAAAATACTACAACCACAACTATCTCCACCTTGAATAAAATACTACAACCACAACTATCTCCACCTTGAATAAAATACTACAACCACACTTATCTCCTTTAATTACACCTTGAAAATAAATATTACAACCACAACTATCTCCTTTAATTACACCTTGAAAATAAATACTACAACCACAACTATCTCCTTTAATTACACCTTGAAAATAAATATTACAACCACAACTATCTCCTTTAATTACACCTTGAATATAAATACTACAACCACAACTATCTCCTTTAATTACACCTTGAAAATAAATATTACAACCACAGCTATCTCCTTTATCATTATTAGGGAGCGACCGATAATCGGATCGGTATCGGACCGATATTGGCACTATCGGTTAATATCGGATCGGCCGATTTTTGTAGGGAACGACCGATAGTCGGACCGATATTGGCACTATGGGTTAACTATCGGACCGGTCGTTTTTTGGCTGCCCATACATTTTTTTTTTTTCACAAATCTAGTAACTAAACTGGTTTTGGTTTACAGAGTTAAAGTTTACTTACAGACTTCCAGTTAACTGTTCACCTGAGTGAAGTGATTTACTGATATAATTAAGTGTTTTTAATTTTTCAAACTTTTTTAAAAATCTGCTACAAGTAAATTCAGTAAAAAAATTACAAAGATTAACGAAGAAAATTATTTTAATTTCATCACAACTTTCACAAGTTAATGAAGTTACAATTAACAATTAATACATTTTTACTTTTTTTAGTTTGACATTAATTATTTACAACTTTATCTCACTTTTCTGTTTGTGTACAAGTAAAAAGTAAAAACAACAAATTGTTTGTTA
Organism: Bulinus truncatus; assembly: GCA_021962125.1. Lineage (NCBI taxonomy): Eukaryota > Metazoa > Mollusca > Gastropoda > Planorbidae > Bulinus > Bulinus truncatus. Next base: position 7,543,564 of record JAGDYQ010000016.1, on the reverse strand, counting down.
TAAGTTTAATTTTAAACAATAAACATGCAGATTTCTTAGATTATGCAGGCATGGTTTGTGTTTCTGACTTCGATCTTCCGGTCTGTCTTTTCAAATCTTTTGTTCTTCTAATCTTCTCCATCTGCAGACACCCTTTCATTAATACCAAAATATCGGTGTCGGGAAAAATGCTGGGGGAAAATATCGGCATATCGGTCGCTCCCTAAATTCATTATCACTAATTCACCTCTCCCTAAGATGGACATGCACTGTCTCCACAAACTACTACAACTACACGGTCACTCGTTCACGACATACGCACCCATGTACGCGTTCCTTGATCTTATTTTATCCCCAGTCAAGCATTGATTCTCTCTCCTCACCAATCATTATTATGCAGCCGTACGTGCACAACATTCCTACATGCCCGTACGTACTCTGAGACAATGTATTTTATTCTCTGTAATTATTTTTTAAATAAGCAATCAAACAAAATAACTGGCAGACATACATGGTATGCAAAGTTGAACTTTGACCTATCATGTGCAGACTTTATGGTCACTAGGGGTATGACTAAAATATAACCCTATATCCCCATATCATATTTGGTGGAGCTTTGTATCACAAATAAAGAAAATATGGGTAATTTTTGTTTTGCATAAAAAAAAGTTCACCCTCTAATCGAAACGAATATTTTATAACATACAAATTTTCAAATATGTCAATAAAGGTTTTACCATTACATATAAAAGTGACATAAGTATAATATTGATAATTGTTACAATGTTAATTTCTATTGTGCATTAGTAGAAGAAATTTAATGTTCAATTTTTTCAATTGACTTGCAACTGGAAGTAAATCTTGTATCACTTCAATTGCACGCTCTGCACATATATTAGAACGCTTCGTTGGTATAGACCATAATGTCTTTAATGACTTCAAAGTCTGTGTATGCTGTTTACAAGCTTATGATAAATGATCAAAGTCAGTAGTATTGAAACACTGGGCAGTGAATCAGATGTCAGCTCATGTACCACTGATGAAATCACATGCTGCCATAGCTGTTTGCAGATACTGATCAGAACGAATGATGACAAACAATAAAGTGCCCTTGAGTTCCATCTCTCATTACTGATTTTTGGAAGTGATTGAAAATTTACTTTTGGTAAGCTTCCTCTAGTTTTGAAAATCCTGTAGCATTATATTAAAGCCATGTCAGCTCGCCAGCACTCTTGTTCTCCAGCATTATTAAATGATGTTTTGAGTTGTTCATACTTTTCTGCTATTGTTGAAACAAACGAGTAGCTGATGTTTGGTGAAGTTGTTGATGTACTAAAATGATCATTCATGACATGTTTAAATATTGTATCTAGAATGTGGTGATATCATCCAATGTATACAGCTTTTTCTAATCCAACATCTTTAAAGTGTTTCTGTAACCGTGTGACTGCACCAATTCTTCAAGTATTTGCTGCAGTTGTGTCAGAGACAATCATTTTTATTCATTGAGCACAGTTTTCATTCGGGAAAAGTGGAGAAGAGTAGTATGGCAGGCTAGGGCCCTAAATGAGACGTAGAGCCAAAGAAAGAAGAAGACAGTTGTTTTTTTTCATTGAATATTGTCTCCCCTTTCATTTGCCAGCTGAAGAACAGCGAGTCTGACCTCCGTTTTTTCATTTTTTATAACAACAACCTCATATACTTTATTTTGTATGGTCTTTCCATCAAAGTGTAAGCACCAGTGTTCTTTTTTAAAGTTTTCCTTGACATTACTTCGTAATTTTTCTCCTTCTTTCATTAGACCTTTGTAAATGTCGCTTTGAGTTGGAGAAGATATGCAAACTCCAGTTCTCGACTTTTTGGACCTTCCTTGTATTGAATTTTGCTGCAGTCACTAAACGCACCGAAGAAGAAGTTTTTTGTCTTTCAGACTTGAATGGTTTCTCATTATCTTTACGACTACTCAAACACTGTTCTTCGCTCACAAAATCTTCTTTACTCACAGAATCTTTTGTATCCAAATTTGGATTCAACACTTTCTTCAGTAAAGCTTTCTGTGGCTGGCACTTTCCCTTTAAGTAATTTCATTTTTCTTGGGTGAATCTTTAGTGAATCATCTTCAATAGCCTACTTTTCCTTTTGTTGAAATCTGAAGTGCATAGAACTCTCTGTCTTCTCGGCACAACCTCTCTCCTTTCTCATCTCTTACATTAAACATCGCTGTGAAATCATAGTTTCCAGGACTTTGACTATGTCTTTCAAACTTCTTAACAACATTTTACGATCATGTCTTCTCTGCTTTTTACATCAGAAGCCATTGTTTTATATCTGTTCACGATATGTAGTTCCATTGGAATTTTTCGCATTTGACCAAGTCTTTGGTTATTTAATGCCTTTTCGAAAATACACTAGATTTCCAAATTCTCTTGCTCGTCTCGGAAGCTGGAACATTTTTGACAGAACTGCTCTGAGACAATCCAGAAATGACTAATTATGCATATAATAGTTGCCAACTAAAATGCTGACGGTGCATGGAACAACAAAGAACAAAATTACAGTTAAAATACTAAATACAGGTATGACATAAGATTTACTGGGCGTGTGGAGGGTGACCTTGTTTAACAGATGAGGGTTGTTATTGATATTTTTTGTTTAGATATGATAAATATCCACTTGGAGGAAAAAAATATAATGAAAACATTTTTTTTAGTCATATACCTAATGGTCACTATCTGGTACCTTCCAGCAACTTGTTTTTTTTTTTAATTGTTTACATATTTTTGTAAATTCTATGGATGCCTTGATTCTCAATGATCTGCCAGACTTAATTTTCTCTTTATTGGTTAGATATATTTTAATGCCAGTTTTAAGATCAGGATTTTTTTCTTTGAATTGTATTTTTTTTTCTTTCAATTCTAACAAACATATTTCGGGGTGTGGGTGTTTTAATTTGCATTGCTTTTTATTTTTGGTCTGCCTCAATTTGTCCCTTCCCCCAGCACACTGTAGTGTTATTTTGATAATATTCAGTACATATAGATGTTAGTTATTATTTTTAGAGCATTTTCGAAAAAAAAATGCTCTATTGTCCCCGTTTTGTCTGTCCGTCCGTGTACACCCTAGATCTCAACAACCATAAGTCCTAGACCCATGATGTATATATCATTTTGTAGGTCTTGGCCTGCCAAGAAATGACTTTTTTCCATTTCGCGATCTGACCTCTCAGGGCCGTAAAAGGGGCCTTAGTACCGTTTTTTACTATATAAGCTATATTAATAAAACAGCGCTATATCTCAGCAACTATAAGTCCTAGACCCATGATGTATATATCATTTTGTAGGTCTTGGCCTGCCATGTGTACATCAAAAGTTCATTTCGCGATAGGACCTCTGAGGGCCGGGCTTCAGGGCTCCTAAGGGGCTTATATATTATATATACACCTTGTACGTTCAATAACCCGTTCATTTGGTGCGAAATACTGCAGCACGTAGTTTCACCAAGATTTATTAAGAAACTCATCAAATGAAATAGTAAGCTTGTGTTCTGAGTTTAATTGAAAGTATCAGAGCTATGCAACAATTGACGGAGTTTTCGGACAATTAAATGACTATAATTTAGAATGTTTCCAATTATGAGTCCTATTTCAGTAACCACAAACCACTTGTAGTTAGATTTAAGAGACAATATTTTTTTTTCAAATATAAAGAAACGTCTTTATAATTTTTTTTTTACAAATATATGCATTACACAATTGAATTTATAAACATTTCCAAAATTTACAAATATTTACTGAAAGCTAACAAACGTACTGATACATAACACGAAAATGCGCTAACACGTCCTGTGTCCAGAATGGAACAGGCTTAATTGCTTGTTTTGTAATGCGTACATATTCTGAAACAGTTAACATTTGTTTGTAATGCGCCATACATATTTATAATTTACTTAATCTGGATTTTCCCCAAAATAGCAGCACAAAGAAATCAAATAAAAGATTTCACCATATGTACTATTTTATTGTCTACACTTCAGCGCAGGCCCGTAGCGTGCGTGCGTTTTGTCTGGCCTCCTCTGCTTGTTTGCTCTACTTAGTAAAATTTATTTCCTGCCCTCCCCCCCCCCCTGCTATTGCCTGGCCCCTGCTGTAGAATTTTCACGCTACTGGCCTGCTTCAGCGTTGAATGTGTTCTCTTGGCCCACTTTGTAGCCTAATGGTAGCGCCGGCCTCCATAGCATTTTCACATCTTAACTATATTTATACACCATTTTTTTTTAATTCTAAAATTGGAAATTAGTTCAATATTACTTTATTCTGCACACATAATTGTATTATTAAATGTGTTTTATTATTATTATTACTTTTTTACAATAATCAGTTGACATGCTAATGTTATTTTATGTACAGCATTCCTTCATTTTCCGCGGTTAAAACTAAAAGGCTACATAATTTACCGCGACTGGGTATAAATGAAATAGTTTCTTAGTTAGAGCACACATAAAAACATGATTACGACATAATAATACTGTTTTTAAAATTATTGGAGCTGTCTAGACATGAAATAGTATTGTACAACCACCATTGTGCTCGTATTGCTTAGTATATTTCACTAAATAAAAGGACAAAACGTCATATTAGAAATTAAAATAATCTGGTTTTATAAAAGAAATCAGAAAACAACTCGAGTTGTCAAACGTTGTTGAACGCGTTTTGCTTGCTTTGACGTATTCGGGAATTCCACAAACGCGACAAATCTCTCTCTCTCTCTCTCTCTCTCTCTCTCTCTCTCTCTCTCTCTCTCTCTCTCTCTCTCTATATATATATATATATATATATATATATATATATATATATATATATATATACTAGCTGCAAGTACCCGGCTTTAAAATAAGGTTTTCTGTTTACCTTCTTTCTCCCTACCCCCTCTCCTACCCTCCCTTTCTCTCCCTCCCTCCCCCCTTTCTCTCCCTCCTTCCCTCTCTATCTCTTTATCTCTCTCTCCCACCCTCCCTCTCTCTCTCCCTCCCTCCCTCTCCCATTCTCTTTTTCCCTCCTCTCCCCCACTACCTCTCTCTCTCTCTCCTCTCTCCCTCCCTCTCTCTCCCTCCATCCCTTTCTTTATCCCTCCCCCTCCCTCTCTCTCCCTCCCTCTCTCTCCTTCCCTCTCTCCCCCATCCTTCCCTCTTTCTCCCTCCCTGCCCCCTCTCTTTATCTATCTCTTTCCCTCCCTTTCTCTGTACAATTTCTGGATCTTGAGTTTACTTACCGCTTTTGTTTAGTAAAGTTTTCTCTAAAATGTTGTGTTCCGTGTACCAAAAGTAAAAAAAAAAAACCTACTTTATTATTCACAAAGGCAAGCTGGGGTGGCACGATACAGCACCAAATAAAAAAAATGTATTATCGTTACAGAGGATTTTTATTTATAGCGATGGCTTTCCCATACCGTGTTTACTTTAATATAGTAAAATACTAAAATAATTAATTACAATTAAACTACCCATTCAGATGTAGCGAAAACTGTTTCATGACATTCCCCATGTAATTATGTGTATGTGTACCGAATTTCACGTTATTTGGTTGTCTGGATCTTGAGTTTTAAGGGAACAGACAGACAGCAAATGCGTCTTATAAGTATACTAGTTGCAAGTACCCGGCTTTGCCCGGGTTTATAATAAGGTTTTCTGTTTACCTTTTGTTTTCTCCCTACCCCCTCTCTCCCTCCCCCCTCTCTCTCCCTCCTTACCCCCTCTCTCCCTTTCTCTTTCCCTCCCTCCCTCCCTCCCTAACTCTCCCATCTCCCTCTCTCTCCCTATCTCCCTCCCTCCTTCTCTCACCCCCGTCCCCCCTCTCTCCACCTTCCTCCCTTCCTCCTCACCCCTCTCTCCCTCCCTGCCCCCTCTCTCTCTCTTTATCTCTCACTCCCTCCCATTTCTCCCATCCTCTCTCTCCCTCTCTCCCCTCTATCTCCCTCCCTACTCCCTCCCTTCCTTTCTCTTTCCTTCCCTCTTCTCTCTCCAACCCTCCCTCTCCTTCCCTCCCCCTTAATCTCCCTCCCTACCACCTCCCTCCCTCCCTCCTTCTCTCCCCCTCTCTGCCCCCTCCTTCCCTCTCCCTCCCTGCCCCCTCTCTCTTTATCTCTCTCCCCCTCCCTCTCTCTGTACAATTAAACGTCAAATTACGCTTCTTAAATAAACAGAAAACCTTATTTTAATCCCGGGCAAAGTCGGGTACTTGTAGCATAAAAAAAAAACAACAACAATATTTTTTTTTTCCCGTCCCTAGCCCTTTCTTCACCGTCCGTTCAATTACACATTCACTTGGTGCGCGAATACAGGGAATTCCCTGTGCATTGATTCGGGAAATGACGTCACAGAGGATTTTTATTTATAGTGAAGGCGATCCCATACCGTGAATACTTTAATATAGTAAAATACTAAAAATATTAATTACAATTAAACTACCCATCGAGATTGTATTAATAATGTTAATAATGTCACAGAAACATTTTAATTAACGTATTTCGGTTTATTAAAGTGCACCTTTAATTTTAATCTTCTGAATACATAAAACGATAGGTAAATAGATACGACTATTGATTTCACCATGTTTACAATTGGAGTTTCCGGAAGTTACCCCTCTTTTAAAAATGTATCATCCGGAAATTAAAAATGTATCATGGGAAAATGACATGGCGTTCCTATTATCGATAATATTCTAAAATACTAAAATAATTAATTACAATTAAACTACCCATTGAGATGAAACGAAACATGTCCTATAACCTTTCCCATGTAATTATGTGTACGTGTACCAAATTTCACGTTATTTTGTTGTCCGGATCTTGAGTTATAAGGGAACAGACAGACAGACAGACATCAAATGCGACTTAAAAGTATAGAGACACCTTTCTCAAAAAGTAGTCCCCTTACTGAATTGTTTGTTTAAATGGACAAGATACACTTCCGGTACCAATTAATGTACACGAATTTGCGAATAATAAATTTCTGTTGCCGCTATTCTTTTAATCATGAAAATCAAATAATCAAAATTTGATATTGTAACAATAGCTTTAGATAGATCCATACAATTTTAGAACCACTGGTTCAGTTGGTTAGTCAACATTGAAAACTCATGGGTCCAGGATACAGTCATATGTTTTGATAATTAGAATTCCAGCGGTATCTTTGTTTAGGGTAGAATTAGGTTGTCATCACAGGTCTATGACCCCAGAGGTAGGTGACGATAGATGTAATTAGGCAGGCAAAGGAATACTAGCCCAGAGACAGTTTTTAGCCGCACCAATCCCTAGGCTGGAATAAGATTCATTAATATGTAGATGAGTTAGAAAGGGTGTTAGGGAGCCAATCAGAAGTTCTGGGCGTTTGGGGCACGTGATAATTCACCATCACATAAATAAGAGATGTAGCTGAAATTTCGTCAGACCTACGAGAGACATCGACAGACCGACAGATCGACGATAGAGACATCAGGACACCAGTTATAGAGATAGTTAGAGGAGAAGTTAGTGGAGAAATAATAGAGGCACAAGCTATCAAGTTATTGAGTTTTACAGTACACAGTCAAAGTCTATTTTATTGAAGTATGTCTGTATAATCCTTTCGGGGACACAGGATACTAAGTGTCAAAGTATTGCCAGATAATTCCTTCGGGAACCTGGAATACGAAGCATTTTTGTGAATACTGCTGCAACAAGTTCAGATTACATATGTCTTCTTATTGTCTAATAAATATAATTGAATCGTGGAACTTTGCCTCATTGATTGGTGTGTTGTTTGAGAGTGCATTGAGACTGGACGCTACTTAAGTTTATAAACCAGTTATAATATCGGCAGCTACATAAAACCAGTATAAGTATCTGAAGCAGCAGTGAGGAACACACAGTGTTACCTTGGAGCAGCATTACATCAACAATCCATTGGAGCAGCATTACATCAACAAGTACATAACGTTCAAAAATATATAACGTTACATTTGGTGGAACAACGATAGTACCATGACGTTGACAATTCCAACGTTAAATTGGTGTCTACAACAGTATCCATCACATCCATAACATTATATACAAAAATATAGTGTTTCAGATATATTTTTCAGTGTGATTATTTATTATTATTATCTTTAAAGTTGAAGCTAAAAAGTAGAATGGTTAAAAAAATAATATCATTGACCATCACCTCATTATAATGAGGTAGTAGTTTCAAATCTTTTACAGCCGATTTTTAATTACTATCTATCGCACAATATATGCTAACCAAAAATATATTGTTTTACATATGACCCTAAGTCCCTACATATGACCCCACATAAGTCCCTATATATGACCCTACATAAGTCCCTACATTAATCCCTACATAAGTACCTACACAAGTCTCTACATATGACCATACAAATCTCTACATAAGGCTCTATAAAAGTCACTACATAAGTCCCTATATAAGTCTCCACATACGTCACTACACAAGTTCCTACATAAGTCTCTACATATGACCCTACATAAGTCCCTACATTAATCTCTATATAAGTCCCTACACGAGTCTCTACATAATCTGATATCGGGACATTTTGTGACTTTAAAAACTTGTCAACGTCAGAAAAAATTAAATTTTGGTAATAAATTTAAACTCATTATATCTTAGATTAGACGAAAATGTAGAAAAAATAATCGAGAATTAATAGAATTTATCGAGCTAAGTATTAATCAAGTATATAAATATCAATAACACAAAGCGACCGGAAACCCATTATGATCTTTTCACAAAGACAGCTGACGCGCCGGAATACATGTGAGAAAGGTCCATAGAGATGTAAAAGAAAACTACTTCCCGTGGCTTTTACAAAAGAATAATGTTAAGAGAACAATTTTATGATATCGTTTGTAAATAAAAATATACTTTCGAAATAATAGTTTACAAACTAAAGTAAAAAGAAATATTTTACGATACCGTTTTGTTAACTGAAAAGAAATATGATGAAATATGAGTTTTACTCGGCGGATTGGTTTATTGACCATATAGGCATATTAGTTAGCACTCTGTGACTTTTGATTTACCTCCGGTGGTATTTTTTTTAAAAATTAAAGTGAAGTAAAAAAATAATTTTACCAAACCGATCGTTTAAATATGATGAATATTATGTCTATATCAAATATATATATCAACACGCCGAGTAATTTACTGCAATTTTATGTGTAAGTTTTAAGGCAATTGGTGAAGAACTTTCGGAGTTAACCCACGCGGCGTGAAACCTCTTTCCATATATATATATATATATATATATATATATATATATATATATATATAATTTTGCGTCTTGCAGGCTGTCCCGCATGGTTGGGCGAAGAAGAGAATTATATAAATAGATATTTGTTTTTCACCACATTAGAATACAGTTTACATAAAAATTTGAATATTGTTTCTATAGACACAAAATATAAACAAGCAACATAATAAAAAATCCCCCCCCCCCCCCCCAAAAAAAAAATCTCTATAGAACGAGTTTTAGCAAAAACTGGATCATATCTCCAGTCCTCAAAAATTATATAACAGTATGAACTTTAATCTTCCTGTTCCCAATTATTCACAGAGCCGTATCTAGATATTGTTGCACCCTGTGTGAGTAATTTTTGGCGCCCTCTCTCCTACCCAACTTTCTAAAAAGTGTGAAACCTTTTACAATATAGAACATTTTTTAACCGCACATTTCATGTTTAATTAGTGAGTAAGATCACTTCCTTCATGCATTGACTGTTCTGTGTGTAGTAATCTTACACGTCTGTCTCTCTTCTCTATGAATAGGTCTGAAACATCCATCTTATATCATTGTCTGTAGCCCTTGCCATGATTTATTTCCAGTATTTTGCATACTCTGAATGGTCACTTATAAATTTACAAGCATCATAGCTGTAGTGCTATTAGATATGTCCTTACTTTGGAGTGACTTGCTGCACCTCAAATTGCTCATGTCTTGTCTAGTGGCTGAAACTTGTTTTCAACATTATTATTTTTGCTCCCCCCTCTAACTCACATTTTATTTATTTTTTTTTTTCATTTTTAATATGTATTATAAAAAGATGTTTGCGTTACATAACAAAACCTGCCCCCCCCCGAAACTTTATATAATATGTAAACGGCCCCATAGCTATAGGCAATGGTGGAGGACTGTTTAAATAGCGAAGTACATTATGTAGAATATATTTTGTGTGGTGTCTCTGCGTTTGGCTCTCCTGTCAGGTGGTATTATAATGACCAACAAGAGCTCAACTTTCTGACAACCTGAATAAATAGGAAATCATTTTGAAACTTTATTTTTTGAGTTTATTGAAAATAATCTGTCAATCATTAAAATGTGAATTATTCGTGTTGTTGATTTGCTATTTAGTTTAAATTGATTTGTAATTATAATTGGCACATGGGTTGCTAATTCAGTACTTGTACTTTCATTTTATGTCCGTAATCGCATATTGCGAAATTGTACTCGTACTTGCAATTAGAGAAACTTGAGTACTTGGAGATCGAGTACTTCACATGAAGAGTCAGTAACTGGAACTAAAATGACCAGGTGTGGGTAATCACTTAAATGACTAGTTAGGGGCTGTCCATTAATTACGTCAACAAAATAGGGGGAGGGGGGGTCAGAAAATTTTTGACAATTGTTGACAAGGGGGAGGGAGGTCAAGAAAAGTTGACGTCAACAATGTTACTTTTTTAAATTTAATATAATTACTTAAATAAAGGAAAATGAAGCAGCGTTTGTAGTCCTGTGTTACACATTCGCTTAACATTCAGAATTTTAATTAAACTAACTATATTCCTACTAATTTTGCCACATAATCATTTTGGAAGCCACCTTTTTTAGTGGGGGGGAGGGTAATCAAATGTTGACGTAATTTTATAGGGGGGGGGGGTCTCTGGAAGTTTGACAAGTTGTTGACAAGGGGGGGGGGAGGTAAAAATCGCCAAAAATTTGTTGACATAAATAATGGACAGCCCCTTATGGGTAATCACTTAAAATTCAATGGTCCAATGACCACTCTAATTTAATGTAAAAATGAACTGCTTAAGATAATCACTCAAAATTCAATGTACAAATGACCAGATAATAATAATCCCTCAAAATTCAATATACAAATAACTTGCTATAAGATAATCATTCTAATTCAATGTCTGAACGACCAAGTTCATTAAGATACTGTGAACAAAGAGAGACTGTTCGTCTGTGGTTGTCTGCTCTTTGTGAAATGTGTGTTCCAGGAAAGGCGTAGGCGTCAGGCAGGACGACACACTTCTGCAGAGTGCTGATATTGGCACAGTCTTCTAGGATTTCTTTCACCTGAATAAAGATATTAGCGATAATATAATAGATCAACTATAAATCAATAACATTTACATTAATTACAATTGAAAGGGTGGACATTTTTTTATTTGTCTGAAGATGGTGTGTGAAGGATGAGATATTTATATCTTAGATCCATAACCCGGTAATGGAAAGGTTTTATGATGGCCATATTACATCACCATAGTTATGCCATAGTAGATAGTGCAATGGCCATGGGGCCAGCAAGGGAGACAAATGTAGGTGACTGGCTCCACCGGTATCGAACCCGTAACAACCAGCGTGAAGATTGGGCTGTAGCTTAATCATCCAACTGGCTACCAAAGCACCACCCAGAAGTATGTCGTTCTATATAATCAGAAGTATGTCGGTCTATATAATCAGCAGTTGGTAGGTCTATATAATCAAAAGTATGTCGGTCTATATAATGAGAAGTAGGTAGGTCTATATAATCAGGTATGTCGGTCTATATAATGAGAAGTAGGTAGGTCTATATAATCAGGTATGTCGGTCTATATAATGAGAAGTAGGTAGGTCTCTATAATCAAAAGTAGGTAAGTCAATATAATCAGAAGTAGGTAAGTCAATATAATCACAAGTAGGTAAGTCTATATAATCAGAAGTAGGTAGGTCTATATACTCAGAAGTAGGTAGGTCTATATAATCAAATTTGCTTTTTTTAATGTCGTCTTTTGATATTAACATTAATTATAGAATGACGTCATAATTTATATCGCTTCTTATTTGTGTTGTATTTCTTGCACTTAATTCCGTTTTCTAGAACCGAAAAAAAAAAAATCCACAATTGTGTGGAAATTAGAAAATTTCATTTTTTAAAATAAAAATCATATACATGTAAATAAAATTCAACATCCGTGTTTATGGTGTTTCAGTTTATTCTATTAGATCTTATCAACAAAGTTGAAGATCCTTGAGAAATACCGCTAGATTTTTAAATGTCTTAAAATCATAATCGATTATTGGTTTTGATTAGTAACAATGATGGAAAACTTTATTTTCACGTATAATGCATGGACTTGTACATTTTAAAAATATCTTTAGAGATTTTTATTTTTTAGCAAAACAATATGCTTTTCATTGATATATTTTTGCTCAACACTCCCCCCCCCCCTTTCCGAGGTTTTAAAATGTTGTCATGGACAAAATTTTACTTTAACCCTTTCGATGCTAAGCTCTCTAAATTTGCTGTCTTTCCCAGTGCTAAGCTCCGAAATACAAAACTTTCTACCTGTGCTGAGTTATTTTTCCGACCTCAGGTGACCCCAGGACACAGATAGCATTTTAAAATCGTCAAAATGAGTCAAACGTAGGTCAAGTTTATAATATTAAAAAAAAAAAAAAGAAATTCTGCAAATTTCTATACAAATTAAGTCACTATCTACGTTTGTGAAAAACAAAATATCTGCATCCGAAGGTACACATTTTTTATTAATTTAAATTTATACTATTTATAAATAGTACATTTGCTAATATAAAGGTGGGAGGTATATCACAGGCTATTTTATTCGCTGCAATGCATGCTGACACTCATTTGTCCACTTTATTTTATTCGGCTGCCCCTTACATACTAAGGCGACAAGCGGCTCTGTCAACTCAGAAAAGTGGTCAATAAACTTCCTATAGTAATTGCACAGCCCCAAAATACTTCTGACTTGTTTCTTTGTACTGGGCGGTTGAATGTCCAGGATTCTAGTGACGTTATCAGACAGAGGCATGATAGTGTTATTTCCAACCTTGAACCCCAGGAACGATATCACCTGAAGGCCTATCTCCACCTTCCCTGGTTTCACAGTCAAATTATTCTCCAAGAGAATCTTTAAAATGTCATCTATTCCCCGCAAGTGTTGTGGAATATACACATATCCTCAATGTAACATATCTAGGGTTCGAAAATTACGCGTAAGATTGGCGCGCGTAATTTACGCGTAAATTACGCGTAATTTACGCGTAAGTTACGCGTAAGTTACGCCTAAATTACGCGTACCATTAATTCCCAATTACTTGAAAATTTATATTCCTTTTGTTGCTCACGCTCACTGATTGCTAGTAGGTGTATTTTAATAATGTTTTCAAAGGTTTGTACTTGTAATTTACCGGTCATACTAATTTGCCCCGTCGTCCACGTATGTCGTCGTGTACTGACTGCATCAGCGGCGGCCATCTTTGGCTGAGTAATACCGTCTAATTCGGTCGACGCGGGACGGGTGCAATGCGGCGCGAAATACGGCCGCCGCGGTTGCCGAACTCAGCAAAAGACGGCACACGCGATCAACGCTGATGCAATCCGCAGCGAATTACAGACGACGTGGGTGCAATACGCAGCGTAATGCGGCCGACGCGATCGACGGAAGCACTATACACAGTAAAATGTTTTCTATACGTTTCATGACATTTGGAACATATATTATTATAGATAATGTTTATAAAAAAAATTGGGTTTTTCCAGATTACAATAAAAAAATTTCATGTCAAGGAAAAATGTTTTCTATACGTTTCATGACATTTGGAACATATATAGATAATGTTTAAAAAATTTTTTTTTTTTTTTGATTTTTGGGTTTTATAACCTCCCCGTTTGGCTTACGGCCGCTTGCCATACAGCTCATGTCGGCATTGTGTAGAAAATTTTTATGATTTTGTCTTATTTTTAACCAGACTTTGGCTTCCTTATTGAAAATATTTATTTTATTATGTTTACTGAAACGATTAAAACAAACAATATACTGTGCGGTTTACACTGTTTTACTAAACGAATACTTCCGGTTTTGGCTTGTGGCCGGATGTAGATGGTACTCCTAATCACTGAAATTAATTAATCGCCTCTGTTAACACAACAAATTGCGACAGAAACAATTAAAAATGGCCGTCAAATATGCTTTTTTTAAATTACCGTAATTTACGCGTAATTTACGCGTAATTTACGCGTAATTTACGCGTAATTTTCCAAAATTACGTTACCGTAAATTACGCGTAATTTACGGTAACTTACGCGTAACGTTACGCGACTTCGAACCCTAAACATATCACATCCTGTCTGTGAGAAAACAGTTTCGCCATCGTTCTGTTGAATGTTGCGGGCGCGTTAACGAGGCCGAAGCTCATATAGTTCCACTGGAAAAGCCCAAATGGTGTAACGAACGCTGTTATTGGTTTTGAACTGTCCGTCAATGGTATTTGCCAATATCCGCGCGATAGGTCAAGCTTTGTAAAATACTTGGCATTGGCCAACTTTCCTATGATATCGTCAGCATTTGGCATTGGGTACGAATCAAACACAGTTATGCTGTTAACCTTCCGGTAATCCACACATAACCGTACACTGCCGTCTTTCTTCCTCACGAGGACTATCGGGGACGCATATGGGGACACCGATTGCTCAATAATTCCCATAGCAAGAAGTTCGTCCAATTCGTTTTTCAGTTTATCACGGAGGTGTAAGCGGACTGAATAAGGCTGGAGTCTGACGGGTGTGTTATCCGTGAGGCTGATGTTGTGAGTGACCGCCCTTGTTTTCCCAGCCCGATCCGTCAATATATCTCTAAAATTCTGTAATATCTTAATAATCTCCCTTGCTTTGCTGTCCTCTAGATTTTTCAAGTTTACATTTAGGTATGTACTATCATTGTGTATCTCCGGGGTCCTAACATCATCTAGGTCATTTCCAGATGGCTCGTTCTCGTGTAGGAGAGTACAGCAGGCTCCAGCATCGGTTTCCAGACCCGTCGGTCGACGGTTGTATTTTTTCAGCATGTTTATGTGGAAAGATTTCAGTTTATTATTGATTTCTATCTCATAATCCACCTCGGACAGCTTCCTTTTCACTGTAAATGGACCTTGCCATTGTATGAATAACTTGTTTCTTGGATCAGGTAAGAAAAGAAGCACTTCATTTTCCTGAAGGCACCGCAAAGTTTTATTTTTGTTGTGTCTCTTACGGAACTTGTCTGATTTTTGAGATATATTACGTCCCGCCACCCGACAGGCCTGTATAATTCTCTCCCTCGTGTCTATGACAATTTGGTATGCATTTTTTACTTCACTTTTCAGGCTTGGTTCGCATAGTATACAGTCCCGTAGCCAGGAATATTGGATTGGGGGGGGGGCCGAAGACATTTTCGGGGGGGCGAAGACATTTTTTTCGGAAGGGGGGGGGGGTTGCTGAAGAAATGATGGGGGCGGATCTAGACAACTTTGACCGGGGGGGGGGGCACAACTGTTTTCATTGTTGAAAATTGGTCTTAGAACAAAAAATATTTCGATAATTTAATGATGTATTACCTAAATTAGCAATTTGCGATCCCCCTAAATCCGCCCCTGGTAGGGTAGAAGAAATGCTCGTGGGGGGGGGGCGAAAATGGAGGCGCGAAGCGCCGAAAGCTTGCGAACGGAGAGGAGGGGTTTGGGGAGGGGATCTCAGTGAGTCCCCTCCCCAAGAAATTTTTTGCAGTTCCATATCTGGAATGGTGCATTTTAATACAGATTGTTTAGTTATTAATTAGAAATATATAATTTTAACTACGTTTCAATAATGCATGGCATGTTGCAGTTTTGTTAAAAATAATTTAAATAGTAAAGAGTTTTAATGATATAAATTTATTGAGGCTGAGCAATTTCTGATTCCTGTTATAAATATATTGACCAATAGTTCTGCTACACAATTGTTACATAATAGATACCTGATTTATATTATTATACTGATTGTTTAACGTACAACCCGGGAAGAACGACAAAGATGCATGAATAAAGCTTAGCTATTTGTGTGATATTTCTTATAAAATATTGAAAACAAAGAACAGATCTATCAACAACAACAGTCGCAATTATTCAATTTAAAATAAAATTAATTCTGCTAAAAAGTAAATTTGCAAATTAAATAACATCACTCAGAAATCACGGAGTTTGTACTTTATTATTTTATTATACATATGTATAAAAATGAAGTCAGAAGCCAATGTTATTTTATTAACTTATTTAAGTTGCTAGTTGTCCTCAGAAGATATCAATATATAAAACTATTACAAGGTTTCGAACAGGCCCATCGACAGAAATCTCCCTGGGCTGATATTAATATTTTAAAAAGTTGATTGGCCAGCTCAGTCCGGGTCCCTAAAACTCGCCGGGCCCCTGGGCATTGCCCCCCTACCCCCCCCCCACTCGTCGGCACTGGTTGCGAACTTATATTATAATACGTTTCAAATTTTCAAACTTCGTGGTTTAGCCAGCCCCGTAGCCAAGGGGGCATTGGGGGCCGTGCCCCCCCGCTAGGTGTGGAGTGCCCCCCACTTAAAAAAGAAGAAAAAGAGGAAAAAATAAAGAAAAAGTAAAGGTGCCCCCTTGCTGGGTATTGGTGCCTCCCTGCTTACTTTGACCTGGCTACGGGCCTGGGTTTAGCACTGAAATAACCTAAAAATGCTTCAGCATTCAGATTGTCTGTTAAATCTTTTTCAAATGCAAGCAGGAAAAGATTGCTTAGACGCTTTTGTAACATTGATCTGCGGTATGGGGTGAGCATTCGTGTGAGGGTTGAGAAACTGCTCTCACACACGGCTGTTGAAGCACCAAATGCAAATGCTGCCCAAAATACCCAGTAGTGAACTTCAATAAGATTTAATCTTTTATGCCCAAAAATTAGATAAGCTATATATTTAAGAATATATAAATAGCCTGAATGATTGCCAAAATATAAACTATTAAATTTTTATTATCATTGATTTATTAAACAAAATGATTGATGTTTTATAGCCGTTATTATTAAAATTTTGTCAAAAACTCAAATCATGCACGGGGGGGGGGGCTCAGGTCATGCACGGGGGGGCTGAGCCCCCCTAGCCCCTCTCTGGCTACGGGCCTGATAGTATATCTCTATATAACTCTAATGGACCTCTTACATTTACCCCGTAAACCATCTGAAAAGGAGAGAACCCTGTGGACTCGTGTATGTTCTCTCTGTGAGCAAACAAAACTGACGGTAGGTACTTGTCCCACTCTTGAGGACTTTGACTCACTATTTTATTCAGTGCTTGTTTTAACTTTCCGTTGTATCTTTCACATATTCCGTTGCTCTGTGGGTGGTACGGTGTCGTAAATATATGCTTTATTTTTAAAAGACACTCCAATTGCTGAAACACCTCTGAAGTAAACTGTGACCCTCTGTCTGACAGTATCGTTTGGGGGAACCCAATCCTTGTAAACATTGTGTACAGAGCGTGTGCCACATTCTGTGCGGTAATGTTGGTCAGTGGTACGGCCTCAGGCCATCTTGTACAGACGTCCACTAATGTTAGAATGTACTTATGACCTTCAGTTGATTATATTGGCATAGGCCCAATCAAATCTATGGCCACCTTTTCGAATGGGTTTTCAACGATGTCAACTGCCTGTATCGGAGCATGTGTATGTTTCCCTCTTGGGCCCTTTCGCTGACAAGTATCACATCCTCGAATGTATTCAGCAATCGTCTTGTGTATATTGGGCCAATAGAACTGTGACAAGATTTTTTGTTTTGTACTCCTAATGCCTCTATGGCCGGCCATGTCACCATCGTGGGCTATGCGTAAAATTTTCGCCCAGTACGACTGTGGGGCCACCAGTTGTATTGTTGATTGTTTCTTTCCTTCAAATTTCCGGAATAAGACTCCATCCTTAATAAACAGCCCCGATCTAGGATGGTCCCCACTGTTGTTTTTTTATGCAGCTTTATACAGGCGCCCTATTACCGTGTCCGTGGCTTGTTCTAGGGCCATATTATGTCCGCTATGGATCGCTCCCTCCGTAGTTACTGGGGCTATCTTCTCTCCCGCTTCAGGTTCCACAGGTTCTTTAGGTGCTGTTTTCCTGCTTCGTGTCACGACCACATTGCTGACATCATGACATTGGGTATCGTCACATTCCGTGTTATCTCTAATCCAACATAGAATATCACTGTCTGAGCACTCTTTTATACCCGAAATATTTCCCACAATCAGGTCACATACAGGGTTGTTAACTACATAAGCCTCGACGTTCCCTGTAAAGTATGGTGTTGCGATGTGTATTACCGCCTGAGGTAGTCTATGGTCCTCTCCTGTAAATGATGTCATTATCCCGTATTCCCCGGTATATTGCGATTGTTCCACCAAGCTTTTGAGGACCGTTATCGTTGTGCACCCGGTATCTCTGAAGAACTGCACCAGAGTCCAGTTTACATATCCCGGGTAAAACTTCAATTGTCCGTGGCACGATACAATGGCCAAGCCTGTTTCCTTTCTTTCTCCTTTTCGAACATTCAACTTGTTGTGGTTTTCAGGATACGTGTCATCAACTTCACATGTACTTGGGGCATACCTCCTGTTTCGATACGGATTTGTACTACGTTGAACTCTGCCTGGATATCTAGTGACTCGAAGTTTGCAGTCTCTCGCGACGTGATTTAGTCCATTACAAGTATAGCACCGAATACCCGTATCGCCAGGAGAGGGACTTCTGTTTATGCGGTAATAGTCACTTCTATCTTGAGTCAAATTTGAGGATATAGGTCTGATTTCTTTAAGCGCCGCAAAGCAAGCGTCAATGGCATGATCAGGGTCACCCTTTGACCTGGGTCTGTCAGGGTGGGCATCTTTGTAGACCCTCATGATTTTAACCACATCAGTGGTCGACCGAGGTTCTCTCTCCTGTATGAAGGATGTCAGGTCCGTTGTGCAGGAGTGGGTTAGCCTGTCAATCACAATAAAGTCTCTAATGTCTTTGGCGATGTTGCCAACATTGGCGCACTGTAACCACTTGTCAAAGTACCCCGCCACGTTGTTCACAAAAGTCTGAGGGTCTTCTTGGGTCGATGGGCGACTATTGAAAAAAAGTGTCCTGAACCGAGCAGCATTATGGCGTTGAGCAATTCAAGCTTCATCCTTTAATAGCTGCTGTAGATGCTGTCGTCTGTCATATCGTACTTCTGACACAGGGTCAGCGCCCTGCCCTGCACCAGGTTGGTCAGTATGTTCGCCCACTCAGTTTCGAGATATTTTGTGACCTACAGTTGTCTTCGAATCTTTTTAGGTAGGCATCGATGTCATCTTTGGCCTCATCGAACTCCCGTATTTTTTTCCTTTACCACGGGATCGGATTGACGTTCCCGGCCTGACCCAATTCAGTTTTCTTCATTTCTATCTGTAATCTCTGCATTTCTAATTGAAAGTCTCTCTCCTCCTTTCGTTTTAATGCCTCTTGTTCTTCGTCTCTTTCTTTCTGTTTTAGTATTTCTTGTCTCTCCTCCTGTTTTAGTAGTTCCTTCATTTGTTTATCCACATGCTTAATTAGTTCCTCCCCTTCTAACATCATTACTTCTTTTGCGACTCTCGCTATTCTCTCCCGAACCTCAACGACTGATAGCAACTGGGACACTTTTTTTAAACAGAACCTGTGTTTACAAGTTAATACCAACAGAACTGCTGCTCCACCAATGTTGTGTACAGGATCTTATCGGGGCGTTAATTTGACGTCGTCACTACGTCACGTGTGTCAGCACTCTGACCCTAAGGACAACATACACGCTAATGCACAGTAGCAACACACTTGAAATATCCAAATCAGGAAAACAAACAAGGTATTCCTCAAAAACGAAAATAATAAATAAGTTTAATCCTTCAATATACATTAAACTGAATCATCACAAGAATACAATAGTCCCGACAACTCATGTGGACATCCACAGCCTAACTTCTACAATCGACTACTTCTGGCTGTGACACTTCAACTACTGACCACAGTCCCACACACTAGACTACTGGCTAGTCCGTGTTAACTAGTTCTGGTCCCCTACCGTGAACTCCTTTTACGATTAAAGCACACCATGCCCTTTAACCCGTCAGCTGACCTAACACAGCTCGCACACCCCCATATAATATCATAACCAATGCACAACAATATGACTTATATCTTCATTACGACTTATAGCTTCAATACGACCTATATCTTCAGTACGACTTATATCTCTATACTTATAAGACGCATTTGTTGTCTGTCTGTTCCCTTATAACTCAAGATCCAGAAAACCAAATAACGTGAAATTTGTTACACATACACATAATTACATGGGAAAGGTTATAGGACATGTTTCGTTTCATCTCGATGGGTAGTTTAATTGTAATTAATTATTTTAGTATTTTACTATATAATTCCTCTGTGACGTCATTTCCCTATGATACATTTTTAAAAGAGGGGTAACTCCCGGAAACTCCAATTGTAAACATGATGAAATCAATAGTCATATCTATTTACCTATCGTTTTATGTATTCGGAAGATTAAAATTAAGGGTGCACTTTAATAAACCGAAATACGTTAATTAAAATGTTTCTGTGACATTATTAACATTATTAATACAATCTCAATGCGTAGTTTAATTGTAATTCATTATTTTAGTATTTTACTATATTAAAGTATTCACGGTATGGGATCGCCTTCACTATAAATAAAAATCGCGCACCAAGTGAATGTGTAATTGAACGGACGGAGAAGAAAGGGCTAGGGACGGGAAAAAAATATTGTTGTTGCCCGGGATTAAAATAAGGTTTTCTGTTTATTTAAGAAGCGTAATTTGACGTTTAATTGTACAGAGAGAGGGAGGGGGGAGAGAGATAAAGAGAGAGGGGGCAGGGAGGGAGAGGGAAGGAGGGGGCAGAGAGGGTGAGAGACGGAGGGAGGGAGGGAGAGAGGTGGTAGGGAGGGAGATTAAGGGGGAGGGAGGGAGAGGGAGGGTTGGAGAGAGAAAGGGTGGGAAGGAAAGAGAAAGGAAGGGAGGGAGTAGGGAGGGAGATAGAGGGGAGGGAGTGAAAGGGGAGGGAAGGAGAGAGGGAGAGAGAGGATGGGAGGGAGTGAGAGATAAAGAGATAGAGGGGGCAGGGAGGGAGAGAGGGGGAGGAGGAAGGGAGGAAGGTGGAGAGAGGGGGGACGGGGGTGAGAGAAGGAGGGAAGGATATAGGAAGAGAGAGGGAGATGGGAGAGTTAGGGAGGGAGGGAGAAAGGGAGAGAGGGAAAGAGAAAGGGAGAGAGGGGGTAAGGAGGGAGAGAGAGGGGGAGGGAGGGAGAGAGGGGGTAGGGAGAAAACAAAAGGTAAACAGAAAACCTTATTTTAAACCCGGGCAAAGCCGGGTACTTGCAACTAGTCTTCAATACGACTTATAGCTTCAATATGACGTATATCTTCAGTACGACTTATATCTTCAATACGACTTATATCTTCAATATGACATAGCTTCGAATGCTGATATATTTTAAAATTTATTTCAATTTTCACAATATTTATCTGGACGTTTGTGTAGGTCAATGTGTTTAGTGTATATTTTACCTCATATATTGGTGGGGGTATGAATGACTGGACACACAGAACCTTGAGATGACCACAGTCCATACAATGCCGTACAACATACCGAATCTCCTCTACTGACAGCGAGCAGAAGGACACAGAGAAACATGTTATGTGTTTCATTCTAGTCAGCATGTCGACTACCTGTAGAAGACAATCGGAGTATGTTAGGATGGGGAGTGGGTAGTTTCGTTAGTTCCAGTTAACCCCTTCTCAATCGTTGGGCATTATAGGTTCACTAGATCAAAGGCCCGGTACCCGGACCGGCGAGTATTATTTTTAGCCAAGCAAGAGTTAACTCCCCTTGAGTGAGGAAAAAAAATTTGAATTCCCCAGTCTATTTTTGACGTTTAATTGTACGTGCGCCAGCTAGACGATTGATTATGTATTAGATTTTTCACAGAATGTATATTATGTATTGGCCAAGTAAATGTTTGTGACAGACAGTGCATGAAGAAATATGGCGTCACTATGGTTAGTTTAGTGTTCAACCCACGTACTAGCTGAATGCTATTTGCACGACAGGCCATAAACTTACACTAATTGAATGCTACCTGCACGACAGGCCATAAACCGACAAACTTTATTAAATCGCAACTAAAATAGACATTTGAAAAACATCATTTTAAATTGTAATGAAATAAAGTCTATAAAATATTTTCATTGATTACATAAAAAGACTTAACTATACTTCATTTCAGCTAAATTAAAGTTTGCGTCTCCAAATTATTAATAATTGTGTCAACTATTTATGATAGATAGCACCAATGATATATATTTATGATAGCTATCACCGATGATATATATTTATGGCTAACAATATACCGTACCTGGTGTGCGCGATAAGTGCCTCGTTACACTTGAAACATTTCTGCTGCTTTTACTAGGGGTAGGCAACATTTTTGGGCCGCGGGCCACATCACCCAAAGAGGTTTGTGTTTTTGGCTAACATACTACTTTAATTAACGCTTTGTGTAAACTGAAAACAATTAAAACAACAACAATGAAAAAACAAAATAAAACAAATTTTAGAATACAGAAATCTATTTATAAACTGAACACAATGTTTGAGTCCAAACACTGTTTAAAACTCGCCATCAGAAAACGGCTTGTTGTCTCTCTTTAGGTTGTATTTTACCATGAATCTTGTCTTCGTATCACTATCATAGAGTGTCCACTGCTTGGTGAAAGTAGCCTGTTGATTGTACAGCCTCATAACACACTGTACAGCCTCATAACACACTGTACAGCCTCATAACACACTGTACAGCTTCTTCCTTGGTTCATCATGGAACTCGCCAATTTTGTTTGGTGGTGGGGCTTCAAATTGTTCTCTTTGAAAATGGAAACTGTCTCGTGACAAAGTTAACACAACTGTCTCATGACAAAGTTAACACAACTCTCTCATGATAAAATTGAACACAACTGTCTCATGACAAAGTTAACACAACTGTCTCATGACAAAGTTAGCACAATTGTCTCATGACAAAGTTAACACAACTGTCTCATGACAAAGTTAACACAAATGTCTCATAACAAAGTTAACATAACTTCTCATGACTAGTTGAACACAACTGTCTCATGACAAATTGAACACAACTGTCTCCTGACAAATTGAACACAACTTCTCATGAGAAATTGAACACAACTGTCTCATGACAAATTGAACACAACTGTCTCATGACAAAGTTTACACAACTGCCCCATGACAAAGGCAACACAATTGTCTCATGTCAAATTTAATTTCTCCAGCCACTTCAAATCTTCCAGTATTTATAGACCTTTGGACATTTATTTAATTGACAGCTGGTGCAAACCAAACCTAAAATCGCGCTCAGAATTACTTACTACATCGAAATTACTTAAATCGTTATTTGGTCATTTTCTCAAACGTTACAATAGTCCCAGTGGTTAAGTAAAACTGCAAACAGTAGTTATTGTGATTTGATGACAATGACCAAATTTAACTTTTGCCACCTGATAGGCACCACAACCAGAGGCGGTGGTAGTAGTGCGAGGCGTTTATGGTGTGTCCTTAGCAGAGCCTTAAACAAGCATTTAGGTTTACTACAGATATAATAAAAAAGAATATTAAACTTTTAAGTTCTGGGCCCTACACAGGCGCGGGCCATGGGGCATAGCTCCAGCCCCCCATAAAGCTACTGCTAGAGCCGGTGCTCTCCACTCTTGAGTGCTACTTGATTTATTGGATACATCGCTGGACCTCTGGACAGTGTCCTTACTCCACCATTACCCTTACCTAACGTTTTTTTTATTTTAGTTTGTACACACTGAATGAGTTTATCTGAAATATGTTGAAATACCTAAACAAAATCCATGTAAACTACTTAGTACCCATGTTTTATCAAATGTCAGCGGGCCATAGAAAACGTTGTGGCGGACCGCATGTTGCCCACACCTGGCCTATACCCGATATAAACCATTATCATTAGAGCTAGAACGCATTTGAACTGGGAGACATCTGTAGAGCCCAGTGAACAAAATGTTTCGCTTAGTAAGCTCGAAATACAAACACTTGGCGACAGTCACAGTTTATACATCATACAGACATTAGGCGACAGCCACAGTTTATACATCATACAGACACTAGGCGACTGCCACAGTTTATACATCATACAGACACTAGGTGACTGCCACAGTTTATACATCATACACACACTAGGTGACAGTTTATACATCATACACACACTAGGTGACTGCCACAGTTTATACATCATACACACACTAGGTGACTGCCACAGTTTATACATCATACAGACACTAGGTGACAGCCACAGTTGTTTATACATCATACAGACACTAGGTGACAGCCACAGTTTATACATCATACACACACTAGGCGACAGCCACATTTTATACATCATACAGACGCTAGGTGACAGCCACAGTTTATACATCATACAGACGCTAGGCGACAGCCACAGTTTAAACATTATACATAATGCTTATCCCTCGTTTAGATCCCTATTTCTATAAGTCACCTATTATATATTTATATTATTTCTGGGCTCTATTAATTTTTTTGTGATACTTAACTGGATCATAATTTATCGAGAATCTCCCAAGTCACTGAAAATCCAATTGGTACATTTTTCATTGATATTACTTTACTACACCCCCCTCACACCTTTTTTTAAAAAAATAAGCTTTATAAAAATGCACTGATCAATTAAATTAATGTTTAGTATTGTAAGATGACATGACTAACTTGTCTGTCTCTAAATGTTGGGTACTGTAAGATGACATGACTGACTTGTCTGTCTCTAAATGTTGAGTACTGTAAGATTACATGACTGACTTGTCTGTCTCTAAATGTTGAGTACTGTAAGATGACATGACTGACTTGTCTGTCTCTAAATGTTGAGTACTGTAAGATGACATGACTGACTTGTACGGTGACTTCGTCAATTAAATAATTAGTGTGAAAATCCATTATTTAATGAATTTCATAAGTTTAACGCTTCTTTTTTGAAAAGAATGTTTTATACATGGATTCTAATTTCTGCTTGGAAATCACAGTATACCTGAACATTTATTAAGAAACTCAACTGTAACCTACCATTGATGAGCGTATGTCTATCACTGGTGACATTTAATGAGAGAGAAACTCAACTGTAACCTACCATTGATGAGTGTGTTGCCAAGTTATTTCGACTCAAGTTAAGTTCCTTTAAATCTGACAATTGACACATATCCATTAGAGCCCCAATATCTGACTGAGTGAGTCGACAGTCTCGGAGATTCAAATAAGTTAAATCACGAGTGAAGGAAGTGAAAAAGGTTTCCAGTGAATCTCTTAAAGTACACGAGGCAAGGTTTAACTGGAAGAAAAAAAACAACAACAAGAAATGCTATATTCTAAGAACAGATAAACTTCTAAGATAAACTTCTAAGATAAACTTCTAAGATAAACTTCTAAGATAAACTTCTAAGATAAACTTCATAAGTTAAATTTTTATCTACTGTTGTTTTGTTCTATATAATATGTCCATAAATGGACAAGTTGACATGTTTTGTTCTATGTAATGTTTTCATAAATGAAATACCTACTTTGCGTAGGTTGACTAGGTTGTTCAACACAGAACTGAGTTGCCACATTGCGTTAGGTAGTTGAGGTACGTGAACAGTGTTAGGCAGGGACAGACATTGTAGCTCTGATAGTTGAGACAAACCTTCTAAAAGATTCTCCCATCTGGTTGGTTCGGAGCAAATACCGCTATCTTCAATCTCGATGTGGGTTAAAAACTAGGTCAACAGATAAACTAGGTCAATATATAAACACGGTCAACATATAAATACGGTCACTATATAAATAAAACTTAAGTTAGAAAAAATTATTAGATATTAAAAATCTTATTAACATTTATCGAAATATATTTGAACTATTTAACCAAAAAATGAAGGCTATGGAATATGTCACAAAATATTTACACATCCTATATATTATTAAATACAATTTCCCTTTTCTTAAAACACATTTATTGTATTTATAACCGAATCGTGTATTCTTCGACATTAAGTTTATTCTATTAATTAAAGAAGGTGACAGTTTCATTTTTGGCTAACATTTAGAGGTGACATAGTTTCATTTTTAAAAAAAAAATTTGCATTTGGATGAAACATAATATCATTTATAGAATAACTTTTTGAGTTGACAAAATTACACTTTTCTTACAATATGTGTTGACAGTTTAATTTTTAAACTAGTACATTGAGGTGGCATAGCTTCATTTAAACTAACAAACGATCATAAAAATGACAGTATAACATACAAATGACATAACGAAATCGTATACTTTACCCGTGGCTCTAAAACTTTGTTAATCACTGACACCGGAAGACTAACATCTGGAACAACTTCCAACCACGCCCTCTGACAAACGTATCGGAAAGGTGAATGATCCTGAAGGGCT
Organism: Bulinus truncatus; assembly: GCA_021962125.1. NCBI lineage: Eukaryota > Metazoa > Mollusca > Gastropoda > Planorbidae > Bulinus > Bulinus truncatus. Next base: position 7,516,937 of record JAGDYQ010000016.1, on the reverse strand, counting down.
AGACCAATAGGAACGTCATCAATAGTTAACTTACAGTCTAGGGCTATTGTGACTGGCCCTGAGGATAAACAGTTAACTTACAGTCTAGGGCTATTGTGACTGGCCCTGAGGATAAATAGTTTACTTACAGTCTAAGGCTATTGTGACTGACCCTGAGGATAAATAGTTAACTTACAGTCTAGGTCTATTGTGACTGGCCCTGAGGATAAATAGTAAACTTACAGTCTATGGCTATTGTGACTGGCCATGAGGATAAATAGTTAACTTACAGTCTAGGGCTATTGTGACTGGCCCTGAGGATAAATAGTTAACTTACAGTCTAGGTCTATTGTGACTGGCTCTGAGGATAAATAGTTAACTTACAGTCTAGGGCTATTTTGACTGGCTCTGAGGCTAAATAGTTAACTTACAGTCTATGGCTATTTTGACTTGCCCTTATGATAAATAGTTAACTTAAAGTCTAGGTCTATTTTGACTGGCTCTGAGGATAGTTAACTTACAGTCTAAGGCTATTGTGACTGGCCCTGAGGATAAATAGTTAACTTACAGTCTAGGGCTATTGTGACTGGCCCTGAGGATAAATAGTTAACTTACAGTCTAGGGCTATTTTGACTGGCTCTGAGGATAAATAGTTAACTTAAGTCTAGGGCTATTTTGACTGGCTCTGAGGCTAAATAGTTAACTTACAGTCTATGGCTATTTTGACTTGCCCTTATGATAAATAGTTAACTTAAAGTCTAGGTCTATTTTGGCTGGCTCTGAGGATAGTTAACTTACAGTCTAAGGCTATTGTGACTGGCCCTGAGGATAAATAGTTAACTTACAGTCTAGGGCTATTGTGACTGGCCCTGAGGATAAATAGTTAACTTACAGTCTAGTGCTATTTTGACTGGCTCTGAGGATAAATAGTTAACTTAAGTCTAGGGCTATTTTGACTGGCTCTGAGGCTAAATAGTTAACTTACAGTCTATGGCTATTTTGACTTGCCCTTATGATAAATAGTTAACTTAAAGTCTAGGTCTATTGTGACTGGCTCTGAGGCTAAATAGTTAACTTACAGTCTAAGGCTATATTGTGACTGGCCCTGAGGATAGTTAACTTACAGTCTAGGACTATTGTGACTAGCTTTGAGGCTAAATAGTTAAGTCTAGGGCTATTTTGACTGGCCCTGATGATAAATAGTTAACTTACAGTCTATGGTGGGGACGGTTGGTCGTGCTGTGTAGAGCGCTCGACTGTCGACCGGAGGGTACCGGGTTCAAATCTTAGTGAGAACCTAGGGATTTTTTCAGGTCATGGTAAAAGTCCCCAAGTCCACCCAGCAGAGCAAGTAATGAGTCAATGGGTCGATGGGTCAAAAAATTGGATGGGTCACATGGGTCATGGGTCAATATTCCCTGACCCACGACCCATCCTTAGTCTCCGCCCGACCCTAAAAAATCCGTCGTCGCGCGATTTTTTAAAATTTCAAAATGGTTTCTATGGCGACGGCCGCCATCTTGAAAATAACAACATACAATGGGTCATGGGTCATGATGGGTCTGGGTCAAGAACTTGATGGGTCATATGGGTCATGGGTCAAGCTCAGTGACCCATTACTTTCTCTGCCACCCAGCTTTAAATGGGTACCTGACTTTAAGTTGGGGGAGTTAATGCGGCTGGGCGTTGTGCTAACCACACAATCCCTTAATATGCCGAGGTTATAGAAACAGGTGAACTCTACACTTCAACTGCCCCGATGGCCCGCTAGGGTTAAGGGAACTTTACTTTTTTTTTTAATAGTTAACTTACAGTCTAGGGCTATTGTGACTGGCCCTGAGAATAAATGAAATTATATGACCACACTTTTCATTGGTTGAATGTGTAGGGGAGCTATGTTTATATGTACGGATGTATATATGTATGGAGGCACATATGTTTGTATGTAGAACTGCATAACTGTAGAACTGCATAACTGCAGAACTTCGTAAATGCGTAAGATTTATATCAAATTAAAAAAATAATAATAAATGAGTTTACCAATGATATATAATTTGCTTAAATATTTTTGGCTTGATGTTATTGTATCTACACAGTTCGGGAGAAATTTTGAAAAGTGCAAAAATCAACACAAATTCAGGTTAATTTTTAAAACAAGTTTCAGCTTAGAGGAATTAAAACTGTCGCAAATGATTAACTGCGTTAAACAAGGGCTTGATTGTGGAAACAAAATGGCAAAACTTATTACACATTCAGACAATTCAAATTTATTTGAAATAGCAGACATATAAAACAAAGTCATATGAAGATATTAGTCTATATGTATAATGTTTAAAAAAAAATTCTAGCCTTAGTGTACTCAAAGTGTTAGCTAATGTCGTCAGCGTTCAAATCTCTGAAAATATCACAAGTTTGTTTAAAAGGAGGATAGTGCTGGTGGTCTAGGGCCCATTTGTTTAGGAAAGAATAACATTAATTTAAAACATGTTTAATAAGTAATTACAGTTTAATGAATATTAAAATGTTAATCGATAGAAAAAAGGATTTTCGACTGGGTTTATAATTGAATTAAAACATCATTCACTTCATTTATTATTTAACCGAACTTTTAACTTAAATAATTTAATTATCTTTAGAAGAAGCCGTAATAAGGTTAATTAAAATTCGCCTTAATAGGCGGGGAAACCGCCAACATGGCTGCACTTTTTTTGGCGTTTCGTCAGGGTTTTTTTATGAGCCAGCATTTCCTGGTGCAGAAAGTGGTTTCCGCGACCAGGTTGATCGTAAAAAGCTTTTAACACGTTGAAGAACAGAAAACGTCAGCAGTGAAGTTAGTGGTCTTGTCAAACGCAGTGCTGGTTAAGTATTTGAAAAGACTTCAGCGACTCTTGTTCCATTAGTTCCAACATTAACTCTATAGAACAACATTAACTCTATAGAACAACATTAACTCTATATAACAACATTAACTCTATATAACAACATTAACTCTATAGAACAACATTAACTCTATAGAACAACATTAACTCTATAGAACAACATTAACTCTATAGAACAACATTAACCAGTGCTTTTTTTCTAGCGAAAAATGTTTGGGAACTCATTTCACATCTGTTTTTTAACTTATGTCAGAAAATACTATAATAGTCTATAATTGAATTTTCCACTGAACACAAATTTTATTGTAATGGATATTTAAAGAAATAAACGTTTTTATAAGAAAATTAGAGACTCAAAGAGTTTATTTATAATAAAAACCGACCTGACTATATAGTTTATGTGGAAAATGTATTCTACTGTATTATGATACTGGTACCGTATTAGGCTTTAAAACAACTTCCAGAGTTTTCTCATGTTTTCATCTGACAAATCATCTCGGTTTCTTTTCTTGCTTTGTGAGTCTAGAGCTGAATGTCTGCCTCGAAGCAGCCAAGAGTCTACGTACTTTGTAGGATCAAAATATGTTAGTGGGGGGCGACCAATCTGATGAATAAAAGACTGTTTTTGTCATAAGCGAAGCTCTCGTTGGGGTGATTATCAAATTCATTTGTGAGAATCCCCTTTCACACTCGCTCGAAGAAATGGAAATTGTATTAAGAGCATGTATCAGAGGAAGAATTCTTTCAGAATATGTTCCGTAAGATAATCACGGAATCCAAAAATTATTTCTCTTTCGTTAAGTTATCTGTCCAATGGCTCTGATCTAGTATGCTAGTCCATTGAGCTAGTTCAACATCCTCATTAGAAAGTAATCTTTTCGCAATTGATTCGCTAAGTTTCTCATAAAAGACATTTGCATCAATAGGAGGGTCGTTTCTGCTGTTTCTGTTGTGCAGTACAATTCCATTAAACATTAGATCTTCAGCACCTGCTGTTGCATTCCTGTAGTATGGGCCCGGAATTTGCCTTCGTTCCTCGAACACCTGTACGAGTCTTTTTATTTTTTTATTCGCGGTGTAAAGATTCGTGTTTCGCTGCTGTAGGTCCAAGCTCATTTCAGATAACTCTTGAAGAGCATCACACATCAGGCCAAGATCCATCACAAATTCAGTTGATGCTATTTTCTTCTTCAAACCTTCATATGTACATTTCTCACTGTTGCTTCTTGTGGGATCAGTCATTGCTTCTTCAAAATGATTCACCAGAGCTGCATAATTATTCCACACCGCAAACACTGCACGGAAACTTGACGAAACCCACCGCGTACTTAAAACACGTCCAATTTTCAATAACTCTACTTCAAGTAATTCTGCACATGACTGCAGTTCTCTGCTATTTTTTGGAGAAGCATGGTATATTACGTATAGCTTATCAAGAAAAGATTTAAATCTATTGATTCCTGAAACGTCCTTTACGGTATCTGCTACTGGATGTTCAAGTCTGTGATTAGCACCATGCCAGATTAATGGAAATTTATCAGTAAGTAGCTTCTTTACTCCACTTCTGCATCCCAACATGACAGATGCACCATCACATGTAACAGAAACTAAATAGTTCTTTAATTATTCTTCATCCATTCCGTAATATTTAAGATAGTCTAGTAATGCAGTAAAGATTCCGTTGGCACTGACACTTTGAAGTTCGACTAAGTCCAGAAATAAATTTATTGGTTCTTTCATTCCAGTACCCTCTATACAACTTCGCAAGTATACTATAAGAGTTGATTTTTGACTCAGTGTGATAGACTCATCGATCATCACTGATATTTTACTTTTTGAATCAACCACTTCTTTGACCAACTTCTGTCTCATTTCAGTGCTTATATGGTTCACAATATTAATGCATGCATTTGTCGAATGTCGAATGTAGAATGCGACCCATGTCAATTCCGTTTAGTTCCTGCAAATCAATTTCCATTTCAAAGTTATTAAATGACTGATTTCCTTTCGCAACTTTGTATGCAGTGCGAAAAATTTTAGCCATCACTGTTTTTTCACGTGTCAATTACTTTAAAACTACGTTTTCGAGCTTCACCTTTTCTGCTTCTGCTACTATCTTTACAGCAGCTTGATGTCCAGCAGATTCCTTGTGAAGCAAAATTTTCTTACGGAGTGAATTCTGCTGTTTCTTTTTTTCATCTCCGTAACAAGATACTGTGCCATCAGTCCATTCTTTCGATATTTTCATGCCCATTTTTGCTTCTATGCCAAGTGTTCCAATCTTTCGGCAGACTGTACAGCCGAGCTTTTTTCTTCTAACGCACAGCCACTCATATCTTCCGCAGAAGTCTATTTTTTGCTCCAATGTCCAACAACTTGGCAAGTCACTGTCAGAGTCTATGTTTACATCGCCATGATCGCCTACACACGTTTGTTCTGGCACTGTCGTTTGAATCGTTTGTATAATATCGACATTATCTTTCGCAACTTCTTGTTTTAATTGTTTGTTTACCGGAGCAGCAGATGGGAAAAAGTGTGAGATTCTTTTCATTTCAACGCTTTTTTGCTTGTTTAACTATTATAAATTTTCAGACTTTAAAATGACATAGAAAAATTATTTACCAAAGTTTGTACTAAAATCAGCCACTCCGGAAATAGAAATAGGTTTGAATATCTATGGGTTCGAATATATCTCATTATAATATCAAATATGTATTCATGCGCGCTTCTAGCCTGCCGTTTAACTTACTTGATCAACAATATTTTTCCGCTGAAAAACTTTTTTTCTATAAAATTTTTAAACGAAACATTTTTTATTTTCTATAATATACAATATTTCAAAAATTTAATTTTTTTCTCAAATTTATATAATTTTTATAATATTCAGTTTAAAATTTTATTTCGTATAATTGTTTAATATGTATTCTTGCGTTATAGCCTACCGTATAACCTGCTTGATCTGAAAAACATTTCTGCTTGAAAAAATTATTTTTTTATTACAAATCTGGCCAAAAAAGGTATGGGAACTCAGCTCCCATGAGTTCCCACTGAAAAAAAGCACTGACATTAACTCTATATAACAACATTAACTCTATAGAACAACATTAACTCTATTTAACAACATTAACTCTATAGAACAACATTAACTCTATAGAACAACATTAACTCTATAGAACAACATTAACTCTATAGAACAACATTAACTCTATAGAACAACATTAACTCTATAGAACAACATTAACTCTATAGAACAACAATGATTTGGTTTCAGAATATTTTTTCTTTTGTTGGCAATTTTTGTACGTCACACATGAAAATATTAGGTTCATCAAAATACTAGATATTAAAATATTAGTTAAATGTTGACAAAGACTGAAACAGACATATTAGTTAAATGTTGACAATGACTGAAACATATATATATTAGTTAAATGTTAACAATTACTGTCATGTTTATGACACTTGGTGATTCTCTTTTTTTTATTAAACTTATCCGTTTTTTTTTGTTTTGAATCATTGTTTTTATCATGGCTGTTGAAATATCAAACTTCAAACTTTATAGATGAATGCTACATTTGTTGAATATTTTTAATCTGTCGTTTCGATAAAGTTGTTAATGTTGTCAATGTGCTTGTGTTGTGACTTACCAAATTTGTGTCCGTGACAAACTAGAAGGTCAATGTTGGAGTAAATGCATGAAATTCTGTTAAGATACCTCTGGACCTTGTCTTTACTGATGGCTACGGGTAATAAACAAATGTACCAATTTATATCATCTATGTATCTATCATATTTCTATCTATCGTTATGTCTACATCAATAAATGTAAAAATTATAAATCTATATATAGACTTTCTATCATACAACTATTTATAGACATTATATTGAATAAAACAAATCCAGTTGTGATTTTTAATTATATAATTTGCAATTTTTCACTGAATGTAATTTAAAGACTTTTAGTATAATTTAAGTAATCCTGAATAGAGTTGAAGGACATACTAAGTCCAGAATATTTTGATGCTATAATTGTTTCGTTTTCGTACATTACTAGAGGTATGAACTGGCGTCAACGCTTTTATTTACCTGTTATATCTTACGATTTTTTAAATACTTGTTTGTGCATTTTAATAAAAAGTTATTGTTTTTAATTACACAGCCCAACAAAAAAATTTTTTTGTGAATCGCCAAGAATGTTTGAATGAATTTATAGCAATTCATGGGTGCTGATTTCAAAACTGCAACTGCTTTTGCTGAATTGGCTCTAGTTTCTGAGATATTGGACACCCTTGAAAATATGATTGTACCCTTTGTGTAAAACAAATGCAATAGGTTTGGTGTCTGTTGTTTGATTAAACTATATCAAGTTATAACTTGGTTTTTTTTTCTATTTTATCTCTGCTTTCTAAAGACATCATGAGTTCATCATGAAGGTGCTGCAAAAATAATCAGAATGTATTATGTTACATCTCTGGACAATACATGATTGAAAAGCAAAGAAGAAATATAGGGAGCGACCGATATGCCTTTTTACCGATAGTCCGATACCGATATTTTCCCCCAGAATTTTTACCGATACCGATATTTTATTTTTAGGGGCTGTCCATTATTTATGTCAACAAATTTTTGGCGATTTTTACCTCCCCCCCCCCTTGTCAACAACTTGTCAAACTTTCCGAGACCCCCCTATAAAATTACGTCAACATTTGATTACCCCCCCCTAAAAAGGTGGCTTCCAAAATGTTTATGTGGCAAAATTAGTAGGAATATAGTTAGTTTAATTAAAATACTGAATGTTAAGCGAGTGTGTAACACAGAACTACAAACGCTGCTTAATTTCCCTATTTATTAAGTAATTATATTAAATTTAAAAAAATTAACATTGTTGACGTCAACTTTTCTTGACCTCCCTCCCCTCCCCCTTGTCAACAATTGTCAAAAATTTTCTGACGTAATTAATGGACAGCCCCTTAAGCAACAACAATACCAATTGCCAAACACGTGTTTCTCTCGTGCTATAATACAGCTAATGACGTATGTCAACCCATGCTTACCCCTTCCCTGTCATATTTCATGATGCTTCGCCCACACATAAGTCTTGTTTCCCCCCCCCCCAACTTCCCATCCCAACAAAAAATACGCACAGATGTTCACTAATTGTATCATTCAAGGTCATACATTAGAATTAAGAAATGTCAATCTTATTGTTTCAAGGTCGTATCTCTGATGTATACGTGACAATTTCTGTGTACGGGTTTTTTTTTTCCTTTTTTTTTTAAAATCTTGTCTGATCTAGTTATAGAATTGGGTTATTTACTGATTTTCTTTTCTGCAACTCTGTTGTGAAAAAAAAAACAATGTATCGGCAGCCAAAAAACGGCCGGTCCGACAGTTAACCCATAGTGCCAATATCGGTTCGACTATCGGTCGCTCCCTAGAACAATCGGCCGATCCGATATTAACCGATAGTGCCAATATCGGTCCGATACCGATCCAATTATCGGTCGCTCCCTAAAGAAATATAACCGACTTTGTGCAGCAGGCATATTTGGCTTATTTCGATGTGAAGCTGGGAGACCAAGACATGTCTTGGGCTCCCCATAAGGTCTGCATAAACTGTGTGGAGCGCCTACGGCAGTGGACAAATGGTGAGAAGAAAAGTCTAAGTTTCGGTGTACCAATGGTATGGCGAGAGCCAAAAGACCATTTTGGTGATTGTTATTTTTGTATTGTGAATGTTAAAGGCTTCAATCGCCACAAGAAATGTAAGTGGGATTATCCTGATCTTGAATCTGCAAGGAGACCAATTCCACGTAGCAGTGAAGTTCCTATACCAGTGTTTACTGGATTATTAGAGCTTTCGCCATCAGACCCCGACGACGGGCAAGATCTGGAGTTTTTGGCAGGTGAAAACAGTGGAAGCTATTATGAAGGAAGTTCTTCAACACCTCAACCATTCAGACAAGAAGAATTCAATGACCTAATACGAGACCTAAATCTGTCCAAGCAAGCATCTGAGCTTTTAGCGTCCAGGCTCAATGAAAGAAATTTTCTCAAACCAGAAGTTAAAATAACATTTTATCTGAAAAGAGAAGAGTTTCTTCTTCCATATTTCAGCCAAGAGGAAGATCTTGTTTACTGTAATGACATCCCTGGACTTCTGCTCCAAATGGGACTACACGACTACCATTCCGAAGACTGGCGTCTTTTATAGACAGTTCCATCAGAAGCTTGAAATGCGTTCTGTTACACAATGGTAACCGTTATGCATCTCTTCCCATTGCTCACTCAACAACACTTAAAGAAGAGTATGAGAATATCAAAACAGTATTGCAGAAAGCCAGTTATTATGAGCATCAGTGGTCAATTTGTGTTGATCTAAAAATGGTAAACTTCTTTCTTGGGTAGCAGTCAGGATACACAAAATACTCATGCTTCATGTGCCTTTGGGATAGCAGGGCAAGGCAAGATCATTGGACAAGAGTGACATGGCCTGCAAGGGAAACCATGACTGTAGGTAAAGAAAATATCATCAACAAGCCACTGGTTGACAAAAATAAGATCATTCTCCCACCGCTTCATATCAAATTAAGTTTAATGAAACAATTTGTTAAGGCTTTGGACAAATCTGGCAATTGCTTCAAGTATATTTGCAGATCATTCCCCGGATTGAGCATGGAGAAGCTGAAAGCTGGGATTTTTGAAGGTCCTCAGATTCGGAAACTCATCAACGATCGAAATCACCTTGATGCTTCTTCATGGAACAGTTTTGTTTCAGTTGTCAGGAACTTCTTAGGTAATAATAGAGCAGAGAATTACGAAGAACTGGTGCAAGATATGCTAGCTAACTTCAGAAACAGTGGAACAAATATGAGCATCAAGGTACATTACCTGCACAGTCATTTAGACAAATTTCCAGGTAACCTTGGGGACTTCATTGAGGAACAAGGCGAGAGGTTCCATCAGGATATGAGGATGATGGAGGAGAGATATCAAGGAAGATGGGACATACATATGATGGCTGACTACTGTTGGATCCTCCAGCGCAATGGCACCAACGACACATACAAAAGGAAGTCGAGCAAACAGCGATTTGCTAATGCATTACCATAGACAATTAACATATTAATTAATTAATTAATTAGACATAATTAGTTTTTCAAATGAAAATGTTTTCTTCTATAACACTATTACACATATTTTTGAACAAATTTCTACATGACTATTAACAGTTTCACTATTATTTGTTAGTATACTATTATACTTCATGCAATTCTTGACAAATTCCAAACACGGTGCATACATTATTTAATAAATTTTAATTATTTCGGAAAATAGAGCCAATCTAGCAAATGCACTTACATATTCTAAAGCAGCATAGTTGACTTTGTATAAAATGATTCAAATATCACTGGCAATGAATTCACTGTTTACCAGTGTTATTATTATTTTGTTTAAATTCATGACACTTTAAAAAATTAACCAAATACTGTGACTTTTATATTTCATTTTATGCAAACAAAGATGTACCAACATAAACAACTTGTTTTAGAGCAGTGTTCCTTATCGGCTGTCACATTCTGTGAGTTGGTTAATGAAATCAAGCCATACCATGTCTACAATGCCCCATCACACAAGGGGGGAGATAATAAATAGGATAGACAAAGGCTTTGTTTTCCCAGGTGTTCGCACTGTGGATGTGTGTGGCTGAACTTCCGGGCAGTTGGCGTGGGTCAGGCAGTTGGCGTTAGTTAGTCGGTTGGAGACAGGCTCTGAGAGAGTACAGTCAGACTCGAGCCGGGGCGTGGGGAAATAGGGTGTTAGCGTGGCAGGACTTAGATGTTCGACCACCTCAGTCCTGAGTTCTTGTTAGAACTACCACGCCCCAGGTAACTATTCTGTCTTGATGTATTATGTTTTATAATATTGCTTTGTAGTAGCCTGTTGTAGCTGTACGTGTTTGGTAATCATTACTTGATGTGTTGTGTGCGTCCTGTGAGACCACGTGACTGGGACAAATATAAATACTCGCCAGAAATCAGTAGGTGATCATGCCATTAGACAACGACCGCAGGCACCCCGCAAACAAAAATGTACCAACATAAACAGCTTGTTTTAGAGCAGTGTTCCTTTTCGGCAGATTTAAGTGATGGGACGGAGGTTTACGAGGGGATATTCATGCAGGTCAGGGGCGAGGAAAGGGTCCGGGTAAGGAGGGGGGAAAGAATTACATTTCTGTTTTAAAAACATTGTGTGTGAAAACCTCGAAACATAAAGTAATTTCGTTCCACTCAAATTTAACTCGTGTAGTGAGTGAGTGTAGTGAGTGAGTGAGTAAGTGTAGTGAGTGAGTGTAGTGAGGGAGTGTAGTGAGGGAGTGTAGTGAGGGAGTGTAGTGAGTGTAATGTATGAAGTGTGGGTAGTGAGTGTAATGTATGTAGTGAGTGTAGTGAATGAGTGTACTGGGTGAGTGTAGTGAGTGTAATGTGTGAAGTGTGGGTAGTGAGTGAGTGTAGTGAGTGAGTGTAGTGAGTGAGTGTAGAGAGTGAGTGTAGTGAGTGAGTGTAGTGATTGAGTGTAATGTGTAAAGTGTGGGTAGTGAGTGTAATGTGTGTAGTGAGTGAAGACTAGTGAGTAGTGAGTGAGTGTAGTGAGTGAGATTAGTGAGTTTAGTCAGTGAGTGGATTGAGTGAGTGTAATGTGTGAAGTGAGTGTAGTGAGTGAAGACTAGTGAGTAATGAGTGAGTGAGTGTAGTGAGTGAGTGTAGTGAGTGAGTGTAGTGAGTAAGTGTAGTGAATGAGTGTAGTAAATGAGTGTAGTGAGTGAGTGTAGTGATTGAGAGTAGTGAGTGAAGACTAGTGAGTAGTGAGTGAGTGTAGTGAGTGAGTTTAGTGAGTGAGTGTAGTGGGTGAGTGTAGTGAGTGCAATGTGTAAAGTGTGGGTAGTGAGTGTAATGTGTGTAGTGAGTGTAGTGAGTTAGTGTAGTGAGTGAGTGTAGTGATTGAGTGTAGTGAGTGAGTGTGGTGAGTGAGTGTAGTGAGTGAGTGTAGTGAGTGTATTGTGTGAAGTGTGGGTAGTGAGTGTAATGCCTCTAGTGAGTGTAGTGAGTGAATGTAGTGAGTGTATTGAGTGAGTGTAGTGAGTGAGTGTAGTGAGTGAGTGTAGTGAGTGTAGTGAATGAGTGTAGTGAGTGAGTGTAGTGAGTGAGTGTATTCAGTGAGTGTAGTGAGTGTAGTGAGTGAGTGTAGCTAGTGAGTGTAGTGAGTGAGTGTAGTGAGTGTAGTGAATGAGTGTAGTGAATGTAGTGAGTGAGTGTAGTGAGTGTAATGTGTGAAGTGTGGGTAGTGAATGTAATTGTGTAGTGAGTGTAGTGAGTGAAGGGTAGTGAGTAGTGAGTGAGTGTAGTGAGTGAGTGTAGTGAGCGAGTGTAGTGAATGAGTGTAGTGAGTGAGTGTAGTGAGTGAGTGAAGTGAGTGAGTGTAGCTAGTGAGTGTAGTGAGTGAATGTAGTGAGTGTAGTGATTGTAATGTGTGAAGTGTGGGTAGTGAGTGTAATGTGTGTAGTGAGTGTAGTGACTGAAGAGTAGTGAATGAAGTGAGTGAGTGTAGTGAGTGAGTGTAGTGAGTGAGTGTAGTGAGTGAGTGTAGTGAGTGAGTGTAGCTAGTGAGTGTAGTTAGTGAATGTAGTGAGTGTAATGTGTGAAGTGTGGGTAGTGAGTATAATGTGCGTAGTGAGTGGAGTGACTGAAAAGTAGTGAATGAAGTGAGTGAGTGTATTGAGTGAGTGTAGTGAGTGAGTGCAGTGAGTGAGTGTAGTGGGTGAGTGTGGTGAGTGAATGCAGTGAGTGAGTGTAGTGAGTGTAATGTGTGAAGTGTGGGTAGTGAGTGTAATGTGTGTAGTGAGTGTAGTGAGTGAAGAGTAGTGAGTGTAGTGAGTATGTGTAGTGTAGTGAGTGTAGGCTATCTTTAAGTCTCAAGGAATCATAATAGATCTACAAGATAAACTAATTGTTGCTAACGACTTAGAGAAAAGTTCTAAATCCCATCTATAATACAGGCCAACCCTTCATTTCCAGTCTATTTTTATCATCCAGCCATCATCTTCTACTGTTTATAGCAGACGTTCACCGACAGACAGGGGAAAGACGTGTACAACATGTGTGCTACAACCTACGTGACGGGATGAGCTGGTAAACAGTTGAATCACAACAAGGCCAGGTAAACAGTTGAATGACAACAAGGCCAGGTAAAAGTTGCATGGACTTCATTTGAGGTAGATTATCATACTACAGATGTGTGATACTATCAATTGACTATATTGTGATGTTGGTCTCAGATGTGTGATACTATCAATTGACTATATTGTGATGTTGGTCTCAGATGTGTGATACTATCAATTCAAATATTGTGATGTTGGTCTCAGATGTGTGATACTATCAATTGACTATATTGTGATGTTGGTCTCAGATGTGTGATACTATCAATTGACTATATTGTGATGTTGGTCCATAGCAGTGATTCTCAACCTGCCAGCCGAGGCAAATACTTAAAGATTGAAACTTATGTTGAATTTACTCGACCCAATTTTCTTTTCTCACGTCGGCATCGTTGTTAGCAATATTATATGAAGGAAATAAAACAAAAAAAAAGGAAACAAAATGGTGACATATACTATAGATTTGTATGGTGTGGTGTTAAAGATGATTATAATGCCTTGTGGGTAAAGATGTGTATAATGCCTTGTGGGTAAAGATGTGTATAATGCCTTGTGGGTAAAGATGTGTATAATGCCTTGTGGGTAAAGATGTGTATAATGCCTTGTGGCGATAAAGATGATTATAATGCCTTGTGGTGATAAAGATGTTATAATGCCTTGTGGTGATAAAGATGTTATAATGCCTTGTGGTGATAAAGATGTGTATAATGCCTTGTGGTGATAAAGATGTGTATAATGCCTACTGTGATTTTCGTAGTGACCTTTGTTAATTAAGCAATGTTTCCAATCCACTTTGCCCCCTTTTAACAAACAAATATGCCAGTTAAAATGTCAGTCATTATAAACTATACTTTGAACGAATTAAATTTTATGAAGTCCTTTGTCAGCCTATTTGATAATGTATTGGATAATATTTAAACAAGAATGTTTGAAATTGTTCAACTGATGCTTGACATCAGAAAGAGCTAGAGAAAGTGAGAGTCCTAACATAGAAATGTAGAGTACAAAATACCAATGAGAAATGCCCCTAGTTACAACATATCGCCAACATACCTATCTGAATGGCCCCTAGTTACAACATACCACCAGCATTAGGGTGACAAAATCAATGAAAGTGCTCGAAATTTATTGCGTTCCTTTTAATGAAAAAATAAACTCTGCAAAATATTATTAAGATATTTTTATATTTAGAGGTTGCTCAATGAACTTGAAATTATCATATTTAAGGGTCAACAATAAATAAAAAGAATGCATTTTTATTTTTTTTCTAATACAAACTTTAATTATGTTATTCAAATTAAGTGTTATTTATATGATTTTATACAATGTTTGATTTCAGTATACTTCACCTGTTGATTGTTCGTGTGTTTTTATTAATGCGTTCACAACTGTAGACTTTCGCATATCTGGAATTTGATGTCGATGTTCTTCCACAGTTTGCAAAATATATTGCAATTTGAGTTTTATCTTTTGTTAAAACTTGTGCATAATCTGGAACGAGTTTCACCCCTCTTTCGGCTGTATCATTTACAACTTTTATAGAATTAACAATTTTATGTGCTTCCTGGTATTCGTTTGCTGTACTCCACGTGTCTGGGTGATTTTTCATTCAAGAATGCCCAATTTATTCCAAGCACTACAAATACATATTTTAATCTCTCTGTTACAAAGTCATCTAAGTTCATGCTTACAATTTTATCCATTAATACTTTGCCTTCAAGCCTTTTTACTTGTTTTTTTTTTGGCTGGCAATCAACATTTTTTCTTTAGTTTGGTTATCAACATCGTTGCTTAAAAAAGAGAGACTCGCCAGGTCTTCAGTTAAATACCATAAATGTCATGCAATGGTTTTAAAGTTTTAAAGGCAGATTCAGCAACTTCTTTGTGAAATATTTTAAAGAATCAAAAATCGTAGATTTTTTTCTTCATTTTTTTTGTTAAATGAAATTGATGTCTAAACAAGTAAATTTTAATAGAGTACAGTGCTTTTGCCATACATCATGCTTGGTGCATAGCGCCAGGAGTACGGAAAGTTATTCCGCTTTGGCCTGGAGGAATTTCTCCTAAAAAAAGTATCGACAGTTGCAAAAAATTCTTTGTAATCGTCGCGGGGTTGTTTTACTCCTTGCAGCACATTTACAGCAAATTCTACTGCTGATGGTACAAGCGAACCATTAACTTTGAGATCTGCATAAGTTAAATGCCATGATTCAGCAACCCCTAAACATCAACGGGTTATTTCCAAAATTCACCAATATAATTTTTTCATTAAAAGGAACCAAAAAAAAAAGGTTGAGAGCATTACACATTTTTTTTACCATGCATTTTTTGTCACCCTAACCAGCATACCTATCTGAATGACCCCTAGTTACAACATATAGCCAGCATACCTATCTGAATGGCCCCTAGTTACAACATATAGCCAGCATACATATGTGAATGGCCCTTATTTACATTATTCCATCAGCATACATTTACAATTCTTTGTTTAATTTGCCTTTTGGCACTTTTTTTTCGTTCTTAATTCCCCATAAAGAAATGTTTACATATTGGTGACTGAAACTATATCATTACTGCCCTAAATAAACTATGCGGGTAACCACACTGAAGTAACAAGTGAACTAACCTAAAGTTTTCCTCAGTAAACTATGCGGGTAACTACACTGAAGTAACAAGTGAACTAACCTAAAGTTTTCTCAGTAAACTATGCAGGTAACTACACTGAAGTAACAAGTGAACTAACCTAAAGTTTTCTCAGTAAACTATGCAGGTAACTACACTGAAGTAACAAGTGAACTAACCTAAAGTTTTCTCAGTAAACTATGCAGGTAACTACACTGAAGTAACAAGTGAACTAACCTAAAGTTTTCCTCAGTAAACTATGCAGGTATCCAGACTGCCTGTCAACAGGTTTCATCCACACAATAGGTAATCTCAGCAATTCCCTACATAGTCGTCGATCTGTTAAAAAAATAAAAACACAGAAACTGTCTTAATTAATGTGTATTAGTCGAATACATTAAGTCAAGACTGTATCAAAGTATGTCGAATACATCAAGTCAAGACTGTATCAAAGTATGTCGAATACATCAAGTCAGGACAACTAGTACTTGTAATCAATAAACTTTACAATTCGAACTAAAAAAATTGTAAGGACTTTTCGAGCTACTATCATATATTAATAAAGTCAAAGTCACGTATAAATGTATCGAACTTTAACTTTCTCTGTGTTGAAGGATCCCGGACGGGCTCCCAGATGTTGAGGACCCCTTTGAGGGTATCCTTGGCTTGTTGCTAAGAGTATGAGGGCTGACTCAATGATGACTCGTATTTATATTTGTGTTTCTGCCACACACAGTCTCACCAACAATTAGACGTATAACAAGTGATGAATAATCAATTCCACAAGCGTGTGTACAACACTAAGATTTGTTTATTATACAAAGGCACCAGTCCGTAATAGGGATCTGGTGACTGGTCAAAAGCCTAGATGGGGGGGGGGAGAAATACGCCGTATAGACAAAGACCTTAGTAACTGGACATCGAGCGGGTCGCTGTCCCTTTGAAGAAGCCGACCGGAGAATAGTCCCGGTGGTCAGAGAATATTCCCAGCGAGGAATGTAACGTGTTTCTGTTACCTCCCTGCCTCGTACGCCTTCCGCTGTCCACCTGGCTGATGACGTAATTACGGGGGTGGGGTAAAAAGGGGGAAAACTGGAGCACGGGAACGTATATTACTATACATGGTATAATATACACCTTAACGTTAGTAATATTATTAAGTTAAGGGTTGGAGTAAGGGGATAGTTTCGACATATTAGTCACAACCCGTGACACTCTGACTATTTTATATTAAGAGCAACTGGTTTATGTTAACCACGTGTTCCAATCTATAAATATAATTCTCTTCGTCACCCAACCATGCGGGACAACACGTAGCAAGACGCAAGTCTATATATAGATTAGTCGCGTTTGCAGAATTCCCGAATACGTCAAAGCATACAAGACGCATTCAGCATTTAACAACGTTCGACAACTCGCGTTGTTTTCTGCTTTCTTTGCGCTGCTGTTTCAGTGGTCTGTCTCATTGCTCTTGTCTTCGTTTATCCCCGAAGCTTTGTTTTGATTTTGCTCCCCTTCGTATTACCCTAGGCTTCCTGACCATGGCCACCGCTTCATATATATTTCGTGGAGTCAACAAATTTTCAATTTAGTCGAAATTCCTGCATCAGATAACTGTCTACAAAACTCTGATTCATACCATCAAAGCCGGTGAGACATTTCTATAACCGTTTCATCTGTAGGAATAGCTGCAACATTGTTACCGGGTGGACGTTCTGCCCATTCGGTGTTTAAAATACCGTTGAAGTTCAATATCAAACCTATCTTGCAACACGCGCAACATATTCTGCAATCTGAATTGATTATATGGGACGAGGCGCCAATGACACATGCATACGCATTCCAGGCAGTTGACAGGTTGTTACGTGGTCTCACAGGTGAGACGCACCCATTTGGAGGGAAAACAATACTATTGGGTGGAGATTTCCGACAAATACTCCCCGTCATTCTGCGTGGCTCCCGAGCACTCACTGTCGCCAGTTGTATTAACAAGCAAACTTTGTGGCGTCACATGCATGTACTTACACTGACGACAAATATGAGAGCTCTTCCTGACGAACAACATTTCGCAAAATGGCTTCTCGATGTTTGAGACGGGACAAATGGATCACCTATAACATTACCTTCACATTGTGTTCCTTTTCATTCTGATCCCGCTCAACAACTATATGGCGACCTCGACTTCTCAACTGTCACTTCGGAATGTGACGAATGAACAATCATTGAAATTTATCCCAACCGACGAAGTAACTTTCTCCAGCGTTGACTGCATCGTCACAGACGATCCCGCAGATCAATTTTCATTCCCCGAAGAATTTCCTAACAGTCTTACACCTACTGGCATGCCTCCGCATAAACTCAAAATTATAATTGTTTCAGTCACCATGCTTCTTAGAAACCTCATGCCAGCAAGAGGTCTCTGTAATGGTACTAGACTGACTGTTACCAGCATCCACCGCAACGTACTGGAGTGTAAAACTATCGCAGCTGCTACCTCACAAACTATCCTCATTCCTTGGATATCCCTGACTCCATCAAATTGTAATTTGCCTTTTACCTTTACGCGCAGACCATTCCCTGTTAGATTATAAATTAGCCTTCGCCATGACAATTAATAAAGCACATGGCCAAACTTTCAAAAAGATATGCCTGTATCTTCCAAAACCTGTTTTCAGTCATGGACATTTGTATGTTGCTCTCTCCAGAGTTTCTTCTTTTCATTTGGACAACTGTGTCTTTCGGGAAGTCTTCACCCGTCACTAAATAGCGGCGTATGCTACGGTGCGGGTCGGCTATAGATGTTTAAAATGTTTCAAAATAAATTTCGCTTTACAGAAAACATACTTCAACATATGTCAAAGATTGTGCCAGTATCTTTCACCCTTTCTTTACGGAGTATGCAACGCCGCGGTTTGACTAATACTCTATAATCTATATTAACCGCATGTTTTAATACTCTATATTAATTACGTGTTCCAATACTCGATATTGCTTTTTATTAGTTGCAGTGTTTATATTGTTAAAGTTAGCAGCAGTGTTCAAATAGTCAAATTTGTAGCAGTGTTTAAACGCTCTAATTTAGCTACTTTCTCCAAATGTCTATTCATATTGTCTATAATGTATTCATTACTGTACTTTCTCCAAATGTCTATTCATATTGCCTATATGTCACATTCTGTGATTTAGTTAATGAAATCAAGCCCAAGCCTTATCCTGTTTTCATCACCCGAGGGGGAGATAATATAAATATATAGGATAGACCAAGGCCTTGTCTTCCCAGGTGTTCCACTGTGGTCAGTCTGTCTAGCATCCACTTATCACTTTCTGTCACCTGGGAAGAGAATGTCTATAGGGGAGATAATCTATGCCCTTGTTGTATTCAAGCGGAAAGGGGCGAAAGAGGTGTGTCCCTTTATTGATCCTGCGTGAAGGTTGGAATTGTCCACGAGTGAGGGGCGGCAGCTAATCACGAATGATGTTCGTGACCTTCCCGGCTTGCCGGCCATTGGTCGGTAAACTCTCGTTACGCAACGCGAGAGTTGATTGCGAGGGAAAACGGGCAGTCAGTGAGAATTATTCGGTCAGCGCTGTGCAGTCGAACAGAGAGGTCGAGCTCAGACTATCGGACCGGGGCGTGGGGAAATAGGCTGTTAGCGTGGCAGGATTTAAATGTCCGACTACCTCAGTCCTAAGTTCTCTTTAGAGCTACCTCGCCCCAGGTAATTTTTCTCTCATTCTGTATATGTGTATTAGGCTGATGTATAATATTGCTTTGTAGTAGCTGGTAAATCTACGGCCCTTCTCAGGGCCCGCTGATGTGTATTCTTATTTTTGAGGTAAATAAATATGTGTTGTGTACTTACTTCTGAGTTTGTACTCAATTTATCGTTGTGTTGTGCGTCCTGTGTAATCACGTGGCTGGGACAAATATAAATGCTGGCCAGAACTCAGTAGGTGATCATACCAATAGACAACGACCGCAGGGACCCCGCAAGGGGACCTTGACACTATAATGTATTCATTACTGCACTTTCTACAAATGTCTATGCATATTGTCTATAATGTATTCATTACTGTACTTTCTACAAATGTCTATGCATATTGTCTATAATGTATTCATTACTGTACTTTCTCCAAATGTCTATTCATATTGTCTATAATGTATTCATTACTGTACTTTCTCCAAATGTCTATTCATATTGTCTATAATGTATTCATTACTGTACTTTCTCCAAATGTCTATTCATATTATCTATAATGTATTCATTACTGTACTTTCTAAACTGTTTGGGCAATGACCTACCATGCATAAATCCAGTGAAATTAATACATTTCAGTTTTGCATGTGGCTTAAGACTGAGTAGACCAATAGAGATACTGTCCATGAGGGACATTCCTTCAACCCCTTCTGTTGGTAATGTCAGGTAGTCATTACATATCATCTCTTCTATTGGAACCACTTTCTGAAAATATACCCGTAAACAAACGTATTAAAATACTAATTGGTTAAATAACAAATATAATGTAAACACATAAGTATATGGTAAACACACAAATATATAGTAAACACACAAGTATATAATAAACACACAAATATATAATAAACACATAAGTACAATCAATATCACGTCTATTTAACACATAAGTACAGCCAAGACCACGTATGTTTAACACACAAGTACAGTCAAGACCACGTCTATTTAACACACAAGTACAGTCAAGACCACGTCTATTTAACACACAAGTACAATCAATATCACGTCTATTTAACACATAAGTACAGCCAAGACCACGTATGTTTAACACACAAGTACAGTCAAGACCACGTATATTTAACACACAAGTACAGTCAAGACCACGTCTATTTAACACACAAGTACAGTCAAGACCACGTATATTTAACACACAAGTACATTCAAGACCACGTATGTTTAACACATAGGTACAGTCAAGACCACGTATGTTTAACACATGGGTACAGTCAAGACCACGTCTATTTAACACAAAGGTACAGTCAGGACCACGTCTATTTAACACAAAGGTACATTCAAGACCACGTATGTTTAACACATAGGTACAGTCAAGACCACGTATGTTTAACACATGGGTACAGTCAAGACCACGTCTATTTAACACAAAGGTACAGTCAAGACCACGTATATTTAACACACAAGTACAGTCAAGACCACGTCTATTTAACACATAGGTACAGTCAAGACCACGTCTGTTTAACACACAGGTACAGTCAAGACCACGTCTATTTAACACAAAGGTACAGTCAAGACCACGTCTATTTAACACAAAGGTACATTCAAGACCACGTATGTTTAACACATAAGTACAGTCAAGACCACGTATGTTTAACACATGGGTACAGTCAAGACCACGTCTATTTAACACAAAGGTACAGTCAAGACCACGTCTATTTAACACAAAGGTACAGTCAAGACCACGTATGTTTGACACAAAGGTACAGCCAAGACCACGTATGTTTAGCACATAAGTACAGTCAAGACCACGTCTATTTAACACATAGGTACAGTCAAGACCACGTATGTTTAACACAAAGGTACAGTCAAGACCACGTATGTTTAACACATGGGTACAGTCAAGACCACGTCTATTTAACACAAAGGTACAGTCAAGACCACGTATATTTAACACATAAGTACAGTCAAGACCACGTCTATTTAACACATAGGTACAGTCAAGACCACGTATGTTTAACACAAAGGTACAGCCAAGACCACGTATGTTTAACTCATAGGTACAGTCAAGACCACGTCTATTTAACACATAAGTACAGACAAGACCACGTCTATTTAACACATAAGTACAGACAAGACCACGTCTATTTAACACATAAGTACAGACAAGACCACGTCTATTTAACACATAAGTACAGTCAAGACCACGTCTATTTAACACATAAGTACAGTCAAGACCACGTCTATTTAACACATAAGTACAGTCAAGACCACGTCTATTTAACACATAAGTACAGTCAAGACCACGTCTATTTAACACATAAGTACAGTCAAGACCACGTCTATTTAACACATAAGTACAGTCAAGACCACGTCTATTTAACACATAGTTACAGTCAAGATCACGTCTATTTAACACATCAGTACAGAGCCGTTTATACTGAGGAATACCATGAATAAAAAAACAAGCAATTAAGCCTGTTCCATTCTGGACACAGGACGTGTTAGAGCATTTTCGTATTATGTATCAGTACGTATGCTATCTTTCAGTAAATAGTTGTAAATTTTGGAAATGTTTATAAATTCAATTGTGTAATGCATATATTTGTAAAAAAAAAATTATAAAGACGTTTCTTTATAATTGAAAACAAAATTATTGTCTCTTAAATCTAACTACAAGTGGTTTGTGGTTACTGAAATAGGACTCATAATTGAAAACATTCTAAATTATAGTCATTTAATCGTCCGAAAACTCCGTCAATTGTTGCATAGCTCTGATACTTTCAATTAAACTCAGAACACAAGCTTACTATTTCATTTGATGAGTTTCTTAATAAATCTTGGTGAAACTACGTGCTGCAGTATTTCGCACCAAATGAACGGGCTATTGAACGTACAAGGTGTATATATAATATATAAGCCCTTTAGGAGCCCTGAAGCCCGGCCCTCAGAGGTCCTATCGCGAAATGAACTTTTGATGTACACATGGCAGGCCAAGACCTACAAAATGATATATACATCATGGGTCTAGGACTTATAGTTGCTGAGATATAGCGCTCCTTTATTAATATAGCTTATATAGTAAAAAACGGTACTAAGGCCCCTTTTACGGCCCTGAGAGGTCAGATCGCGAAATGGAAAAAAGTCATTTCTTGGCAGGCCAAGACCTACAAAATGATATATACATCATGGGTCTAGGACTTATGGTTGTTGAGATCTAGGGTGATGACGGACGGACGGACAGACAAAACGGGGACAATAGAGCATTTTTTTTTCGAAAATGCTCTAAAAACAATGTCGGATTTTTCTTCTAACAATCTTTATTAAATAAATAATCTTCAATTTAAGGTGTGTTTTTTTATTTAAAAAAATAAGGATGCGAAAAAATACTAGTATTTCATAATAACAATTTTAAATTTCTTCTTGGAAAACATGCTTACTTTATTTATTGACATAATTAGTAATAAGATACACGTAATAATAAAAAGTCAGTGATCAGTGGGTTTTGGGGGGGGGGGTGAAAACTTCCTTGGGGAGAGAAAGAGAGATAGCGGTGTATATATGTATTGTATGCTATCTTACCTGAAGATGAAGATGTGAAAATGGCCAGGTGGAAATCAGGTAAGCTATTGACCTGAGTTGCCTCTGAAGTATGGCTTCTGTAATAAGGCTGGGGTAAAGGTCAGAGGGCAACGAGTTTAACTTTAAACTTTGCAGTAATCGCGGAAATGAAACCATTTCAAACTGACACAGATCTTGAAGTCTTCTGGTAGAAGGAAAACATAATTCAGATAAATGAGCACCTATACAATATACATACCTTTACACCTTAACACCATACACCTATACACCGATATAACTATGCACATAAACACATAAACTTGACAGGGCTAATGATATAAAATTTTACATTGTGTTAATCTGAGTGATGCAACAAAAATTCTTAAGTCAAGGGTCATAAGAAAAAAATATTTTGATCTCAAACATTAAATATATATATATATATATATATATATATATATATATATATATACTAATAAACATAGGCCCGGTACCCGGACCGGCTATTAGGTACGCAATTGGAGTTGAAAATGGTGATATATATTTGAGCGCGTTAACAATCAGTCTATATTAAAAAAATAGCATGTCTATGTACTCGAAGAGGCCCCCAAATGACATGAACCGATTATTGTAGCCAAAACACATTTAAAGGACACTAAATAATGCATCAAATAAAGTTCATATTTTTTATATATAAATAACAGATTTGGATAACTTTAAAAAAGAAAACGTGGGCGCCAAACTTAAATACCAACAGACTTTCCCCAATTAAAAGGAATACTATTTTCAGTATACTTCGTACAAGTGTTTCAATGAATTCAGTTTGGCGACACACTTAATTTTTTAAGTTACTTTAATCATGTCATAAATTACAACATCCAAATATCGTACACGATTTCATTTTTTTACTCATCTACAATTTTATCACCTGAACAGTGAGTACGTTTCATACATTTTAGCGTTTCAAAACGACCCCCTCCTCATTCTTTCACATAAGTCAGCTAACCACTTACATATATATATATCACACACAAGTCAGCTAACCACTTATATATATATATATATCACACACAAGTCAGCTAACCACTTACATATATATATCACACACAAGTCAGCTAACCACTTATATATATATATCACACACAAGTCAGCTAACCACTTACATATATATATCACACACAAGTCAGCTAACCACTTATATATATATATATATATATATATATATATATATATATATATATATATATATTAGGGTGGTCCAAAATAAAAAATATTTTTTTTATTTTCTTTAATTTAAACCCCACATTTGATTACCACAAAAAAAGTACTCAGAAAGATAAAATTTCATAAATTTCAGATGAAAATTAGAGGTTGCACAACCTTACTGAAAATTTAGGTATGTTCTCCATTTACCACATTTTATCCCTAATATTGGTGAACATGAATAAAGTGTGTTTTGTTCTTTGATGTTTATAATGTGTAACTGTTTAATATTTATGTTGGTTGCAAATGTTGCCCTTATTGCACTCAATGTCTATTTGCACTTATTGACATGAATATTAATAATGGACGGAAAGCTCACAGAAAAGAGAGATCAGAGAGGTTATTGCAAAAGTGAAAAATGATCAGGAAACTCTAAAAGTTCTTAAATATCCAGCATGTTAATGCAATTTTCTTCTGACAGCAGTTCAGATGAAAGGGTCACGGTAGAAAATGAACACGATGAATAATTTTTAGAGCATTTTCGAAAAAAAATGCTCTATTGTCCCCGTTTTGTCTGTCTGTCTGTCTGTCTGTCCGTCATCACCCTAGATCTCAACAACCATAAGTCCTAGACCCATGATGTATATATCATTTTGTAGGTCTTGGCCTGCCATTTGTGCACCAAAAGTCCATTTCTCGATCTGACCTCTGAGGACCGAAAAAGGGGGCTAATTAAGTACCGTTTTTTTACTATATAAGCTATATTAACAAAGGAGCGCCCAATATCTCAGCAACCATAAGTCCCATGATGTATATGTCATTTTGTAGGTCTTGGCCTGCCATGTGTACATCAAAAGTTCATTTCGCGATAGGACCTCTCAGGGCCGGGCTTCAGGGTTCCTAAGGGGCTTATAAATTATATATAGATTATAAGCTAAACAAAGGGGCGTAATCATTATTTATTTTTGTAACAGTTATTAAACATGACTTACTTGCTCTGAAACGTCCTGTTTTTACAGGCTTAATTTTTGCTTGTTTATTAGTGCATCACAGAAACGAAGAAAATGTGCAGAAACTGCTCCAACAAAGTATGTTCTGTCCAAAGAAGTTGCTGCAACATTAGATAGATCACAAGGTAGTGATCGTACAGCAGTCCATTTACTAGCTGCTACAGCTCATTCTCTTGGTCACGATGTTAGTGACATGACATTAAGTCGAAGTACTGTACGGCGTGTGAGAGCTGATATTAGGAAAACATTTTTTTGACCACCCTAATATGACCACCCTAACATATATATATATATATATATATATATATATATATATATATATATATATATGTATCACACAAGTCAGCTAACCACTTACATATATATATATACATCACACACAAGTCAGCTAACCACTTACACACACACACACACACACATATATATATATATATATATATATATCACAAGTCAGCTAGCCACTTACATATATATATATATATATATATATATATATATATATATATATATATATATATACACACACAAGTAAGCTAACCATTTACACACACACACACAAACACACACACACACATATATATATATATATATATATATATATATATATATATTTCACACAAGCACATACACACACATTTATAAATATATTAGAGCTGCTGTTCGATTTAAAAAATGTAATCGAAATTAACACATAAATAAAAAAAAAATATCGCAAATTAACGCATTTTTAATCGAAAAAATACTTTATTTATTATTTGTAACATTTTTTTAATATATCGACATGACATCTTACAAAAGTTAATTTGATTGATAGAACAGTTTACCTAAATGAAGCAGTCTTATTTATTCAGCCAGTTGTTTAAACAGACTAGTTTATTCACATTCGTCGGTTCGAGTGATGCTCTCTTCTTATTAACAACACAACCAGAAACAGAAAAGATACGTTCACAAGGGACAGTTATGGCAAGGGATGCTAAAAATTTTTTTGCTAACTTAGCCAAAACTGGGTATTTTTCCTCATGTACCTTCCACCATATTAATACTTTAACGGATCCAAGTCATTTTCAATTTGTTGCTCATGTGTCGCGTTGGAGCGAGGCATTAATGGCCCCTCATCAGAATCTGATGATAGTTCCTGCATTCGTGGTTGTTTATCATCATTATCAGTCCAGATTATTTCAAGCTTCTCGTTTATTCTTATGCAAGCATCTCTTATTTTTTAAACGATGGTCCAGAGCAGTAGCAATCTTCAGCCACTATATTGTTGTGACCCTCTTAATTTAACACACGGCGCTGCACCATTCGTCACCTGTACAGGTGTGTAAAAAAAAGAGATGAGGACTATGCGTGGGGACCAGTGACGTGACCTGATTTGGTAGGTGTGGACAGGACATGTGTAGTTAATTGATTTTTGTTTGGAGAACAAGGAGTTGGTGACCTGGGTAGTACACGTTCGACTCGCTTGTGGCCGGGAGTGATTTTTTTCCTTGGTGGATGTATTAGTTAAGCTTAGTAGTTGCAGATTTAATGTAAAGTGACTTTGTAGTAATAAATAAAAGTACTAGTCTAGTTATATTGAACCCACGTGTTCTGTGTGTCATTCTGTATAATATAAAGTTATTACACTGGTGTCAGAAGTGGGATTTCTTTTCTAAAAATGTCCAGTAAGAAATTAAACAAACTTTTAGTTAGAGAGTTAAAGGAAGAATTAGAAGAAAGGGACCTTCCAACTGACGGCAACAAACAACAACTGTTTAATAGACTTAATGAAGCTCTTATTGATGAGGGAAAGGACCCGGAGAGCCACATTTTTACCACGGAGATCGGGCAGTTAAGAAGTGAACTAGAGGACATTAAGAAAAGTTTAAGAGGTGATATCGAGAAAACAAAGATTGAAATAGATGAAGTGGTATCTAAGGATGTGGTCATCCAGGAAGTGGTACCTAAGGATGTGGCCATCCATGAAGTGGTACCTGAGGATGTGGTCATCCAAGAAGTGGTACCTGAGGATGTGGTCATCCATGAAGTGGTAACTGAGGATGTGGTCATCCAAGAAGTGGTACATGAGGATGTGGTCATCCACGACGTGATACCTGATGATGTCATTCAAAACGTGGCGCACGAGAAGGAAATAATCCAAGGAGAGCCGCCCAGTGA
Source organism: Bulinus truncatus (assembly GCA_021962125.1). Taxonomy (NCBI): domain Eukaryota; kingdom Metazoa; phylum Mollusca; class Gastropoda; family Planorbidae; genus Bulinus; species Bulinus truncatus. The sequence continues at coordinate 7,489,603 of JAGDYQ010000016.1, read as the reverse complement.
TGAGCCACCTGAGACGTTGATGACCTGTGATGAGCCACCTGAGACGGTGACCTGTGATGAGCCACCTGAGACGTTGGTGACCTGTGATGAGCCACCTGAGACGTTGGTAACCAGTGATGAGCCACCTGAGACGTTGGTGACCCATGAGGAGCCACCTGAGAAGTGGGTGACTCGAGTTGAGCCACCCGAAACTCTTGTGAACCGATATGAGCCACCTGAGGAGCGGAGACGAAAGGTACAGAGGAGCGAGGAGACCAGCAGAGCGCATCGGAACAGATGCGAACGAAGCAGGATAGAGATGAACCTGGCCATTGACTTTAATCTGGTCAGTTCAGTATACATTCATCCTAGCTCTGTCAAACGCAAAACATTTAGTTACTGCTACAACGTGTGTTTCGCCATCGTCGTGTTAGTCTGCAACAACAAGATCTTGATTGTGTTGGGCCTCACCAACAGAGAAGTCAGCAACCCTAACGCCAAAAGATACAAGGAGATCATACGGCTAAACGCCTGCACCTGCGGGGAAACCTACCTGATGAGCAGCCAGATTGCTATGGGTACAAACACGATCATCCCCGCCCCACCACGGGGATAATCCACCCCCTCAGCCGGACAAAAGACATGCTCCTAGCTAGCATCAACGGTCACGGTCACGCTGAAACCAGGCTCAGTTTCGTGCACCACATGGTGATTGTCATTGTCACATCTGAAGACAGGTATGTCATGCAGCACATGATGACACCATCAACCTCGACAGACTTTGCAAATTCATTGGTGAAGATGGACCTGTCCGGGACGGACAGATTTAAGAAGGGGGCAGTGTTGTGACCCTCTTAATTTAACACACTGCGCTGCACCATTCGTCACCTGTACACGTGTGTAAAAAGAAGAGATGAGGACTATGCGTGGGGACCAGTGACGTGACCTGATTTGGTAGGTGTGGACAGGACATGTGTAGTTAATTGATTTTTGTTTGGAGAACAAGGAGTTGGTGACCTGGGTAGTACACGTTCGACTCGCTTGTGGCCGGGAGTGATTTTTTTCCTTGGTGGATGTATTAGTTAAGCTTAGTAGTTGCAGATTTAATGTTAAGTGACTTTGTAGTAAGTACTAGTCTAGTTATATTGAACCCGCGTGTTCTGTGTGTCATTCTGTATAATATAAAGTTATTACACTGGTAATTGCGTCTCTCAATAAATATAAAATATACAACTACTGTCTCGTGTACAGATGTGCATCAGCCAAGTCTAGACACTGATTGACAGATGTCATGTATATGAAACTATTTGACCAGCAAGATGCTGTATTTTCAAATGCGATAAAAATTATGCGAGAAAAAGCTGATGGAACAAAATTTCTAGCATCTCCTTATTGTAACCTTATTATAACCATGTTCACTAAACACTTGTTTTTTTACCTCCGCCAATACACAACGGTATAGGCCTATAATGTAGAATATTGAATGGGAGCAGGCGGGTTTATTTGTCAAAGGGCTATATAAACATCTTCATTTGATATTACAAGTGGGGCTTTTGTCAGCATACCTGGTGGACGTACTAAGTGAACCTTAACTTCATATTGTACAGTGAAACTCTGTTATTTAAAGATTTGGCGCTACTGTGAACTATCAGCAATTTGGTCAAATTAACGCACTTAGGTGTTGCGTTAATATATATATTGGGGTGAGTCATAAATTTTTTTTTCAGTTGCATATCTGAGACATGTGTAGAAAGATGCCCCATAGCATCCAGATGAAGGGTTAAAAAACAATTTTCCAAACAAACTATGTCTACCACCTGCAAGTTTATAATGCCATAGTAACAAGAAAAATACAACACCTGCAACTTTAAAGTTTATAATCCCATAGTAACAAGAAAAAGACAACACAATGTAAAATCATGCAATAGTTCTCACTTCACAAGAAACTGGATTTTGATACAACAGAAGGTAACTGATCCCTGGATCGTTTACACTGCAACACCATTCCATGACGTGCGGTATGTCCAATAACCATAGAAGTGGTTGCTGATACGTCTCGCACAACTCAGAATGACATAATATACCACGTACTGACAAAGCACAGAAGTTGTCTAGGTTGTCATTGGAAACCATTGATAGGAGTGGTGGTGGGGTCACTGTTGTTGTATCCCAAGAAATCATATTCATGTAGGACGATGCAGATGGATTCAAATCGATCAACTGTTTATCAAAAAGTCGAATGTTATTCTGGGAATGTATTCGTGCATGAACTATCTTCCCATGTGCGATTTTTCTAACAGATTGATTTTCATCAAGAATACCGGCAAGGAGGATGTTCTCAGGGTGGGCGAAGTAAGCATTGTTCTGTAAAACTGGCTTCACGATTGCCCAATCATCAGGACCCAGTTCAAAACATAGTTTCATAAAATGGAAAAATTCTGAGCACCATCGTAACATTCTGAAAGAAGCTTTATATACAACCATGAAGGTGCATAAAGGTTTACAATGAATCTGACAATTCTGTATAAAGACGATGTACAATTGGATGAAGACATATATAATCGTAGGATTCGGTTAGCCGTTGTTAACCATCTTGCATGGTTAAAATTTCCTGGCATACAATTTTGAAGAAATTGTTTGTTTTCCGTTCCATTGATTCCGTTCTGAACTGCTAAGGAACTTCGTAGTAGATAACTTTGATCAGTACTAAGATCTTTCTTCACGTCATCGGAAATGTCAACAACTTTTCCTGTGACTGTTTTGAAATTCGTGAGAGGTAAATCCTTGGGATCAAAGTCCAAGGAACTCATGATTTTACCGGTTGACGTACTTGGATCTGTTGTGCGTCCGCTGTCAACCACAGAAATGTATTTCCGTAGAGGAAGTTCATTTGTATGCAATAAACAAATGAGCCACTGCAGTGGTCTTCCAACATGTCGTTCTATCTCTGGAATCACTCCATTCGTCTTACCAGTGTTGATGACTGTACCATCACAAACTATTGCTGACAAGGTTTCCATGGATTCGGTGTGTGTGATAACTGACAGAAGTTCTTTGGCAATATCACTTGATTTGCTACTGTCCGGCACAACATGATCTACGCACTGTTCACCAGGATAGGAGACTACGACATAATGTTGTTCTTTAATAGATCTCCTGTTAAATCCTGTACTTGTCCTAACCACTGTTACATCCTGCTTGCCATCAAATCCCATACATTTAAATTGTCTTACATCATTCGAATGTCTGATTATTTCTTTCTGTCTCCAAACTTTTCTCTGTCTGTGAAGTTTTCTGGATCTACGCATGATTCTGCAGTCAGAAGATTTAGATCTTTCAACATAGAGTTGACAATTAGGCAGGCATCTCTGTTACTAACTTTACACCTGTCCAGAGATCTACACAATTCAAGATATTGTAAAGTATTTCGTAATGCTTTCATTTCCTCGTCACTGTTTGTCATCATATCATCATTATCATCACTAAGTACAACGCCATCATTATCATTATCATCGTAGTCATCGTGCATGCCGCTTACACCAGAAGAAGCACAACGACACAAATTTAATTCATTATCCATCTCCACATCGTTCATGGTCTCTGTGCATTTCTGTCTCTTACTTCGTTCAACTTTATTCTGCAACTTCATTTTCATTTCTTTGTCAATTTACCTTATATACATTTTCCGTGTTGTTTTTTGATCTGCCCAAAAATTCCATTCTAGCCCTGGTATTTTCATTGGCAAAGGACAAGTACATGCCGATCTTTCTCGTGCACCAGAATCAAAACACTTGCAACAACATATATCAAATACACTTTGCAAACTTTGAAAGGTTTCTTCAAAAGTTGTTGACGATTTTTTGAGGTAGAGTATTTGTTGAGTTCCTTCACTTTAGCAACAAGCCTCTTTACACGCTTCACTACAATATTGATTTCAGTAGTATGTATACCAGCAATATCGTAGATCTCCTTCACTTCTTTGCCAATTAATGAAGATCTTCCACGCACCGAGGAACATTCTCCGAATTTCAGCTGATAATCATACGCACGAAAAACGTCAGCAGAAGTGAGCAACTGACTTTTAGGCATTGGCTGTGAGTTACCAAATATCGAGTGTTCAGTTGAACTCCTTGTGGTCAAGTTCAATGTTCAAATATATGTTGCTGTTCAAATACACGTATCGATAAGTCAAGATATGAATCTAAATTAGTAACATTACAATATATTCCAATTATTGTTGACATCAAATTCACTGTTGTTGAATACTAGAGATCTGAAACACACCAAAATGCAAAGTTTAAAAATCAGTAGGTCACAATTTAAAGTATAAATTATAAGGAAATATACACAATAGGCGTCTTTACTACACAGTCACAGTAGGCTAAGACAAAACCAGGGACGAGGCGTGACGTATACAAGGGTGTTACCGGTGATTTTTGATACAACAACTTTCTTTTACGTACAATTCTTCAACCGATAACTTAAATATTACATGCTAACGTATATCAACTATGTAGACTACTTATAGTAGGTATGTGATATGAAAATTGTATATTATATAAACCATGTGTTCTTCTTATTATTTAACTCTATGTGAAAAGGCAAAAGTAGTGATCTTATTATAATAAATATTGAATGTAAATATTGTTGAGCAACTAAAAATGCTTTAAATGCCCACTTTTTTGTTTTTGTTTGTTTTGTTTTTTCACAACTTTTGTAGTTATTTGTAAGACTGTTGCCGCAGGCAACACGGGTAACATGGACCCCTCGCCGCTGGACAAAACTAAAAGTTGCAACATGTAGACGACTTCAGACATTTTTTTGCAAATTACTTATTGAATACCTAGTACCTTATGCAACTTTTCCATGATGTCTCAAGAAAAAATTTGTATGACTCACCCTAATATATATATATATATATATATATATATATATATAATTTATGTAAAGTATAGATACTATTTAAAACAGGGTGCAACACCATTAATACATTCAGGGTATTAATCTTTCTTCAAGTTGTTCATGTTAACATTAATATCTAATCTGTGCACTAGACATATACAATATCATGCAGAAAACCGACAGCGTCATTTCTTTCACGTGGAGTGCGCACTTCAAGTAATCGTACTTCAGTATTCTATTGTACTTCGTATATCTTCAGTATCCTATTGTACTCCGTAATTTTTTTACTTCAAACACTACTCTTGTACATGATATCATATAATCTCTTTCTGCATTTCCCCCCAATAATCAAATATTACAAAAAAGTAACTATATTCGTTGTCTACCAGATTGTAATTAACTGACTCTAACGTTTTATAATAGAACCCTGTGATCAAGAATACACAGATGTTCAAAATTTAAAATCGATTAAACCTCGATAAGCTAGTGCGAACTGATTTACCATTTCCAAAAAAAAAAACATGACAAACACGATAAGACAATACGAGAACCTCCAGTCAAAGCAAGTTAAATTAAATCTTATAGAAAATCACGCAAAATAAATTAGTGAAACGTGAGTGACAAAATACAAATCAAAGTTTAATAAAAATAACTGTACTGACTACTGACCTAGTTCCTATATGGGTAAAATAACTGTACTAACCTATTCTAACAGATGGGTAAAAAAACTGTACTGACCTAGTATAATTAATGGGTAAAATAACTGTACTGACCTAGTTGAACAGATGGGTAAAATAGCTGTACTGACCTAGTCTAAAACATGGGTAAAATAATTATACTGACATAGTTGAACAGACGGGTAAAATAACTGTACTGACCTAGTCTAACAGATGGGTAAAATAACTGTACTGACATAGTTGAACAGATGGGTAAAATACATATACCGACCTAGTTGAACAGATTGGCAAAATACCTCTACTGTCGTAGTTTAACAGATGGGTAAAATTAACTACGCTGACCTATTCTTACAAATGGTAAAATGTCTATACTGAGCTATTTTGAAAGATGGGTAAAATACATATACTGACCTAGTTTGACCAATGTGTAAAATACATATACTGACCTAGTTTGACCAATGGGTCAAATACCTATACTTACCTAGGTGAACAGATTGGTTCCCCGTGTCTGTCTTTTAAAAATTCCAACCTGCCATCGCCATCCCTGTACAGGTGATATACAAAGTGACCCTGGGTCAACCACGGTGGGTGTCGCCTCAAACTGGCATCGTAACTGTCGAAACTGTGACTCCCATCAGTTAATTTATTGAAATTGACCAATGAGTAATCGGTCTCGTCCATAGCATCAGTCATAGCCATGATAAATTGATGTCTTATCTTTAAAAACTAATCTAGAAAGTTGACTGACTATAGCACAACATAGCCATGATAAATTGATGTCTTATCTTTAAAAACTAATCTAGAAAGTTGACTGACTATAGCGCAACATAGCCATGATAAATTGATGTCTTATCTTTAAAAACTAATCTAGAAAGTTGACTGACTATAGCGCAACATAGCCATGATAAATTGATGTCTTATCTTTAAAAACTAATCTAGAAAGTTGACTGACTATAGCACAACATAGCCATGATAAATTGATGTCTTATCTTTAAAAACTAATCTAGAAAGTTGACTGGCTATAGCACAACATAGCCATGATAAATTGATGTCTTATCTTTAAAAACTAATCTAGAAAGTTGACTGACTATAGCACAACATAGCCATGATAAATTGATGTCTTATCTTTAAAAACTAATCTAGAAAGTTGACTGGCTATAGCACAACATTTAGAAAGAAATACCATCTATCTATATGATAGCATTCTAGACTGGAGCCCCAACACAAACCGGAAAGTTCAACGACCTAGACATTGGCTCTTCAAAATAACATAGACAATGAAGAATAACAAAAAAAAAAAAAACATTCGCAAATTCAAGTTAATAGACCTTTTCTTAATCCAAGGAACTAGACCTTTTCTTAATTCAAGTGACTAGACCATTTTCTTAATCCAAGGGACTATACCTTCTCTTAATCCAAGGAACTAGACCTTTTCTTAATCCAAGTAACTAGACCTTTTCTAAATCCAAGGAACTAGACCTTTTCTTAATCCAAGGAACTAGACCTTTTCTTCAAATGACCATTCCTAACAGAAAATAAAAACGGTAGTTAATAAAATGTAGCTCCCTCAGTGAATATGACATAGAACCAAACAATAACAAATGAGGAAGGTTGAAAAGCAAATACAGTCCGTGATCCGATTAATTATGACTATAAAGCTGTCACAACTGACAGGCACACTGCCGTGAGAACTACACACCAATGTATCCCAGGACATGCACATTCAATCAATAGAAAAGTAAACAATATGAAGCATTACACATAAAGAAACGAACGTACACATTTGGCAGCAAGCATAAAGAAAAAGATATATAACAGAAAACCCCCTAGAGAAGGTGAGGGTGGAGATCTATAAATAACCACATTGACGTCACGATAGAATATCTTGCCAAAAGTTTTGCACTGCTAACAACTCACTTTAATGTGAGGTGAAGGATTTTCCTTGTTTACAATGATTGTTGATTTTTGTTAACTTCAAAAAGATAACAGTAAATGAGATGAGAAGTTATTAAAAGGTTATACATGAAACATTAATTTTAATTGCTCCGTTGGGGGTGGTGGATTTTAGGTGCGAAGTGCCGTGATACCTCCGTATACGGACTTAATATGAAACGTTCCAATTCCAATTCGTTCAATTTCACAAATGATATAAAATAATTAAATTCACACAAAACACACCTATAGTGTAAGTAAGAAATTAAGAAAGTAAGAAGCCGAATTGAACGTGCGCGCGGGTGCTGTATCGTGCCACACCAACTGACTCAGTGCTGCAAAATGTCATAATGAAGTAATTATTTTTTACTTTTCAGTTCATTTTTATAAAAGCTTTTTTTGTAATGCTTCGTTTTGATTTAACATTGAGAGAATTAATTACTGTTTAAACAAATAATCCTAAGTTATTAGCGTTGACGGGTAAAACGCAGGCCTGGATTAACCATTAGGGAAACAATGCACGTGCATAAGGCACCAAGCGTTAGGGGGGGGGGACACCATAAGTCCTCAAAAGAAATGTGTATATTGTGTAATCGACATGACATTAGCCAATCGCAAATATAATAATGAATCGCACATTATTTAACCTTTAACCTTTGGCCTGGTGGTAAAATATCTCACACCCAGTTTTTTTTGCTATTTTTCTTCGAGGTTTTTATGTGCTATTTTTTTTTTACTTTTTAGGATATGTTGGTGCTACGCTGTGCTAAGTAACCCACTAATGCGACAAACGCACTTCAGTTTTAGTATTCTAGTAAAAACAACTGTGAATAGTGCTAATTTGTCGACGTGACATTGACTGACTGTACTTTTGTAAAACGGCTTAAACTACTTTATATTTGAAAGAATTGAAGAAGCTGCAAAAGAAATAACACCAGGTGTGGATTATAAGTCAACTTTGACCCGTAATCGTAAACGAAAGACAGCGGTCACTGATTATCATGCCCCGGAGGTATCTCTGAATGCCGAGACAAATTATCACTTATCTCACTTTCGACGCCACTCGTTGATAAAACTTGAGACATAGATGAGTACTTGAGGACAGGTGTATTATGAATGACACAGCAGTTCGATTTTCTAGTTTGATCGATTATCACAAACATTTCAGTATTGTC
>JAGDYQ010000016.1:7394061-7480438 GCA_021962125.1 Bulinus truncatus | reverse complement strand
ACTCACTACACACACTCACTACACTCACTACACTTCACTCACTACACTCACTACAATACACTCACTACACTCACTACACTACACTCACTACACTCACTCACTACACTCACTACACTACACTCACTACACTCACTACACTGCACTCACTACACTTCACTCACTACACTCACTCACTACACTCACTCACTACACTCACTCACAACACTATCACTCACTACACTCACTACACACATTACACTCACTACACTCACCCACTTCACTCACTACCCACACTTCACACATTACACTCACTACACTCACCCACTACACTCACTACACTCACTACACTCACTAACTACACTCACTTCAAACATTACACTCACTACATACACTCACTACACTCACTCACTGCACTCACTACACTTCACTCACTACACTCACTCACTGCACTCACTACACTTCACTCACTACACTTCACTCACTACACTGCACTCACTACACTCACTCACTACACTCACTCACTACACTCACACTACACTTCACTCACTACACTCACTACACACATTACACTCACTACACTCACTACACTCACCCACTTCACTCACTACCCACACTTCACACATTACACTCACTACACTCACCCACTACACTCACTACACTCACTACACTCACTACACTCACTCACTACACTCACTACACTACACTCACTACACTCACTCACTACACTCACTCACTACACTCACTCACTACACTTCACTCACTACACTCACTACACAAGTTACACTCACTACACTCACTAACTACACTCACTACACTCACTCACTACACTCACTACTCACATCACTACACTCACTACACTTCACTCACTACCCACACTTCACACATTACACTCACTACACTCACCCACTACACTCACTACTTTCACTACACTCACTCACTACACTCACTACACTCACTCACTACATTACACTCACTACACTCACTCAACACATTACACTCACTACACTCACTCACTACACTCACTACACTCACTCACTACACTCACTACACACACTCACCCACTACACTACACTCACTACACTCACACATTACACTCACTACACTTCACTCACTACACTCACTCACATTACACTCACTACACTCACTCACTACACTCACTCACTACACTCACTCACTACACTCACTCACTACTCTCAATTACTACACTTCACTTACTACACTCACTACACACATTGCACTCACTACACTCACCCACTTCACTCACTACCCACACTTCACACATTACACTCACTACACTCACTCACTGCACTCACTACACTTCACTCACTACACTCACTGCACTCACTGCACTTCACTCACTACACTTCACTCACTACACTCACTCACTACACTCACTCACTACTCTCAATTACTATACTTCACTCACTACACTCACTACACACATTACACTCACTACACTCACCCACTTCACTCACTACCCACACTTCACACATTACACTCACTACACTCACCCACTACACTCACTACACTCACTACACTCACTAACTACACTCACTCACTACACTTCACTCACTACATTCACTACACACATTACACTCACTACACTCACTACACTCACTCACTACACTCACTCACTACACTCACTACACACATTACACTCACTACACTCACCACACTCACCCCTACACTCACTACCCACACTTCACATATTACACTCACTACACTCACTACACTCACCCACTACACTCACTACACTCACCCACTACACTCACTACACACACTTACTACACTCACTACACTCACTCACTACACTTCACTCACTACACACATTACACTCACTACACTCACTAACTACACTCACTACACTCACTCACTACACTCACTACACACATTACTCTCACTACACTTCACTCACTACCCACACTTCACACATTACACTCACTACACTCACTCACTACACTTCACTCACTACACTCACTCACTACACTCACTCACTACTCTCAATCACTACACTCATTCACTACACTCACTCACTACAGTCACCCACTACACTCACTCACTACACTCACTACACACATTACACTCACTACACTTCACTCACTACACTTCACTCACTACACTCACTACACACATTACACTAACTACACTTCAGTCACTACCCTCACTTCACACATTACACTCACTACACACACTCACTACACTCACTCACTAAACTTCACTCACTACACTCACTACACACATTACACTCACTACACTTCACTCGCTACCCTCACTTCACACATTACACTCACTACACACACTCACTACACTCACTCACTGCACTCACTACACTTCACTCACTACACTCACTGCACTCACTACACTTCACTCACTACACTTCACTCACTACACTCACTCACTACACTCACTCACTACTCTCAATTACTACACTTCACTCACTACACTCACTACACACATTACACTCACTACACTCACCCACTTCACTCACTACCCACACTTCACACATTACACTCACTACACTCACCCACTACACTCACTACACTCACTACACTCACTAACTACACTCACTCACTACACTTCACTCACTACATTCACTACACACATTACACTCACTACACTCACTCACTACACTCACTCACTACACTTACTACACACATTACACTCACTACACTCACCACACTCACCCCTACACTCACTACCCACACTTCACATATTACACTCACTACATTCATTCACTACACTCAGTAGACTCACTCACTACACTCACTCACTACACATATTACACTCACTACACTTCACTCACTACACTCACTACACACATTACACTCACTACACTTACTACACTTCACTCACTACACTCACTACACACATTACACTCACTACACTTCAGTCACTACCCTCACTTCACACATTACACTCACTACACACACTCACTACACTCACTCTTTACACTTCACTCACTACACTCACTACACACATTACACTCACTACACTTCACTCACTACCCTCACTTCACACATTACACTCACTACACACACTCACTACACTCACTCACTGCACTCACTACACTTCACTCACTACACTTCACTCACTACACTCACTCACTACACTCACTCACTACTCTCAATTACTACACTTCACTCACTACACTCACTACACACATTACACTCACTACACTCACCCACTTCACTCACTACCCACACTTCACACATTACACTCACTACACTCACCCACTACACTCACTACACTCACTACACTAACTAACTACACTCACTCACTACACTTCACTCACTACATTCACTACACACATTACACTCACTACACTCACTCACTACACTCACTCACTACACTCACTACACACATTACACTCACTACACTCACCACACTCACCCCTACACTCACTACCCACACTTCACATATTACACTCACTACACTCACTACACTCACCCACTACACTCACTACACTCACCCACTACACTCACTACACAAACTTACTACACTCACTACACACATTACACTCACTACACTCACCCACTTCACTCACTACCCACACTTCACACATTACACTCACTACACTCACTCACTGCACTCACTACACTTCACTCACTACACTCACTGCACTCACTACACTTCACTCACTACACTTCACTCACTACACTCACTCACTACACTCACTCACTACTCTCAATTACTACACTTCACTCACTACACTCACTACACACATTACACTCACTACACTCACCCACTTCACTCACTACCCACACTTCACACATTACACTCACTACACTCACCCACTACACTCACTACACTCACTACACTCACTAACTACACTCACTCACTACACTTCACTCACTACATTCACTACACACATTACACTCACTACACTCACTCACTACACTCACTCACTACACTCACTACACACATTACACTCACTACACTCACCACACTCACCCCTACACTCACTACCCACACTTCACATATTACACTCACTACACTCACTACACTCACCCACTACACTCACTACACTCACCCACTACACTCACTACACACACTTACTACACTCACTACACTCACTCACTACACTTTACTCACTACACACATTACACTCACTACACTCACTAACTACACTCACTACACTCACTCACTACACTCACTACACACATTACTCTCACTACACTTCACTCACTACCCACACTTCACACATTACACTCACTACACTCACTCACTACACTTCACTCACTACACTCACTCACTACACTCACTCACTACTCTCAATCACTACACTCATTCACTACACTCACTCACTACAGTCACCCACTACACTCACTCACTACACTCACTACACACATTACACTCACTACACTTCACTCACTACACTTCACTCACTACACTCACTACACACATTACACTCACTACACTTCAGTCACTACCCTCACTTCACACATTACACTCACTACACACACTCACTACACTTCACTCACTACACTCACTACACACATTACACTCACTACACTTCACTCGCTACCCTCACTTCACACATTACACTCACTACACACTCTCACTACACTCACTCACTGCACTCACTACACTTCACTCACTACACTCACTGCACTCACTACACTTCACTCACTACACTCACTCACTACACTCACTCACTACTCTCAATTACTACACTTCACTCACTACACTCACTACACACATTACACTCACTACACTCACCCACTTCACTCACTACCCACACTTCACACATTACACTCACTACACTCACCCACTACACTCACTACACTCACTACACTAACTAACTACACTCACTCACTACACTTCACTCACTACATTCACTACACACATTACACTCACTACACTCACTCACTACACTCACTCACTACACTTACTACACACATTACACTCACTACACTCACCACACTCACCCCTACACTCACTACCCACACTTCACATATTACACTCACTACATTCATTCACTACACTCAGTAGACTCACTCACTACACTCACTCACTACACATATTACACTCACTACACTTCACTCACTACACTCACTACACACATTACACTCACTACACTTACTACACTTCACTCACTACACTCACTACACACATTACACTCACTACACTTCTGTCACTACCCTCACTTCACACATTACACTCACTACACACACTCACTACACTCACTCTTTACACTTCACTCACTACACTCACTACACACATTACACTCACTACACTTCACTCACTACCCTCACTTCACTCACTACACTCACTACACTCACTCACTGCACTCACTACACTTCACTCACTACACTTCACTCACTACACTCACTCACTACACTCACTCACTACTCTCAATTACTACACTTCACTCACTACACTCACTACACACATTACACTCACTACACTCACCCACTTCACTCACTACCCACACTTCACACATTACACTCACTACACTCACCCACTACACTTACTACACTCACTACACTCACTAACTACACTCACTCACTACACTTCACTCACTACATTCACTACACACATTACACTCACTACACTCACTCACTACACTCACTCACTACACTCACTACACACATTACACTCACTACACTCACCACACTCACCCCTACACTCACTACCCACACTTCACATATTACACTCACTACACTCACTACACTCACCCACTACACTCACTACACTCACCCACTACACTCACTACACACACTCACTACACTCACCCACTACACTCACTACACACACTCACTACACTCACTACACTCACTCACTACACTTCACTCACTACACACATTACACTCACTACACTCACTAACTACACTCACTACACTCACTCACTACACTCACTACACACATTACTCTCACTACACTTCACTCACTACCCACACTTCACACATTACACTCACTACACTCACTCACTACACTTCACTCACTACACTCACTCACTACACTCACTCACTACTCTCAATCACTACACTCATTCACTACACTCACTCACTACAGTCACCCACTACACTCACTCACTACACTCACTACACACATTACACTCACTACACTTCACTCACTACACTTCACTCACTACACTCACTACACACATTACACTCACTACACTTCAGTCACTACCCTCACTTCACACATTACACTCACTACACACACTCACTACACTCACTCACTACACTTCACTCACTACACTCACTACACACATTACACTCACTACACTTCACTCACTACCCTCACTTCACACATTACACTCACTACACACACTCACTACACTCACTCACTGCACTCACTACACTTCACTCACTACACTCACTGCACTCACTACACTTCACTCACTACACTTCACTCACTACACTCACTCACTACACTCACTCACTACTCTCAATTACTACACTTCACTCACTACACTCACTACACACATTACACTCACTACACTCACCCACTTCACTCACTACCCACACTTCACACATTACACTCACTACACTCACCCACTACACTCACTACACTCACTACACTCACTAACTACACTCACTCACTACACTTCACTCACTACATTCACTACACACATTACACTCACTACACTCACTCACTACACTCACTCACTACACTTACTACACACATTACACTCACTACACTCACCACACTCACCCCTACACTCACTACCCACACTTCACATATTACACTCACTACACTCACTACACTCACCCACTACACTCACTACACACACTCACTACACTCACTACACTCACTCACTACACTTCACTCACTACACACATTACACTCACTACACTCACTAACTACACTCACTACACTCACTCACTACACTCACTACACACATTACTCTCACTACACTTCACTCACTACCCACACTTCACACATTACACTCACTACACTCACTCACTACACTCATTCACTACACTCACTCACTACACTCATTCACTACTCTCAATCACTACACTCACTCACTACACTCACTCACTACAGTCACCCACTACACTCACTCACTACACTCACTCACTACACTAACTCACTACATTCACTCACTACACTCACTCACTACATTCACTCACTACACTCACTACACTTCACTCACTACACTCACTACATACATTACACTCACTACACTCACTACACTCACCTACTACACTCACTCACTACACTCACTCACTACACTTCACTCACTACTCTCATTCACTACACTCACTAACTACACTCATTTACTACACTAATTTATTACACTCACTCACTACACTTACACACTACACTCACTCACTACATTCACTTACTAAACTCAATAAACTCACTCACTACTCACTAGTCTTCACTCACTACACTCACTTCACACATTACACTCACTCAATCCACTCACTCACTACACTCACTACATACATTACACTCACTACCCACCCACTCACTACACTCACCTACTACACTCACTCACTACACTCACTCACTACACTTCACTCACTACTCTCATTCACTACACTCACTAACTACACTCATTTACTACACTAATTTATTACACTCACTCACTACACTTACACACTACACTCACTCACTACATTCACTTACTAAACTCAATAAACTCACTCACTACTCACTAGTCTTCACTCACTACACTCACTTCACACATTACACTCACTCAATCCACTCACTACACACACTCACTACACTCACTCACTACACTTCACTTACTACACTCACTACACACATTACACTCACTACACTTCACTCGCTACCCTCACTTCACACATTACACTCACTACACACACTCAATACACTCACTCACTGCACTCACTACACTTCACTCACTACACTCACTGCACTCACTACACTTCACTCACTACACTTCACTCACTACACTCACTCACTACACTCACTCACTACTCTCAATTACTACACTTCACTCACTACACTCACTACACACATTACACTCACTACACTCACCCACTTCACTCACTACCCACACTTCACACATTACACTCACTACACTCACTCACTACACTCATTCACTACACTCACTCACTACACTCACTCACTACTCTCAATCACTACACTCACTCACTACACTCACTCACTACAGTCACCCACTACACTCACTCACTACACTCACTCACTACACTAACTCACTACATTCACTCACTACACTCACTCACTACACTCACTCACTACACTCACTACACTTCACTCACTACACTCACTACATACATTACACTCACTACACTCACTACACTCACCTACTACACTCACTCACTACACTCACTCACTACACTTCACTCACTACTCTCATTCACTACACTCACTAACTACACTCATTTACTACACTAATTTATTACACTCACTCACTACACTTACACACTACACTCACTCACTACATTCACTTACTAAACTCAATAAACTCACTCACTACTCACTAGTCTTCACTCACTACACTCACTTCACACATTACACTCACTCAATCCACTCACTCACTACACTCACTACACACATTACACTCACTACACTCACCCACTACACTCACTCACTACACTTCACTCACTACACACATTACACTCACTACACTCACTAACTACACTCACTACACTCACTCACTACACTCACTACACACATTACTCTCACTACACTTCACTCACTACCCACACTTCACACATTACACTCACTACACTCACTCACTACACTCATTCACTACACTCACTCACTACACTCACTCACTACTCTCAATCACTACACTCACTCACTACACTCACTCACTACAGTCACCCACTACACTCACTCACTACACTCACTCACTACACTAACTCACTACATTCACTCACTACACTCACTCACTACACTCACTCACTACACTCACTACACTTCACTCACTACACTCACTACATACATTACACTCACTACACTCACTACACTCACCTACTACACTCACTCACTACACTCACTCACTACACTTCACTCACTACTCTCATTCACTACACTCACTAACTACACTCATTTACTACACTAATTTATTACACTCACTCACTACACTTACACACTACACTCACTCACTACATTCACTTACTAAACTCAATAAACTCACTCACTACTCACTAGTCTTCACTCACTACACTCACTTCACACATTACACTCACTCAATCCACTCACTCACTACACTTACTACATACATTACACTCACTACCCACCCTTCATACATTACACTCACTACACTCACTCACTACTCTTTACACTCACTACACTCACTACATACATTACACTCACTACCCACACTTAATACATTACACTCACTACACTCCCTCACTACACTCACTCACTACACTCACTACACCCACTCACTACACTCACTTACTACACTCACTCACTACACGTATTAAACTTGAGTGGAACGAAATTACTTTATGTTTCGAGGTTTTCACACACAATGTTTTTAAAACAGAAATGTAATTCTTTCCCCCCTCCTTACCCTGACCCTTTCCTCGCCCCTGACCTGCATGAATACCCCCCTCGTAAACCTCTGTCCCATCACTTAAATCTGCCGACAAGGAACACTGCTCTAAAACAAGCTGTTTATGTTGGTACATTTTTGTTTGCGGGGTCCCTGCGGTCGTTGTCTAATGGCATGATCACCTACTGATTTCTGGCAAGTATTTATATTTGTCCCAGTCACGTGGTCTCACAGGGCGCACACGACACATCAAGTAATGATAACCAAACACGTACAGCGACAACAGGCTACTACAAAGCAATATTATAAAACATAATACATCAAGACAGAATAGTTACCTGGGGCGTGGTATTTCTAACAAGAACTCAGGACTGAGGTGGTCGAACATCTAAGTCCTTCCACGCTAACAGCCTGTTTCCCCACGCCCCGGCTCGAGTCTGACTGTACTCTCTCAGAGCCTGTATCCAACCGACTAACTAACGCCAACTGCCTGACCCACGCCAACTGCCCGGAAGTTCAGCCACGCACATCCACAGTGCGAACACCTGGGAATACAAAGCCTTTGTCTATCCTACTTATTATCTCCCCCTCGTGTGATGGGGCAATGTAGACATGGTATGGCTTGATTTCATTTACCAACTCACAGAATGTGACAGCCGATAAGGAACACTGCTCTAAAACAAGTTGTTTATGTTGGTACATCTTTGTTTGCATAAAATGAAATATAAAAGTCACAGTATTTGGTTAATTTTTAAAGTGTCATGAATTTAAACAAAATAATAATAATTAAAAACAACATCTTTTTATCAAAATGCACAAAAAAGTATTTAAAAAATCTTAAGATATAACAGGTAAATAAAAGCGTTGACGCCAGTTCATACCTCTAGTAATGTACGAAAACGAAACAATTATAGCATCAAAATATTCTGGACTTAGTATGTCCTTCAACTCTATTCAGGATTACTTAAATTATACTAAAAGTCTTTAAATTACATTCAGTGAAAAATTGCAAATTATATAATTAAAAATCACAACTGGATTTATTTTATTCAATATAATGTCTATAAATAGTTGTATGATAGAAAGTCTATATATATAGATTTATAATTTTACATTTATTGATGTAGACATAACGATAGATAGAAATATGATAGATACATAGATGATATAAATTGGTATATTTGTTTATTACCCGTAGCCATCAGTAAAGACAAGGTCCAGAGGTATCTTAACAGAATTTCATGCATTTACTCCAACATTGACCTTCTAGTTTGTCACGGACACAAATTTGGTAAGTCACAACACTAGCACATTGACAACATTAACAACTTTATCGAAACGACAGATTCAACAAATGTAGCATTGATCTATAAAGTTTGAAGTTTGATATTTCAACAGCCATGATAAAAACAATGATTCAAAACAAAAAAAACGGATAATTTTAATAATAAAAGAGAATCACCAAATGTCATAAACATGATTGTAAAAATTGTAATTGTTAGCATTTAACTAATATATATGTTTCAGTCATTGTCAACATTTAACTAATATGTCTGTTTCAATCATTGTCAACATTTAAATAATATTTTAATATCTAGTATTTTGATGAACGTAATATTTTCATGTGTGAAGTACAAAAATTGCCAACAAAAGAAAAAATATTCTGAGACCAAATCATTGTTGTTCTATAGAGTTAATGTTGTTCTATAGAGTTAATGTTGTTCTATATAGTTAGTGTTGTTCTATAGAGTTAATGTTATTCTATAGAGTTAATGTTGTTCTATAGAGTTAATGTTGTTCTATAGAGTTAATGTTGTTCTATAGAGTTAATGTTGGAACTAATGGAACAAGAGTCGCTGAAGTCTTTTCAAATACTTAACCAGCACTGCGTTTGACAAGACCACTAACTTCAATGCTGACGTTTTCTGTTCTTCAACGTGTTAAAAGCTTGTTACGATCAACCTGGTCGCGGAAACCACTTTCTGCACCAGGAAATGCTGGCTCATAAAGAACCCTGACGAAACGCCAAAAAAAGTGCAGCCATGTTGGCGGTTTCCCCGCCTATTAAGGCGAATTTTACTGAACCTTATTACGGCTTCTTCTAAAGATAATTAAATTATTTAAGTTAAAAGTTCGGCATTAAATAATAAATGAAGTGAATGATGTTTGAATTCAATTATAAACCCAGTCGAAAATCTTTTTTTTCTATCGATTAACATTTTAATATTCATTAAACTGTAATTACTTATTAAACATATGTTTTAAATTAATGTTATTCTTTCCTAAACAAATGGGCCCTAGAGCACCAGCACTATCCTCCTTTTAAACAAACTTGTGATATTTTCAGAGATTTGAACTCTGACGACATTAACTAACACTTTGAATACACTAAGGGTAGAATTTTTTTAAACATTATACATATAGACTAATATCCTCATATGAATTTGTTTTATATGTCTACTATTTCAAATAAATTTGAATTGTCTGAATGTGTAATAAGTTTCGCCATTTTGTTTCCACAATCAAGCCCTTGTTTAATGCAGTTAATCATTTGCGACAGTTTTAATTCCTCTAAGCTGAAACTTGTTTTAAAAATTAACCTGAATTTGTGTTGATTTTTGCACTTTTCAAAATTTCTCCCGAACTGTGTAGATACAATAACATCAAGCCAAAAAATATTTAAGCAAATTATATATCATTGGTAAAATCATTTATTATTATTTTTGTTAAATTGATATAAATCTTACGCATTTACGAAGTTCTGCAGTTATGCAGTTCTACAGTTATACAGTTCTACATACAAACATATGTGCCTCCATACATATGTATATACGTCCGTACATATAAACATAGCTCACCTTCACATTCAACCAATGAAAAGTGTGGTCATATAATTTCATTTATTCTCAGGGCCAGTCACAATAGCCCTAGACGGTAAGTTAACTATTAAAAAAAAAAAGTAAAGTTCCCTTAACCCTAGCGGGCCATCGGGGCAGTTGAAGTGTAGAGTTCACCTGTTTCTATAACCTCGGCATATGAAGGGATTGTGTGGTTAGCACAACGCCCAGCCGCATTAACTCCCCCAACTTAAAGTCAGGTACCCATTTAAAGCTGGGTGGCAGAGAAAGTAATGGGTCGCTGAGCTTGACCCATGACCCATATGACCCATCAAATTCTTGACCCAGACCCATCATGACCCATGACCCATTGAATGTTGTTATTTTCAAGATGGCAGCCGTCGCCATAGAAACCATTTTGAAATTTTAAAAAATCGCGCGACAACGGGTTTTTTTTAGGGTCGGGCGGAGACTAAGGATGGGTCGTGGGTCAGGGAACATTGACCCATGACCCATGTGCCCCATCCAATTTTGCGACCCATTTGACCCATTGACTCATTACTTGCTCTGCTGGGTGGACTTGGGGACTTATACAATGACCGGGAAAAATCCCTAGGTTCTCACTAAGATTTGAACCCGGTACCCTCCGGTCGACAGTCGAGCGCTCTACACAGCACGACCAACCGTCCCCACCATAGACTGTAAGTTAACTATTTATCCTAAGGGCTAGTCACAATAGCCCTAGACTGTAAGTTAACTATCCTCAGGGCCAGTCACAATAGACCTAGACTGTAAGTTAACTATTTATCCTCAGGGCCAGTCACAATAGACCTAGACTTAAGTTAACTATTTATCCTCAGGGCCAGTCACAATAGCCCTAGACTGTAAGTTAACTATTGATGACGTACCTATTGGTCTAGCCCTTCAGGATCATTCACCTTTCCGATACGTTTGTCAGAGGGCGTGGTTGGAAGTTGTTCCAGATGTTAGTCTTCCGGTGTCAGTGCTTAACAAAGTTTTAGAGCCACGGGTAAAGTATACGACTTCGTTATGTCATTTGTATGTTATACTGTCATTTTTATGATCGTTTGTTAGTTTAAATGAAGCTATGCCACCTTAAAGTACTAGTTTAAAAATTAAACTTTCAACACATATTGTAAGAAAAGTGTAATTTTTGTCAACTCAAAAAGTTATTCTATAAATGATATTATGTTTCATCCAAATGAATTTTTTTTTAAATGAAACTATGTCACCTCTAAATGTTAGCCAAAAATGAAACTGTCACCTTCTTTAATTAATAGAATAAACTTAATGTCGAAGAATACACGATTTGGTTATAAATACAATAAATGTGTTTTAAGAAAAGGGAAATTGTATGTAATAATATATAGGATGTGTAAATATTTTGTGACATATTCCATAGCCTTCATTTTTTGGTTAAATAGTTCAAATATATTTCGATAAATGTTAATAAGATTTTTAATATCTGATAATTTTTTCTAACTTAAGTTTTGTATATATAGTGACCTTGTTTATATGTTGACCGTGTTTATATATTGACCTAGTTTTTAACCCACATCGAGATTGAAGATAGCGGTATTTGCTCCGAACCAACCAGATGGGAGAATCTTTTAGAAGGTTTGTCTCAACTATCAGAGCTACAATGTCTGTCCCTACCTAACACTGTTCACGTACCTCAACTACCTAACGCAATGTGGCAACTCAGTTCTGTGTTGAACAACCTAGTCAACCTACGCAAAGTAGGTATTTCATTTCATTTATGAAAACATTACATAGAACAAAACATGTCAACTTGTCCATTTATGGACATATTATATAGAACAAAACAACAGTAGATAAAAATTTAACTTATGAAGTTTATCTTAGAAGTTTATCTTAGAAGTTTATCTTAGAAGTTTATCTATTCTTAGAATATAGTATTTCTTGTTGTTGTTTTTTCTTCCAGTTAAACCTTGCCTCGTGTACTTTAAGAGATTCACTGGAAACCTTTTTCACTTCCTTCACTCGTGATTTAACATATTTGAATCTCCGAGACTGTCGACTCACTCAGTCAGATATTGGGGCTCTAATGGATATGTGTCAATTGTCAGATTTAAAGGAACTTAACTTGAGTCGAAATAACTTGGCAACACACTCATCAATGGTAGGTTACAGTTGAACTTAACTTGAGTCGAAATAGCTTGGCATCACACTCATCAAAGGTAGGTTACAGTTGAGTTTCTCTCTCATTAAATGTCACCAGTGATAGACACACTCATCAATGGTAGGTTACAGTTGAGTTTCTCTCTCATTAAATGTCACTAGTGATAGACATACACTCATCAATGGTAGGTTACAGTTGAGTTTCTCTCTCATTAAATGTCACCAGTGATAGACATACACTCATCAATGGTAGGTTACAATTGAGTTTCTTACTCAATAAATGTTCAGGTATACTGTGATTTCCAAGCAGAAATTAGAATCCATGTATAAAACAATCTTTTCAAAAAAGAAGCGTTAAACTTATGAAATTCATTAAATAATGGATTTTCACACTAATTATTTAATTGACGAAGTCACCGTACAAGTCAGTCATGGCATCTTACAGTACTCAACATTTAGAGACGGACAAGCCAGTCATGCCATCTTACAGTACCCAACATTTAGAGACAGACAAGTCAGTCATGCCATATTACAGTACTCAACATTTAGAGACAGACAAGTCAGTCATGGCTTCTTACCGTACTCAACATCTAGAGACAGACAAGTCAGTCATGGCATATTACATATACTCAAGATTTAGAGACAGACAAGTCAGTCATGCCATCTTACAGTATTTAACATTTAGAGACAGACAAGCCAGTCATGCAATCTTACAGTACTCAACATTTAGAGACAGACAAGTCAGTCATGGCATCTTACAGTACTCAACATTTAGAGACAGACAAGTAAGTCATGGCATCTTACAGTACTCAACATTTAGAGACAGACAAGCCAGTCATGCAATCTTACAGTACTCAACATTTAGAGACAGACAAGTCAATCATGGCTTCTTACCGTACTCAACATTTAGAGACAGACAAGTCAGTCATGGCATATTACAGTAATCAACATTTAGAGACAGACAAGCCAGTCATGCCATTTTACAGTATTTAACATTTAGAGACAGACAAGCCAGTCATGGCATCTTACAGTACTCAACATTTAGAGACAGACAAGCCAGTCATGCAGTCTTACAGTACTCAACATTTAGAGACAGACAAGTCAGTCATGGCATATTACATATACTCAAGATTTAGAGACAGACAAGTCAGTCATGCCATCTTACAGTATTTAACATTTAGAGACAGACAAGCCAGTCATGCAATCTTACAGTACTCAACATTTAGAGACAGACAAGTCAGTCATGGCATCTTACAGTACTCAACATTTAGAGACAGACAAGTAAGTCATGGCATCTTACAGTACTCAACATTTAGAGACAGACAAGCAAGTCATGCAATCTTACAGTACTCAACATTTAGAGACAGACAAGTCAGTCATGGCATATTACAGTACTCAACATTTAGAGACAGACAAGCCAGTCATGCCATTTTACAGTATTTAACATTTAGAGACAGACAAGCCAGTCATGGCATCTTACAGTACTCAACATTTAGAGACAGACAAGTCAGTCATGCAGTCTTACAGTACTCAACATTTAGAGACAGACAAGCCAGTCATGCCATTTTACAGTATTTAACATTTAGAGACAGACAAGCCAGTCATGGCATCTTACAGTACTCAACATTTAGAGACAGATAAGTCAGTCATGCAGTCTTACAGTACTCAACATTTAGAGACAGACAAGTCAGTCATGGCTTCTTACCGTACTCAACATTTAGAGACAGACGAGTCAGTCATGGCATATTACAATACCCAACATTTAGAGACAGACAAGCCAGTCATGCCATTTTACAGTACTCATCATTTAGAGACAGACAAGTAAGTCATGGCATCTTACATTACCCAACATTTAGATACAGACAAGTCAGACATGTCATCTTACAGTACCCAACATTTATTTAATTTATCAGTGCATTTTTATAAAGCTTATTTTTAAAAACAAAAAGGTGTCGGGGGAGGGGGGGGTAGTAAAGTAATATCAATGAAAAATGTATCAATTGGATTTTCAGTGACTTGGGAGATTCTCGATAAATTATGATCCAGTTAAGTATCAAAAAAATTAATAGAGCCCAGAAATAATATAAATATATAATAGGTGACTTATAGAAATAGGGATCTAAACGAGGGATAAGCATTATGTATAATGTATAAACTGTGTCTGTCACCTAGTGTCTGTATGATGTTTAAACTGTGGCTGTCGCCTAGCGTCTGTATGATGTATAAACTGTGGCTGTCGCCTAGCGTCTGTATGATGTATAAACTGTGGCAGTCACCTAGTGTCTATATGATGTATAAACTGTGGCAATCACCTAGTGTCTATATGATGTATAAACTGTGGCAGTCGCCTAGTGTCTGTATGATGTATAAACTGTGCCTGTCACCTAGTGTCTCTATGATGTATAAACTGTGGCTGTGTTGTGCATGGGTTAGGATATTGTATGGGGAATAGTCGTGTACTAGTTATGAGAGCTGTGTTAGGTCAGCTGACGGGTTAAAGGGCATGGCGTGCTTTGATCACAAAAAGAGTTCATGATACTGGACAGGGGGAGTTAACGAGAGTTAACACGGGCTGGTCAGTAGTTGAAGTGTCACAGCCAGAAGTAGTCGATTGTAGAAGTTGGGCTGTGGATGTCCCCATGAGTTGTCGGGACTATTGTATTCTTGTGATGATTCAGTTTAATGTATATTGAAGGATTAAACTTACTTATTATTTTCGTTTTTGAGGAATACCTTGTTTGTTTTTCCTGATTTGGATATTTGACGTGTTTTGCTACTGTGTATTAGCGTGTGTGTTGTCCTTAGTGTTAGAGTGCTGACACACGTGACGTAGTGAAGACGTTAAACTAACGGCCCGATAAGATCCTGTACACAACCTAGTGTGGCTGTCACCTAATGTCTGTATGATGTATAAACTGTGGCTGTCCCCTTGTGTCTGTATGATGTATAAACTGTGGCTGTCGCCAAGTGTTTGTATTTCGAGCTTACTAAGCGAAACATTTTGTTCACTGGGCTCTACAGATGTCTCCCAGTTCAAATGCGTTCTAGCTCTAATGATAATGGTTTATATCGGGTATAGGCCAGGTGTGGGCAACATGCGGTCCGCCACAACGTTTTCTATGGCCCGCTGACATTTGGTAAAACATGGGTACTAAGTAGCTTACATGGATTTTGTTTAGGTATTTCAACATATTTCAGATAAACTAAAATAAAAAAAAACGTTAGGTAAGGGTAATGGTGGAGTAAGAACACTGTCCAGAGGTCCAGCTATGTATCCAATAAATCAAGTAGCACTCAAGAGTGGAGAGCACCGGCTCTAGCAGTAGCTTTATGGGGGGCTGGAGCTATGCCCCATGGCCCGCGCCTGTGTAGGGCCCAGAACTTAAAAGTTTAATATTCTATTTTATTACATCTGTAGTTAACCTAAATGCTTGTTTAAGGCTCTGCTAAGGACACACTATTAACGCCTCGCACTACTACCACCGCCTCTGGTTGTGGTGCCTATGAGGTGGCAAAAGTTAAATTTGGTCATTGTCATCAAATCACAATAACTACTTTTTGCAGTTTTACTTAACCACTGGGACTATTGTAACGTTTGAGAAAATGACCAAATAACGATCTAAGTAATTTCGATGTAGTAAGTAATTCTGAGCGCGATTTTAGGTTTGGTTTGCACCAGCTGCCAATTAAATAAATGTCCAAAGGTCTATAAATACTGGAAGATTTGAAGTGGCTGGAGAAATTAAATTTGACATGAGACAATTGTGTTGCCTTTGTCATGAGGCAGTTGTGTAAACTTTGTCATGAGACAGTTGTGTTCAATTTGTCAGGAGACAGTTGTGTTCAATTTCTCATGAGAAGTTGTGTTCAATTGGTCAGGAGACAGTTGTGTTCAATTTGTCATGAGACAGTTGTGTTAACTTTGTCATGAGACCGTTGTGTTAACTTTGTCATTAGACAGTTGTATTCAATTTTGTCATGAGAGAGTTGTGTTAACTTTGTCATGAGACAGTTGTGTTAACTTTGTCATGAGACAGTTGTGTTAACTTTGTCATGAGACAGTTTCCATTTTCAAAGAGAACAATTTGAAGCCCCACCAAACAAAATTGGCGAGTTCCATGATGAACCAAGGAAGAAGCTGTACAGTGTGTTATGAGGCTGTACAATCAACAGGCTACTTTCACCAAGCAATGGACATTCTATGATAGTGCTATGAAGACAAGATTCATGGTAAAATACAACCTAAAGAGAGACAACAAGCCGTTTTCTGATGGCGAGTTTTAAAGTGTTTGGACTCAAACATTGTGTTCAGTTTATAAATAGATTTCTGTATTCTAAAATTTGTTTTATTTTGTTTTTTCATTGTTGTTGTTTTAATTGTTTTCAGTTTACACAAAGCATTAATTAAAGTGGTATGTTAGCCAAAAACACAAACCTCTTTGGGTGATGTGGCCCGCGGCCCAAAAATGTTGCCTACCCCTAGTAAAAGCAGCAGAAATGTTTCAAGTGTAACAAAGCACTTATCGCGCACACCAGGTATATTGTTAGCCATAAATATATATATCATGGGTGCTATCTATCATAAATATATATCATTGGTGCTATCTATCATAAATATATATCATTGGCGCTATCTATCATAAATATATATCATGGGCGCTATCTATCATAAATATATATCATTGGCGCTATCTATCATAAATATATATCATTGGCGCTATCTATCATAAATATATATCATTGGCGCTATCTATCATAAATATATATCATGGGTGCTATCTATCATAAATATATATCATTGGCGCTATCTATCATAAATATATATCATGGGTGCTATCTATCATAAATATATATCATTGGCGCTATCTATCATAAATAGTTGACACAATTATTAATAATAGTAGACGCAAACTTTAATTTAGCGGAAACGAAGTATAGTAAAGTCTTTTTATGTAATCAATGAAAATATTTTATAGACTTTATTTCATTACAATTTAAAATGTTTTTCAAATGTCTATTTTAGTTGCGATTTAATAAAGTTTGTCGGTTTATGGCCTGTCGTGCAGGTAGCATTCAATTAGTGTAAGTTTATGGCCTGTCGTGCAAATAGCATTCAGCTAGTACGTGGGTTGAACACTAAACTAACCATAGTGACGCCATATTTCTTTATGCACTGTCTGTCACAAACATTTACTTGGCCAATACATAATATACATTCTGTGAAAAATATAATACATAATCAATCGTCTAGCTGGCGCACGTACGAGAGAGCGTGTGTATAACTTCCACGGCTAAAAATAGACTGGGGAATTCCAAAATTTTTGCCTCACTCAAGGGGAGTTAACTCTTGCTTGGCTAAAAATAATACTCGCCGGTCCGGGTACCGGGCCTTGGATCTAGTGAACCTATAATGCCCAACGATTGAGAAGGGGTTAACTGGAACTAACGAAACTACCCACTCCCCATCCTAACATACTCCGATTGTCTTCTACAGGTAGTCGACATGCTGACTAGAATGAAACACATAACATGTTTCTCTGTGTCCTTCTGCTCGCTGTCAGTAGAGGAGATTCGGTATGTTGTACGACATTGTATGGACTGTGGTCATCTCAAGGTTCTGTGTGTCCAGTCATTCATACCCCCACCAATATATGAGGTAAAATATACACTAAACACATTGACCTACACAAACGTCCAGATACATATTGTGAAAATTGAAATAAATTTTAAAATATATCAGCATTCGAAGCTATGTCATATTGAAGCTATAAGTCGTACTGAAGATATAGGTCGTATTGAAGCTATAAGTCGTAATGAAGATATAAGTCGTATTGAAGCTATAAGTCGTATTGAAGCTATAAGTCGTAATGAAGATATAAGTCGTAATGAAGATATAAGTCGTAATGAAGATATAAGTCGTAATGAAGATATAAGTCGTAATGAAGATATAAGTCGTAATGAAGCTATAAGTCGTCATCATCATTGCCCGTCACTCCTAAGCGAAACCACCAACTAAAGATCTCCAGCGACTTCTATCCTGAGCCATTCTCTCCAGCTGCTTCCAGCTGAACCCCATCCTGGTGATGTCTGCTTCAAATTCTCGCCTCCAGGTGTTTCTAGACCGACCTCTCTTTCTTTTTCCTTGAGGATTCCAATTCAATGCTTGCCTAGTGATGTTGCTTGCCGGCTTTCGAAATGTGTGGCCTATCCATCCCCACCTTCTCTTCCTGATCTCCTCTTCTATTGAAGCTTGGCCGGTTCGTTCTAAGAGGCTGGCATTGGTGATGGTGTCAGGCCATCGTATTTGGAGAACTTTCCTAAGGCAGCTGTTGATAAAGGCCTGGACTCTCTTAGTGGTGGTCTTCGTAATCATCCAGGTCTCAGCTCCATATAATAGGACTGACTTTACATTGGTATTGAACAGGCGAATTTGGAATTTCAGATGTTCTTGAGCTGGATAAAAGCGGCTCTTGCTTTTCCGACCCTTGCTTTGACATCTGCATCTGTTCCACCCTGCTGATCTATGATGCTACCCAGATAAGTAAAGGACTCTACTTCCTCCAGTTTACTTCCGTTTAGGGTGACTGCATTTGTGCTGGTGGACTTAATTTTCAGGATGTGTGTATGCTAAGGCCGACCTCCTTTGCAGTGGCATTCACAAGATTTGTTTTCTCTTGCATCTGTTGATAGCTATGTGTAAGGAGAGCAAGGTCATCTGCAAAGTCCAGGTCATCCAGCTGTTTTAGCAAAGTCCATTGGATTCCATTTCTTCTTTCCCTGGTGGATTTCTTCATAATCCAGTCTATAGCCAGTAGGAAAAGGAATGGGGAAAGCAAGCATCCTTGTCTGACTCCTGTTCGTACCTGGAAGCTGTCTGTTAGCTGCCCTCCATGGATAACTCTGCATGACATACCCTCATATGATTTCTCGATCAGTTTAACTATTTTTAAGGGGACACCATAATGTCGAAGAAGTTTCCAGACGATTTCTCGATCTACACTGTCGAACGCTTTCTCAAAGTCAATAAAGTTGATGTATAGCGGCGAGTTCCACTCCAGGGACTGCTCAACTATGATGCGGAGCGTTGCAATCTGGTCTGTGCATGACCTGTTTTGACGGAAACCTGCCTGTTCGTCTCTCAGCTGTGTCTTTTATCCTCTCCAAAAGGACTCGGTTGAAGACTTTGCAGCAATGTGATGCCCCTGTAGTTGTTGCAGTCGCTAAGGTCACCTGTTTTTGGGAAGCATGGTGAGATATCCTTCCTTCCAGTTTGTTGGTACGTCTTCTTCCTCCCATATCCTTTCAAAGAGTGGGTACAACATCTCCACTGTCGTATTGAGGTCTGCCTTTAGTGCTTCTGCTGGGATGTCATCTGGTCCAGCTGCTTTCCCATTTTTTATCAGGGTGATGGCTTTTCTGATCTCCTCTTTGGTTGGCTTGTCACAGTTGATTGGCAGATCTGCTATGGCTGGTTCAATGACAGGGGGTTCAGTGGTGCTGGTCTGTTCAGGAGTTCCTCAAAGTGCTCAGCCCATCTATTCAACTGCTGATCTAATTCATTAATAGCTTTCCCTTGCTTGTCTTTGACAGGTCTTTCTGGTTTGTTGGTCTTCCCTGAAAGTCTCTTTGTTATGTCATATAAAATTTTCATGTTTCCACTGTAAGCTGCCTGTTCTGCTTCAGCTGCCAAGCCATCCACATAGTCTTTCTTGTCTTTCCTAATACTTCTTTTCACTTTGTTGTGTGCTTCCGTGTATTCTTCTTGAGCTTTGCCTTTAGCTGATCTAGTTTTACTGTTGTTGACTGTTGCTTTCTTCTTCCTCCTGTCCTCTATCTTATTCAGGGTATCAGTTGTGATCCACGCTTTTTGCTTCATTGGCCCCAGTACCTCTTGGCATGCTGATCTTAATGACTCTTTCACTTTCTTCCACTCATTTGATACACTGTACTCCTCTTCCACCAGTTCATGGAGCACTTCATATTTGTTCTTCAGCACCAAGTTGAACTGTTCTTTTATCTTAGGATCTTTCAGAAGGTTAATGTTGTACTTTACTCTTTTGTCTGCCGTGCTTGTCTCATATCTCTTCAGCTTCAGTTTCAATTTCGCTACAACCAGATGGTGATCAGACGCTACATCCGCCCCTCTTCTCACTTTTACATCTTGTAGGGATCTTCTAAATTTCCTGTTAATGTAAAAATGGTCTATCTGATTCTCTGTCACTTTATCCGGGGATATCCATGTATTCTTGTGGATTCTTTTATGGGGAAATATGCTCCCTCCAATGACCATGTTATTGAGTGCACAAAGGTCTGCAAATCTCTCCCCATTCTCGTTCATCGTGCCCAGAGCATGTGTGCCCATGACTTGTTCATAACCTGTGTTTTCGGACCCAATCTTTGCATTGAAATCTCCCATGAGGATGGTTACATCTTTTCCCGGGTAGGTCTCAAGTATCTTCTGTATTCTGCTGTAGAACTGGTCTTTGTCGTCTTCATCACTGTCGTTTGTTGGTGCATAACACTGGACTATATTAGTTTTGATCTTCTTCTTGGTACGGAAGGAGGCAGTAATGATTCTCGGACCGTATGCTTCCCATCCAATCAGTGCCCCCTGTGCTTTCTTGGACAGCATGAGGCCATTTCCCTGTGTGTGTGGTGCATCATTCTCTTCGTGTCCGGAGTACAGCAGCATCTCCCCTGATAACAGTCGTCTCTGTCCAGCTTGTGTCCACCTAGTCTCGCTAATGCCTAAAATGGTCAGTTTGTTTCTCTCCATCTCTGCTGCTATCTGAGCCATCTTTCCTGACTCATACATGGTCTTGACATTCCATGTGCCGATAGTGGTTTTCCTGGTTGTCAGAAGGGTAGTCGGCTTTGTGGCTTCCTTTCGGCTTTCACCACAACTAAGCTTCACGAGTCTTCGTGACGAAGAACCTTCTTCTCCCAGGACTGAAATGTATGTTTTTTCTTTAGTTCGTGTTTCTGTAGCAAAGGGGTTTTTTTTAACAGGGTGGGGTTGCTAGCCGCACGCCCAACCCTCCTCCTTTTTCAGCCGGGCTTGGGACCGTCCTTGGCGGAGTTCTATAAGTCGTATTGAAGATATAAGTCGTATTGAAGCTATAAGTCATATTGAAGATATAAGTCGTATTGAAGATATAAGTCGTAATGAAGATATAAGTCGTATTGAAGATATAAGTCGTAATGAAGATATAAGTCGTATTGAAGCTATAAGTCATATTGAAGATATAAGTCATATTGAAGATATAAGTCGTACTGAAGATATAGGTCGTATTGAAGCTATAAGTCGTAATGAAGATATAAGTCATATTGAAGATATAAGTCATATTGAAGCTATAAGTCATATTGAAGATATAAGTCATATTGAAGCTATAAGTCATATTGAAGATTGCGTATTGAATCTGTCATTATAGATACGAATTTATCCGGAACTAATAGGTATACCAGGTGATACCCTTTAACAATGAGTACTTACAGTTAATATCAGTATTTGGTTTAACCTATGAACCATGTAATCACGTGCTCAGAACATCAATTGAATGTCGGGCCGCACCGAAAGTGTTCACATTGATTATTTCAATTACAATTAAGTAAATGTATTATAAGTAGGCCTATAGCCATTTTTATTAGTCACTAGATATTAAGCCCGGCGTTGCCCGGGAAATTTAGGTGTAATGTGAAACCCCTTCCTATTCAATTTAATTCATTTAATTGGGTAAATTAGGTGCTGATTTATGCCACCTTCCTAATGTGCAGCAGTTCAACAGGAAAATTATTCATCATCTCATCGTTATCTGTTAAAATACAATCATCACTTAAGTAGGTCACGTATTCTCCCTCCAGCACGTCCATAATTTCTCCATACAAATTCTCGACGTCATCATTTTCGGGACACAAAATTGCCCTGTGGGACATGGTGTCCTTAATTGCACTTATTTTCAAATTAGTTCCATAGATTTCAGTAACTAAATTGCCAGTGCATAACATAAAATTGGGAATTTCAACCACTTCATCGCCCAAGTTATCATTATTTATTACTTTACCATTTCCTAATCTTAACACCTTTCAACATGATCATCCATTTGGTGCTCTGTCATAAGGAATACCCTGTGATATACCTCCCACCTTTATATTAGCAAATGTACTATTTATAAATAGTATAAATTCAAATTAATAAAAATGTGTACCTTCGGATGCAGAGGTTTTGTTTTTCACAAACGTAGATAGTGACTTAATTTGTATAGAAATTTGCAGAATTTCTTTTTTTTTATATTATAAACTTGACCTACGTTTGACTCATTTTGACGATTTTAAAATGCTATCTGTTGTAATTGACGACGTTAAAATGCTATCTGTTGTAATAAAAACTAATTTGTATAGAAATTTGCAGAATTTCTTTTTTTTTTATATTATAAACTTTATTTACCATTTTGACGATTTTAAAATGCTATCTGTTGTAATTGACGATGTTAAAATGCTATCTGTTGTAATAAAAACTAAAATAATTTGAATGATATTATATATTATTATTATCATTTAATATTTAGGACTTTTACAAACCACGGAAACTATTTATAACTGTAGATTTTTTATAAATAAAAATCGAATAGATTGAGCCCAAGCGCCATTTTGAATGATGTTGTCATGACTTCGCTGGTCACGTGATTACTTTATCAAATACTATTGGTTTATTTATTATTTCTGGAGGTCGTTTATTTATAGAACGGATTCCCCACACGGACGGAAGCGACCCGGACATACTTAACTGCTTTATAATGTAGAAAAGTTTAATGTAGAACAATAACATGTAAATAGAAAGTGTTGCCATGTTGCAAGCTAAAGCTAATTTGTATGAGTCAAGACGCGTTAGAATCAGAGTAAGTGATTTAAAAATTCCTTAACTATTGTCTTCATCCGACATTTTACGTGTTAAAGTAAAATTTTGTCCATGACAACAATATTAAAACCTCGGAAGGGGGGGGGGGAGTGTTGAGCAAAAATATATCAATGAAAAGCGTATTGTTTTGCTAAAAATTTAAAATCTCTAAAAATATTTTTAAAATGTACAAGTCCATGCATTATACGTGAAAATAAAGTTTTCCATCATTGTTACTAATCAAAACCAATAATCGATTATGATTTTAAGACATTTAAAAAATCTAGTGGTATTTCTCAAGGATCTTCAACTTAGTTGATAAGATCTAATAGAATAAACTGAAACACCATAAACACGGATGTTGAATTTTATTTACATGTATATGTGTTACAAAATGTATTTCTCATCCCGCGTTCAACACCCACCCCCTTTTCTTCCCGGGCAACACCCACCCCCTTTTCTGCCCGGGTATATCAACCCCCACCCCTATTATCTCTAACCCAACCCTCCTCAGTGGCACGCCCGTTGGAACACTAAACCAATGACTCGTGACGGTGGACACGTCTCCGCCGCACATCCATCTTCCCCCCCCCCTCATGAGATTAATTCCTCGGACCAAGCTAAATGATAACAGAACGTTGCGCCTTATCATATGGCACGACGTTGATGTATGTTTTCAGAGTATATTCCAATGATATAAAAGGAGATGAGTTTTAGTAATCGGGGAGCAGTACACCCCCTTGCGGGGACGAGAAGCAGTACAGCCCCTTGCGGGGACTGGACTGGGCACATTCCCCCACTCCGAGGGGTCCACGTCATACGAGTCTGTTTTAGACTCCCGACTCTAAACTTCCTTTAGAGTTATTTGTATACTTATGATTTGCATATTGTAACTTAGCGGCCCAGCTAAGAGTTCTTTTTAGAACTATATGTTTATATGTATCTGCTTTGAATAAAGTCTAAGTGTTGTTAATCGCACCCGACTTGAGTCGTTCTGTATTTATTCGTCACGTGGCTGTATGCAAATATAAATTATTGACCTCACGTATTCAGTTCAGAACTAGATTACCCACAGACAACGACTATCACAGCAGCCCTACAAAGGCGAGATTGTGACAATATGATTCTTATTTTAAAAAATGGAATTTTCTAATTTCCACACAATTGTGGATTTTTTTTTTCGGTTCTAGAAAACGGAATTAAGTGCAAGAAATACAACACAAATAAGAAGCGATATAAATTATGACATCATTCCATAATTTATGTTAATATCAAAAGACGACTTTAAAAAAAGCAAATTTGATTATATAGACCTACCTACTTCTGAGTATATAGACCTACCTACTTCTGATTATATTGACTTACCTACTTCTGATTATAGAGACCTACCTACTTCTCATTATATAGACCGACATACTTTTGATTATATAGACCTACCAACTGCTGATTATATAGACCGACATACTTCTGGGTGGTGCTTTGGTAGCGAGTTGGATGTTTAAGCTACAGCCCAATCTTCACGCTGGTTGTTACGGGTTCGATACCGGTGTGTCCAGTCACCTACATTTGTCTCCCTTGCTGGCCATTGCACTATCTACTATGGTATAACTATGGTGATGTAATATGGCCATCATAAAACCTTTCCATTACCGGGTTATGGATCTAAGATATAAATATCTCATCCTTCACACACCTTCTTCAGACAAATTAAAAAATGTCCACCCTTTCAATTGTAATTAATGTAAATGTTATTGATTTATAGTTTATCTATTATATTATCGCTAATATCTTTATTCAGGTGAAAGAAATCCTAGAAGACTGTGCCAATATCAGCACTCTACAGAAGTGTGTCGTCCTGCCTGACGCCTACGCCTTTCCTGGAACACACATTTCACAAAGAGCAGACAACCACAGACGAACCGTCTCTCTTTGTTTACAGTATCTTAATGAACTTGGTCGTTCAGATATTGAATTAGAATGATTATCTTATAGCAAGTTATTTATATATTGAATTTTGAGGGATTATTATTATCTGGCCATTTGTATATTGAATTTTGAGTGATTATCTTAATCAGTTCATTTTTACATTAAATTAGAGTGGTCATTGGACCATTGAATTTAAGTGATTACCCATAAGGGGCTGTCCATTATTTATGTCAACAAATTTTTGGCGATTTTTACCTCCCCCCCCCTTGTCAACAACATGTCAAACTTCCAGAGACCCCCACCCCCATAAAATTACGTCAACATTTGATTACCCACCCCCCCCCCACCCACTAAAAAAGGTGGCTTCCAAAATGTTTATGTGGCAAAATTAGTAGGAATATAGTTAGTTTAATTAAAATACTGAATGTTAAGCGAATGTGTAACACAGGACTACAAACGCTGCTTAATTTTCCTTTATTTAAGTAATTATATTAAATTTAAAAAAAAAGTAACATTGTTGACATCAACTTTTCTTGACCTCCCCCCTCCCCTTGTCAAAAATTGTCAAAAATTTTCTGACCCCCCCTCCCCCTATTTTGTTGAAGTAATTAATGGACAGCCCCTAACTAGTCATTTAAGTGATTAGCCACACCTGGTCATTTTAGTCATTTACGCAATAAATTTATAGTGATCATCTTTAACAAGTCATTTGTACATTGAGTTTTTAGCTATTAATTATCTGCAACTGGCCGTTTCTAATCACATGATAATAAGATATTAAAGTAATCTCCAGAGATGTTCCAGTTACTGACTCTTCATGTGAAGTACTCGATCTCCAAGTACTCAAGTTTCTCTAATTGCAAGTACGAGTACAATTTCACAATATGCGATTACGGACATAAAATGAAAGTACAAGTACTGAATTAGCAACCCATGTGCCAATTATAATTACAAATCAATTTAAACTAAATAGCAAATCAACAACACGAATAATTCACATTTTAATGATTGACAGATTATTTTCAATAAACTCAAAAAAAAAAGTTTCAAAATGATTTCCTATTTAATTAAGGTTGTCAGAAAGTTGAGCTCTTGTTGGTCATTATAATACCGCCTGACAGGAGAGCCAAACGCAGAGACACCACACAAAATATATTCTACATAATGTACTTCGCTATTTAAACAGTCCTTCACCATTGCCTATAGCTATGGGGCCGTTCACATATTATATAAAGTTTCGGGGGGGGGCAGGTTTTGTTATGTAACGCAAACATCTTTTTATAATACATATTAAAAATGAAAAAAAAAATAAAAATAAAATGTGAGTTAGAGGGGGGAGCAAAAATAATAATGTTGAAGACAAGTTTCAGCCACTAGACAAGACATGAGCAATTTGAGGTGCAGCAAGTCACTCCAAAGTAAGGGCATATCTAATAGCACTACAGCTATGATGCTTGTAAATTTATAAGTGACCATTCAGAGTATGCAAAATACTGGAAATAAATCATGGCAAGGGCTACAGACAATGATAAAAGATGGATGTTTCAGACCTATTCATAGAGAAGAGAGACGGACGTGTAAGATTACTACACACAGAACAGTCAATGCATGAAGGAAGTTACTCACTAATTAAACATGAAATGTGCGGTTAAAAAATGTTCTATATTGTAAAGGGTTTCACACTTTTTAGAAAGTTGGGTAGGAGAGAGGGCGCCAAAAAATTACTCACACAGGGTGCAACAATATCTAGATACGGCTCTGTGAATAATTGGGAACAGGAAGATTAAAGTTCATACTGTTATATAATTTTTGAGGACTGGAGATATGATCCAGTTTTTGCTAAAACTCGTTCTATAGAGAAGGACACTCGTTGTTTTAACATAGTAGTCAAATTAGAAATCAGTGATTACAATTAGCGTGCTGAGTTCCAAGCTTGTTATTTACCGTTATATTTATTTACATATGTTTATACTTTTTTTGATAAGTTTGAATTTTTTTTTGGGGGGGGGGATTTTTTATTATGTTGCTTGTTTATATTTTGTGTCTATAGAAACAATATTCAAATTTTTATGTAAACTGTATTCTAATGTGGTGAAAAACAAATATCTATTTATATAATTCTCTTCTTCGCCCAACCATGCGGGACAGCCTGCAAGACTGATATATATATTAGGGCTGCTGATTAAACTGCGTTAATTTGCGATTAACGCGTCAAAACAAATTTGCGATTAAAATTTTTAACGCAACACCTAAATGCGTTAATTTGACCAAAATTCTGAAAGTTCACCAAATCCATAAATAACGGAATTTCACGCAACAATTCGAAGTTAAAGTCCGTTCACTTATTAAGTAGATCTACCCCCACCCTGTCACAATTTACACACACCCTCACCCCCAGGTACGTGGACAAAAGCCCCAATTGTAATATAAAATGATGATGTTTTGCTATATAGCCCTTCGACAAGTGAACCTCCTGCTCCTTTCCCGGTCGATGTAAAAAGAAAAAAAAAGTTTCATTTACCAGTTTACATTATATACTGTAGTGTATTGGTGGAGGTACTGTAGTGTACTGGTGGAGGTAAAAGAACGACAAGTGTATGGTGAACTCTGTTATAATTAGGTCAAAATAATAAGATGTTATACATTTTGTATCACCATTTTTTGCGCCCAATTTTTATC
Organism: Bulinus truncatus; assembly: GCA_021962125.1. NCBI lineage: Eukaryota > Metazoa > Mollusca > Gastropoda > Planorbidae > Bulinus > Bulinus truncatus. The sequence continues at coordinate 7,450,509 of JAGDYQ010000016.1, read as the reverse complement.
GCATTTGAAAATACAGCGTCTTGCATCAGCTGCACTAATAGTTTCATGACACTTGAAATCAATGTCTAGACCTTGGTCCCATTTCTGCTATACAAAACATCAGTACACAGTTACTGTAAGTATTTTCAGAAATTATTGTATGTTACTAAGTGTTAGATGATGTGAATCAGTGCCGTGTATGGCAGCAGAATATACTTCATGAGTGGGACCAACATGGCGGAATGTCAAATAATGCTGTATGTTGATACTAGGTGTTTGCTGTTTATTTCTGACCATATTAACATGAAGCAGCTTCAGGTAAAGCAATGGGCTATAAAGGCAGAGCCTAGTCTAAGAACATTCTATAGGAGAAGACATTATATTGAAATTTTGTTATTGGTAAATTAAGTAAATAGCAACAAACAAAATGAACAGAATTTTATCACAGAGAAATGAATGTTTTGGGCGCAAACGTCGACATTTTCAAACGATGGAAAAAACAGCTCAGGTATGCATGGAAGCGACCGGTGGAAAAAGTAAGGCACGGGTTGCCAGCCAATGCTTCAATGTGCGGGACGCAAGACAATCAGTATTCAATCAACTCAAGTTCATGAGAATGATAAAAAACCTGAGAAAGTGGACGGTTGGTGAATACTACCAAGAAACGAAGTTTAGAGACTGTCGATTCGATTAACAGTGCTGGAACCATTCAGAACATTTCTGTCTAATATCCGACAAAGGCCAGTGGTTAAACAAGGAAAGGATGAGCAGTCAGAGACAAATGACGACCTCTGTTTTGAGAAGGGTAGGAACGTTGCTTAGACAGAACTGAATTTGACAAGCTATTGAAATTTTTGGGTCTAGAGGCGACCAAAGAAGTCGGAATGGCTAGCGGAAGCATTGATGAAAAAGTGGAAGCTAGACCCCAAGAAAGACAGCTGTGGCATGAAGAGCTGAGCTGCTGGGGAGTGTTAACTGAAGATGGATTGTGGACAAAACAAAAAGTCCAAAAGCCTGATAAGCCATGGGGAAATACTTATCAGATGAGCAGAGCACTCCTGCTTGAAAATGTTTGACAGTCAACTATGTGGAGTATGGCCAGCGGATGATCAGTGGTTTGAATGTGACCTCAGATTCATCGTGAGGCAGAGACAGAATGACGGTGGTCTGGAGGTAGAACAAGGTCAGGTTTGAGTAGACACAGAGACTGATCTGGCTGAAACCTGTGAGAATAATGTGACTCCACACAGAACATTGAATAACAGTCAGTGTAGCTGTGTGGACAAGACAAACTGGTCCCAGTTGGAGAACCACTCTCAAACTAAAGCAGAGTCAGGGAGAAGAACTTCCGTTGATTCCAGTGGTAGAGGATGATCCTGTCCTGGGGTTTCGAAGCAACTCTTGCGCTGAAGCTTGGTGAAGTGACAGGAAGGTTCATGGCCAGGCGTTAGAACGGATCTGGGGACGGGACCATCACCAACAAGTAGAGACTTTCCGGTACAATAAAATTTTCTATACAGACGTATAGACTTTGCTGAAAAGAAGTCAAAAAGAGCTAGAAACACTGGTAAATGAGAGCATACTAACACAGGTTGAGAATACCAACTGAGTCAATAGATGGCATTGGTGGAAGACAGATGGATGATTTATGAACACAGCGTGGACCCACAACCATATGCGGCTCTCGCTGGAGTCATTCTCATTTCAAACACTGAAGATGCTCTGCAGTTCAGGACAAGGGAATTCTTCTAAGTGGCTGAAAGCGTTTTGCCATTAAATTAAATAAGAAATCAACAACACAAATGTGGACTTCAAGCGTTTGGGAGATTTGATGGAACAGATCTGCTTACTGGACTTTCTGAGTCAGCAGTGAACTTTTCCAAGAAGGCTAACTCAAGCATTGGAAGGATTCTATGGTGCATGTCAACGTGGCAGATGACATGGTATTAATAGGCTGGTGAAATCAGACAAGAGGCAAAACGATCGAGGTACAAAACCGAAAGATGTGAACAAAATCAAACTAAATGATGAAAAACCATCAGAGATTCAGGAAGCCAACATTCATGGGTTATGTTGTGGAAAGGTCCGATGATCCGAAAAAGGTAAAGCCGTAATAAATGATTTTTGAACTACAAGAGACGTTCAAGGTCGAGGCTGTGTGGAATGGTAAAAATGTAACAGCGGATTTAAGATATGTCACAAACGATGAAGCCGGTTGTGGGTTATTAAAGAACAAAAATTCCACAGTTGTAGTGCAAGGGCATTTAGATGCGATGGAGAACGGTCTTAAGGCTATTTTTCTGTAAATTCTGTGACCGAACCAAGCTGGAACTCCCCAAATTGATAGACAAAGTCATCAGGTGTGTCCTCATACAGAGAGACGTAATGAGTTTAGCTGAATGCTGACCAGAGGCAGAGATGAAATGGGCGCATGATCGAAAAGTAACGCAGTAGGTGTATGGGCTGAAAGTTTGAATGGTAATATAACATGGACGAAAGTGGTCAGAACTTCGACGACCACAAACTGTGAAAATATAGAGTGGTAAACCTCTAAATTAGGCATATTCGACTAAAACTTTTTACTAGAGCAAGCAGATAAGTTTTAAATTCATGGACAGGGGATCAAAATGATATTCTTGTCACACCCCATAATAGAACCTACAGAGGACACAAAAACAGAAAGAGGCAGCAAAGTTTCAATATGGACACACGTTGGATGACGAGTCTTGATAGCTGATCGACAGGTGAAGGAGGACTATGAAGGATGGGGTGTCTGGTGAAGTATGAAATGTGATTGCAGAGAGAGTGACCCCAAAATCAAGGAGCTGACTGCATGGAGTCTTTCAATCTGAATACGAAACCTTAGTTTAGTTAAAGATGACCTTGGTGTTGCAAGGTTAATAAATAATTATTCAGCCTGCCTCAGGAAGGAAATAAAACAAAATTACATGCTGCCGTCAGCCTTTACGACAGTATGATATGAAACGAGGACAATGCATGTTTCTGGCTGAGACAGAAATGAGATCAAAGCAAATAAGCCGTATATGCGATGGAATATCAGAGGTTAAATCAGAACAGCAAGAGACACTGATACAGCACGAGAACAGGCTTGGGACAAGTGAGGTCTGATATAATGGACGAAGGTCGAACTGTTTGTGACAGTCGACTATCTGTCAAACCCGCAGAGGTCGATGAGTTGAGAACGGCGACAGCAACGAGATAATCGAAGAGTGAAATCGCGTTTTTCAATTATGGATACCGAGACAATTTGTATCGGACTCGGTGTAATCGCACATTGTGTCGAGTTTCAACATTCTTGGACCAAATGAACATCCAACATACGGTCTGGAAGCCAGAACCACCACTGGAGCCAATGGAAAGAGTAGAAGCGGCAGTAGATCGTTAAGCAGATAATGGTCAGACTGATAACAGAAAAGACATTTGAAGCATTGGAGTTGAAACCACTAGAAACAAGACTCAGGTTAAGTCCTGCACAGATGGTGTTCGGGCAGGAAGTCAGAACTATGATCCCCTCGATCAGACAGGAGAAAACATAAAAATATGCAAACAAAAGGACATACAAAGAGGTGAAAAGATGCTATAATCGGACAGTCAGGGTGAGACAAATACATGGGGTCAAGGGTATATTAAACAGAAACTGGGTTGGAAACCTGGAAGAGTCATGAGATTCGACGGAGAGACGATGAAATAGAGCGAAAGCCAATTGAGGTGTGTGCAAAACAAAGTCCATTTTGACAAGACGCTAATGGAAGAGTGACAGTTGGTGGCTGAGATACGAGGACTGGAACAGACACACAGGAGACGGACCAGAAGAATAATGGTCGACCCCACACTCTAGTCCACCTATCGACAGAACCTATGGCTGCCAAGGAGACATCAAAGTCGCCTGTGACAGCCAGAGATTCTGACAAGGAGAAGGAAAGACCAATAATGCAAACCAGCTATGAGACTTCATTCAAACTCAATTGCTGTATAATACTGACTCCGAAATTTGTAATTGTTCATTGGTTCTGTTTGGTTATTTAATTGTTTCTGTTCAGTTGATATCAAAGCGCATTCACAGGAAGGAGGTGTTGATGACGGATCTCAGTGCCGTGACGTACTTCATAAGAATGTGCGCTTCGCGAATTGGGACCATATGGCAGATGTCACAATAAATACACATATTGATACTATGAGTGTTTACTTTGTTTATTTCTGACCATATTAACATGAAACTAAATTTACAAAATATTTTATGTTGTTAACGTTTCATAAACTAGCGGTGTCGATAGATGGAAAGAAAAGGCATATTTTCGTTTTGTACTTTATATAATGAAAACATCAAGAACATTTTTCAAGGGATTAGATAAACCATTATACTTAGCTGACATATTTCTTCTAACTTCAGAATATGAAACGAAGAAGAATTTTTAATGTTGACACACGAAGAACAACAGAAGTCAAAAATGAAAGCCGACCTATCAAAATTTTGCTTTGAACGTTTGAAACGGTAACATTAAAGGTGTGTTTACAAGATACTTTCTTATTAATTTAACTGACAGACATATAAGAAAATTTCACTGTTGTTTACTAAACGTGTTTCGACGTATTTGATGTTTATGCACAAAACATTGAACAAATAGTTATTGGTAAGAAAGTTAATGGAATAAAAAGATAAAATTAACATTTACTGAGACACAAGCAGAGCATAAAAACTTCAAGGATGGTCAAGTAAATCGCTTGTTTTGGGACATGCTAGTGGAGAAGTGTTAAAAATGTTTGATTGAGAAAAGGAGATTGGAATAAAGAAAAAAACGTTAATAAACCAGTGACGACAATTTTCTAGCTATGGTATTATTTTATGAAAGAAAAGTTACATGAGATATAAATGACGTATTTTTTTTTGAATGGAAGTGGAGGGTAGACAAACAGGCTAGGTGTAGGCAAAGTGAAAATTACTGACAGGAGGAGGACATACGTCATTGGTTGGAACCTATTTGATACGATAAAGAGTTTGAGAACATTGATGGGTAAATAAAAAAGAAAACAATTCGCATCATTGACGTGAATTGATACATGCCCATAAACTGGTCAGTAGCTAATTCAATAGACATATGCTAATGCTTATATGTATGTTATAATTCATTTACACCTCTTTTTCGTAGATCAAATGACTTATTTTGTGTACACGACTGTATAAAGCTTTAGTATCATGACAATAGTTTGAATAAACAATTCGTATTATATTGTAATGATTAAATGTCAAGTTATTCTTGGATTAATTTTTAATCATCGTTAATTTGATCAATTGATTTTGTCGAACCAACAGCTGTAATATATATACATATATACATATATTCGTAATTTTTAAATTAATTTTTTTGTCCTACACTCATTCAATGGAGCTCGCCCCTGAATGTAATTGACTCCTGAGGTTTCCCTGAGCTCATTGGTGCTATTGTTTTTCAGTGGCCAAGAGTTGCAAGTATTTGGTTATAGTTTAGTGTATAGGCACTATTTGGCGACTAGACTCATAATATGTAACACACTATGAGCGTGGGGCTTTATAACAAAGACGACACAAGAAGATGCTTCTGACGAAAACAAACTCTGAACCATACAGAACTTTAATAAAATTTAAATGTCAGTTATTGCATACATCAATTCTTCTGTGTGTAGCTTAAGAATATTCACTCTATAGTACTGTTGTATCTCAGCTAACTTCTCCTTACAAAGTAATTATATCTAATCTTCAGCATGAGCTTATACCATACTCAAAAATCACTATGAAAGTAAAATCCTAAGCATGTAAAAAACCTGGATCAAGGAAAGAGGTCTTTATGACATGCATTAATTAGCCCTTAAAGAATCAGCACATATCAAGGGTTGAAGTTTGGAGTTGCAAAAGTTGAACATTCACAATTGATGAATATTACATGAAGAAATTAAGTTTATGTAGGGTAGAATGGGATGGTGGCCGGGGTAAATTCTAAGCTTTTACAGTATCTAGTGTATTATTATTCATCAAGTACACTGATTCTTTCTTATAATTAATATTATCCTTCCTTGTGGTATTATTTTTTATCTTTAGAACATCAGTACTGATTTCAGATTTCTTTAAAAACTCCATTATAATTAATACCTTTTAAAAATGTGAGTTATTTATCAAAACTTAAATCTAATGAAAAAACTCAATTATTGTTCTAAAAGAAATATTGACTTAAATTAAACATTTTTTTTAGAGTTCCACAGCTATTGAAAATGTAATTTTAAATTTGCATATCAAGCAGATAAATATCATTAGAACGATCTTCTCTAACATGCTAAATATTAATTGCAGAAGCTACTGTCGAATAGGAAGGTATATCATTCTTGAGCTTCACCAATAATTTTCTGGATTACATTATGAGTGTTTAATTTGTCATTGTGTGCCTCTTTAGCATCTGTAAATTGAGAGAACATTTAAATAACATTGTTTTGCATGATTTAATTTCTCTCATATATTTTCAGCAATAAGCTTGTGAATGAAAATCGTTTGGCTCATAAAGATGAAAGGACAACCATGATTGATTGATTGTGTATTACAAGTGACAATGTTTTAAAGAATATAAATGTTATCATGTAAATAGTCTGAATTTCAAAATTAAAACTATGTTAATAAGGATACATTTACGATAGGAGAAGATTGAAAATAAACACAAAGCAATTGCGATTAACATTAGATCAACTAAAATTACACAGCTATCAGTTGAGCTTTGTTGCAATACTGAATGTTATGATGAACTATCTGAGAAAACTATATTAAAGTTATATTAGGCCAAATATTTGACATTGCTGAATAAACAATACTCAGGAGATTCGAAAATAAGATAACTCGCTCTGTTGTCAAACCACTATCAAAAAGTAGTACTTTGTTCAAATGTTATTGAAATAGACAGTATGAATTATTTCTGCGTTTAAAATAAATAGATTAGACAATAAGATGAGCACCTATTAGTTCTCAGACACTTACTATACTGTAGAAAACAGGCCAAAACATAATAATATCAAGTTTTAAAGTTATCATATTCTTATACATCATATAATATTTTAAACTTCAATAAGGGAGGATTATGCTTTTTGACTACCTAGTTCTAGATTATTACAAGCCAACACACTGTCATATCCTTTTTTATTAATTATAGGAGGAGCATTAGTCCATTATTTATTAATTATAGGAGGAGCATATGTTCATTATTTATTAATTATAGGAGGAGCATTAGTCCATTATTTATTAATTATAGGAGGAGCATTAGTCCATTATTTATTAATTATAGGAGCATTAGTCCATTATTTATTCATTATGAACCGCTGGGCTCTGGGATAATAGTCTCCATTGCCTTAATACTCATTGCATAGTTTATACTATATACTTATTATTGTGGTAAACTGAACAGTGTCTTAGAAACCAATGTGTTAGTTCCGGTTTGTAAAACATTAAAAATAGCATAATTCTACATTGTAGTATTTGGAACAAGACAATGCTGATTTGGCTGAAGGATGCTAGCACAGAAAGTTGTCCCCAACAACTTACTATTTCAGGAAATTATTTATAGTGGCAGACAAACAATTTTTAATCCATGTGTTATAAAACATTAAAAATAGCATAATTCTACATTGTAGTATTTGGAAGAAGACAATGCTGATTTGGCATAGGGCGGAAGCACAGAAAGTTGTCCCCAACAACTTACTATTTCTGTGGAAATTATTTATAGTGGCAGACAAACAATTTTTAATTCATGTGTTCAAAGAAATTGACAATTTATTTGAGTTTTTTAGCATTTTATTTTCAGCAACAGTGTGTGAATAACAGATGAAAAGTAATAAATATTTTCTATCTTTCAAATAATAATTACCACAAACTTTTTAAAGATATTTCTATGTGTAACTTTCAAACTTAATTGTATTTGAGCATAATCCTTTAAATAAAAAACAATGTGACACTAGGAATCATGGGTGGGTAGGTGCACACACACAGACATATTCAAATAATCACAATTTTATATCTGAATGAAAGAAAAAAATATTTAGATGTATTATATGATTGCATCTTATTAAATAAACCTAGATAGCTCAAAACAAATATAATTTTTACAAAATTGTTTGGTTATGACAAGTTATGAGATGTTATTTTGATCTATGTGTGTTGTTGTTCACATGGCCATTGTACTATTGGCAGTGGTGGGCACTGCGAGAACAATTCCATTAGTGTTTGATAGATCTAATGAACATCTCATCCTTTTAGGGACGTTTTAAAAAAAAAAGAATCCGATCTTATTCATTGATACCTTGTGTTGATAAATTTTTTTATATAGAGACCATTCGTTATCTCCTGGGACTTACTTTTTTAAATGTTTACATGTTTAGAATGCAACTTATTTTAATTTATTAGATTTTTTATGTTAATATTTTGGTTTTAAGATACTGATAAAGTTTTTTCTTTTTCAAAGGAAAAATAGAGGAGATAGGCAAGATGACAGCCCTAAACTAAGATAAAGATGAGATTGTGAGTAATACAAAAACAGTAATTCAGGGTTTGGATACAATAAAAGCAATTGATTACCAGTTAATTTCAACACACTGTTAAATTCAATAAAGACCATTAAACGTGAGAATGGTGATACAAATCTAGTAGAAGAGAAAACCAATATATTACAGAGTGTCTCTAGAAACTATAGAACTTGGCCTTGGAGAAGGACAGGTAAAGATTTATTTAATTTTATATGTATATTTATTTTGTGTGCACTTTGTTTGAAAATCCAAAATGATGTATGGATTGTTGGTTTTATAAACCCTGCACCAAACGAATTTTTTTTTTATATTTTATTTCAAAAACCCAGTTTTAGCCAAAACTTGGAATAGTAAAAATTTTGCAAATTCCACAGAATTAGAGAAATCTAGAAACACTGGGACTTTTCTACTGAATTCCTGGTCAACCCAACCTGTGTCTATTGACATAGTAATTGTTGAGCAATACATATGTAGTGGATAGCGAAGTAAATAATGAACTCGACTCACATGCTAAGGGTACAGGGTTCAATCCCTGGTAAAGCCAAAAAATATTTGCCGCTGACTTGGAGAGGAGATGGATGCCACCAAGTTCATAAGCCCACAGTAAGGATGTTTGAAAACACATCTGTTGATGGGTGGGACGGATGGCAGAGTGGTGTAGATACTCGACTGTCGACCTGAGACTCCTTGGGTTCAATCAGGTGAGGCCCATGGATTTTTCAGGTGAACTTGGTGCATAGTCGTCCCACAAGTCCACCATTAAATTGGGTACCTGACTTAAAGTTGGGGAAGTAAAGGCGGCTGGGCGTTGTACTAACCACACAATCCCTACATTTGCAGAGGTTATAGAAACAGATGAATTCTACTCTTCTATCTTAGCCCCGATGGCCCAGCAGGGGCTATGGAATCGCTGACTTTTTACATCTGTTGATGTGGCTATTCGTCTCCCAACGACCACATCGGTTAAGGAATTAAACATAGCCAATAGAGTAGGCACTGCATAGTGGAGCGCTATGGTTTGAGGATATGGCCGGTCTTGGGTGGGAAGATTTATTGCATTGTTTTAAAACATGAACAGGGGCTATGTCTGAACAAGTATATTATCTCTACAGTAAAGCTGGTGAAGTTTTTTAGTCCTACAATAAAAGGCAGTATAAGACTTACAAGTAAATTCTACTGAATCATCAGCTGGGGGGATGCCAATTGCTATGTTCTCAGCTCAGTAAGGGGAAATTGTAATAAGTTGACTAAACTAAGTTATCCAACAACTCCACCATAATCAGCCCACCCAAGGTAATCACATGGCAAGACAAACAGGACTCATAAAGCATTAGGACCATACAGTAGCTGCTATGATGACTAATGTAGTGAATAGGTGTGTGTGGGGCACTGGAGTAAAGCTTGTGGATAGAAGATAATGAATGGAGTTGTGAGGGAGTGGAACAGTGAAGGAATTTAATTAAATCGTCAGTCTAGAGGGTCTATAGATAGGGCTGCATAGAGGTCTCACAGATATGGATAAATATTTAGAGAGAGAGAGGCGGAAGTTGATTGAGGGAGTAAATCCCTTTTCGCTTTTCTTAGGAATTAACTCTACAATATTTTTAATAAACCCCAATCAGAAACCTTTGTTATAATATTTTCATATACATTATTTCACAGTGTTTAATTAGTTTATTTGTGTTCAATACTTTTGCCAGTTCATGACTTGAAAAACCATTTGTTTAGGAATTTTCGACTTAATTTATTATAAAATTTAACTACAAGATTTTTCAAATACATGCCTGATAGCTTTGAGAATACATTATGTTCTATAAAAACCAGCAGAAAGAAATACACTTATGATCAATCTCTTTTTATATTGTATGCAGACTTTAAAACCATTTGTGTTGTTTACATGTGCCCATTTTCTCTTGCATTATTTCAGACATTAAAATAAACATTTGAAGATGCATTAGCAGTATAAAATAATTATCTACTGAATCTAGAGCAGATAAATTTAATAGATGCCAATCATTTGTAAAATCTTCCTAATAAAATATTTTTTGATTCTGTTGAGTAAATGTTACATTTATTTTGTTCTATTTGCTTTTAATTAACCTGATTTGTCTTTCAGGTGTTTCTGAATCTTGCAATCAATTTTTTCAGTTATTTTCTCAATGTAAATTAAAGCTGAAATTTTGGAGCATTCAATCACTAACATCTTGAAGCTAATTATTTTTTTAGTAATGTTTTTGTAAGTGGGAAAACGCTGACAGATATTTTGATGTCAGTACATTCCATTTTTTTTTTTACTACTTCACCCTACTTCTTCTTTTTATATATATAAATCTTACAAATAAAACAAGTAAATATAGTGGGGGACCAATGGTACTCAGTTAGTTGACCTGAAGGGGACCAATGGTCGTATGATGAAAGGTACTCAGCAGGTGACCTGAAGGGAGACCAATGGTCGTATGATGAAAGGTACTCAGCAGGTGATCTGAAGGGAGACCAATGGTCGTATGATGAAAGGTAATCAGCAGGTGACCTGAAGGCCATGGTTCAATCCTTGAAGAGAGATCGGATGAAAGTTCACCTGCTATGCAACAAGTCACCAACATATATCTCCTTGTTGCCTCTATGGCGGCTACAGGCACTCCTTATGGCTACAGGATGAGTGAAGGGCACTTGTAAAAAGCTTATCCCATCAGTGGTCTTTTATAGAGTGTGGGCAGAGATAAAACATATTATACTTAGAAGTGAAGAGATAAACATATTATACTTAGAGTGACTTAAAACATATTATACTTAGAGTGACTTAAAAAAATTTAGTAAAATAAACTAAAGAAGCAAATATTTATGCTCACATGATAAGACACTTTTTTTTATCTTCAATCATTAGGTTATGATGGACTTGTCCAATTATCTACAAAAAATAGAAGCAGAAAAGCAGAAACTTAGAGCTCAAGTACGCAGACTTTGTCAGGAAAATGGCTGGCTCAGGGATGAGTTGGCAACAACACAGCAGAAACTTCAGGTTGGTTTAATGAACATTATACAGCATTACATGCTGTTTGTAATGAATTAACACTTCAGCTCCTTCTTTATAAATAAACATTAGGAGTAATGTATATAATTTGTGTCAATAGTCTAGTGAACAAAGGGTGGCCACTCTTGAAGAAGAGAAGAAACATTTAGAATTTATGAATGAAATGAAGAAATTTGATGATTCAGATGGACAGACAAGTGTTGTAAGTATATACTTCAATTATTCTTGTTTTATTAGTATGGACAAATTTTTAAACTTTTTCACTATTTTGGCTATTTAAAATAAAAGTATCTTTTCTTTAATAAAATATAACATTTTTTGTTGATTACTATATTGGTGTAAAGCCTCATGAAGAAAAAGAAAGTGAAGCTCCTTCACAATTAGATGATCTTGGGATTTCCCATGATCCTGATGATGATCAGTCTCCAGAAGGTAGATGATATTCTGTTTAATAACTTCAATCACCATTAATAAGCACACAGGTGCTAATTTTATTTTTAAATTTATTTTTTTATTCTAATTTTTAAGATAATAATATTGATTTCTTCTCAGTGCTTTCCCCTTCCCAGCCTAGTGCAATGGCTCATGCAGCCAGTGGAGGTTATGAAATTCCAGCTCTGCCTCCGCATTACACAATCTAGTTATACAGTATGCGTCTCAAGGTCGTTATGAGGTGGCCGTGCCCCTTTGTAAGCAGGCCCTAGAAGATCTTGAGAAAACTTCAGGCCATGACCATCCAGATGTAGCCACCATGCTGAATATACTCGCTTCTTGTCTACAGGTAACAGTTTGTTATGTTTACTTATTGTAAATATTGACAATAGGAGATATTCAACGAGATTCAACAAGTAAAGGTTTAAAACCTGGATTTTTTTGTTTGATTTCTTTTAAAAAAATATTACTTCTTTATCTGTTAATTATATAATCATATAACATTTAAAAAAAATATTTCATCTTTATCTGTTAAAGATGTAAGTTATGTACTTTTTTCACCTTTTGATTTTGTTCATTGCAAGTCTTTGGTTAAACTTTTAGTATGTCTTTTAATAATGATCTAGTTACATGTATAAAGATAATCAATTTCAGCTAGCCTGATGTCACCAGATAATCCTGTAAGGTTTTATTTTTTGTAAGCTAATGTTAATTTACAATATACAGTATATATACTAGCAACATCTTGTTAGGTGATTGTTTTGAGCAGAGTAGAAGTAAAGGTTATTGTTATATTCTTCCAGAGACCAGGGTAAATTCAAAGAGGCAGGCAACTTACTTCATGATGCCCTAATCATCAGAGAGAAAACACTGGGCATGAGTCATCCTGCTGTGAGTGATCCATTTCACTGGGCACAGAATTGCATTAACAGCTAGTTCTGAATAATATTATTGCACTTTTTATTTGGTTGACTAGCTGTTAATTTTAATACTGTGCCCATTGTTACCTTGCCATAATAATTTTTTTGCCACTTTTCAGACACACCCTGAAGTTAGCCTGCCATCAGCCAGCCTTTTATGTCTTTGGGTTGATTTTTTTTAAATAAATATTTTTGTCTGCTACAAAATTTTAAGTTCCTCTCTATTGTACAAACTCACAAAGGGACCAAGGGAAATACAAGGAAGCAGCCAACTTGCTGAATGATGCCCTGAACATAAGAGAAAAGACTTTGGGTCCTGACCACCCTGCTGTGAGTGTAAACTGCTGATGGTTGTTATTCCCTGCATGATTATCATAAAATAAGCATGTTGTTTTCACACATCACTGTTTCCCTGGCTGAATATATTTCATTATTTGTAATCTGGTCATTAGGTTTTTTTCTTTTTAATGTGTGAAACAATTTTATGCTTAATGGTAGAGATCAAGAGTTTGGAGGGTTGCAGATATATTTAGAAATGTGATATAGACGTTGCTTTTCCTTTTGTTTGTAGATATTAATTGTTGGTTATAGTTGTTGGGATTTAATTCATATTTTGATTTCTTCAATCATTACCTCCCCAGCTTTTGTTGTTCAATTCTAAATTTGTAAAAAAAAATTTTAATCTCCTGCCTAAGTTCCTAAAATTTTATGTAACTGTCAAAAAATATTATTTGCTTGCTAAAACCAACAAGATTAGGACTTCTAATAAATTAACATAATTTCAAGAAATGTGAAAGTTGCATATTAAAAAATAATGATGGCTTTTTAAACTTTTATTTTTCCACACCCTTCTATTTCATTTGCTGATTATATTGGCAGCTGTGTAGATTTCACGGCCGATGTGCGCAGTCTGGCCAGTGTGCACATTGGCTGGGTGCATTGGGCCATAGCTTGAAGTGGCAATGTGAGGGGTATGGTTTGAAAGAGATAACATCAATCACATGTGGGCATTGGCTGGGTGCGTTGGGCCATAGCTTGAAGTGGCAATGTGAGGGGTATGGTTTGAAAGAGATAACATCAATCACATGTGGGCATTGGGAAAAACAAAGCAAGATAATTTTTTTATAAACAGATTAACTTGGAGCGGATGACTGCTGATATTTAAGATATTGGATCAACAATATGACATTTTTTGGTGTTTAATTACAATTGAATACCAAAATGACTCAAATGCCTGAGATCTATTTGCACTGATTAGTAAATTGATAAAATCAAAGATTTTAGCAGAAGTGACCACTAAGGCGTCACAGTGGTATTACATTTTATTGCATACAGATTATACCTTCTGCCACAGTTTAAGATATTTTATATGACTATGTGAATAGTGTGGAGTGAAATTTCAAGTTGAAAGAATATTATTATTTTGAAAATATTACTATCACTTGTACCATCTATATATACCTAATCAGTTTTTCCCTACATCTAAGACTACATGCTAATTAAAATGAAGATAAAGAAATCACATTCAAAACTTGAAAGATTAAAGAACTTAACTTGGGATTAATCATCAATGAGAGATCAGACTAGAACTCAAAAATAGACATCTGCAGAAAACTTCACAGTGAAGTCTTTGACATTTGTATGATGGTTCCCAGTCAAGTCTTTGACATTTGTATGATGGTTCCCAGTCAAGTCTTTGACATTTGTATGATGGTTCCCAGTCAAGTCTTTGACATTTGTATGATGGTTCCCAGTCAAGTTTTTGACATTTGTATGATGGTTCCCAGTCAAGTCTTTGACATTTGTATGATGGTTCACAGTGAAGTCTTTGACATTTGTATGATGGTTTACAGTGAAGTCTTTGACATTTGTATGATGGTTCCCAGTCAAGTCTTTGACATTTGTATGATGGTTCCCAGCCAAGTCTTTAACATTTGTATGATGGTTCCCAGTTAATTCTTTGACATTTGTATGATGGTTCCCAGTCAAGTCTTTGACATTTGTATGATGGTTCCCAGTCAAGTCTTTGACATTTGTATGATGGTTCCCAGTCAAGTCTTTGACATTTGTATGATGGTTCCCAGTCAAGTCTTTGACATTTGTATGATGGTTTACAGTGAAGTCTTTGACATTTGTATGATGGTTCCCAGTCAAGTCTTTGACATTTGTATGATGGTTCCCAGTCAAGTCTTTGACATTTGTATGATGGTTCACAGTGAAGTCTTTGACATTTGTATGATGGTTCCCAGTCAAGTATTTGACATTTGTATGATGGTTCCCAGTCAAGTCTTTGACATTTGTATGATGGCTCCCAGTCAAGTCTTTGACATTTGCCCACTTTCTGCAAATTTCTGTTCCTTACCCAAGAGAAACAATTTTCAAAGTTGTTGTTTGTTACCTGAATCTTTTGTGACATGGGTTGTTGGTAACCCAAGGTTCCACTGTATTTATGAGGCCAGTGCATTCATTGTCTCCAATAAGTGCAACATTTTACTACTTGATGTTATTTAAATAGATGTTTTTGTTATATTCTTTTTGTTTGAAAACAGATTTATACTTCTATTTTTTTATTTAACCCAAAAGCTCATTTTTATAAGTTGATTTTTAAGATATTATAATATGAATAAGTATTGTATAATTTTCAAGTAATACACATGTAAATGGAACACAATCTGTGACATTACAACCTCATGGTATTTACCCATTTTTTTTTTTTTTACATGTCCTTCACTAATTATTATTCATTGTGTCATTCAAAACTACTATATGAATGTGATTTGAGGATATCCCAGTTCATACTTACATACATTTTTCTAAAGTTAAATATTTGATCTGTCTGTAAACCAAAATATTAGTTAAAAATTACTGTATTCTACAAAAATATAAAAACTATATGTTTAATATTACAGTAATGCAGTGTGTAATTTATCTTAAGATTTTAACACTATTTTATAGAAAATCATGTTTAAAATTAATTTTACTTTAACTTACCACCTTTAAAATACATTGACTGGCTAAGTTAGAAAAATTTAATCTTTTGTTACTGCGCACTGAGGAGATAACAGACATATTGTTGACATAACCCTGACACATTGTTGAAATAACACTGACATATTGTGAAGTAATATTGACATAAACACTGACATTGTTGAAATAAAACTGACATATTGTGAAGTAATATTGACATAAACACTGACATTGTTGAAATAAAACTGACATATTGTGAAGTAATATTGACATAAACACTGAGATATTATTGAAATCAAATAGACCTATTTTAAAATAACACTGAAATATTATTGAAATAAACATTATCAAAATTGTACAGAAAATTTAGACATGGGCACTAGGGTGATAACTATTTTCATTATTTTTCGTAACGAAACTGAAACCCCTCACATATGAGGAACAATTATATGTAGATGACAGTAGCAACATTAATTTTTTTTTAAATTGAAAAAAGTTCCCCCTATTTTTAATTTTTCGTTCACATATCGCGCAGTTTGAACTCGCCCCAGCTTGGGGTGAGTTCACAATATATAACTATTTCATTATTGTTATAACTTCTTATATTTTCTGTTTCAGGTGCAAATATATAATATATATTCTGGAATATTTTAGAACATTGTGGAATATTTTTGAATATTTTGGATAAACTATCTCGTTTTCAGTGCAAGATTGCAAGTCTTACTGTCAGGATAGTGAAAGTAGATAGACATGGATAGATAGAAAGACATATTGTTAGACAGATAGACAGATAGGCTAAACAATCTCACACGGATGCCTACAAACCGTCAAATTCTTGGAAACTTCACTTTTCTGTTCAATAGCCAGAAACGGCGACTGGATCGAATCAAAATTATGATTACGGATATAGAATTGCTTTGGAGGGAAATTCTAGACTTTCCACTATTATCCAGCGCACTCATCAGAAAGAAACTCAATTGCCTGATTGATTTATATGACAAAAACAAAAAGAATCCGTCTGATAAATTTACTACAACACTTTCTCAGTTATTTGATGTCACCAACGTTAATGGAGAATGGAAAAGCACGGAGGATAAAGAACTCTACCAGAGGCAAGTTAAGAGTGGAGGAAAGATTGGTTATTCAATGGTCAAACAAGCCCCTTTGGAATCAATCCACCCAAGAAAACGAATCCGACTATCAAAAACCCAATCACAAGCCAGCTCTTCTCAATCGCAACCTATACAAACACATACAACTGTCTCAGAATCTTCGGATTCTGAAACCTCTGCTTCTTCACCCGACTTGCCAACCTATTCTTCCACGTCATCTTCTCATGAATGCAAACCGAAATACCAAAGAGCAAGCACTACAACAGCGGGTTTGCTAGTACTGCAAAACAACATTTCTACACATAAAGCATATGATGTTCTTGCAACCATTGCTGAACAGGGTCACGATGTGCCAGTTCCAAGTCAGGCGGGTGTCTGGAAACGATTAATCTCTGTAGGACGTAAAATGAAAACCAAAATTGTTCAAAAACTTCAAAGCAAAGAACTCTATTGTCTCCAGTTTGATGGTAAAAGAGTTCAAGGGGAAGAGTATCAAGTAGTTCTGCTGAAAAATATGACAACCGAAATCAAACTTGGTATTATTAAATGTGAGAGTGGTTCTGCCGCGGCCATTCACAAGGAACTACATCAGCTACTTGATGAATATGATGCTTGGAAAAATATTGGCATGATAATATGCGACACGACCGCAGTAAATACTGGTCGTTTTGCATGGGATTGTAAAGCTCATACAGGATGATGTCTTGAGCAAGGGCTTTCAGAAGCCACAATATATTGGGTGTCAGCACCATGTACTCGACCTCCTTTTGAAACATGTCATGAATTTTTTATCCAAGAGCCAACGAGCAAACCAAAACTCAACTATTCCTTCATTGACCAATTAACACAAAACTATGTCACTCTTCAGGCTGATTACCGCCTCGTTGCGACGAGATGATGTTAGCACAGACGAGAACCCTGGATGGCGAGATGATTTCAAGTTCTTATATGAATTATGTCAGGCATATCGTCATTACAAAACAACTTCACGTTGGCCTCGCATCAACTGGAAGAAACTACCAAATTTACACCAGGCAAGATGGAACTCACGTGCGATATATACTGTTATATCATTTTTTCTGATACCAGAGTGGCGCAACATCCTCACTCCTGCCTGCAACTTCATCTGCTACGAATGGGCAAATGCTTGGTTCCATTCTCAACACTATAATGAAGCGTCCTTCAATGAACTGTTTACCTCACTCATCAGGATAAAATGCAAGAAGGCAATTAAGTGTTTAAAGACCCATTGGTCAGTCGAAAAGTCATTAATTGACATTCCCAGATCTAACCAAATTGCTGAACGTGCTGTGAAACTGATGGAGGAACTTCATGCAAAATCGAAGAAATTTCAATTTTGAATCTGAAGTTCATAGGAAAAAATATGTTTTAAACATTTCTTGTACATTCTGTACATATTACTAACTGATCTGTATCTTATTTGTTAATAAAAGTTGATTAGGTTATTATTATTACTCTTTTGAGTTAAGCTAAAAAAAATAATGTCCTTTTTTTTTGAAAAAAGAAATATTTTTCCACTTTTTTCTTCGAAAAAAGGGGGAGGAGGGGAACTTTTTTAAAAAAATCAAAAATGCGATTGATATTCTTAAATTACACATAAAAGTTCCTCGATTGCAAGTGGTTTCATAAAAATATTTTTTTTGTTATCACCCTAGTGTACACATTCACTTCAATCCTTGTACACTTAATCTTGAGTGTTGTCCTACAGTATCCTGCCAACAAAATTCCCGCCAGAGAATCAAAAGTGAATTTTTAATGAGGGTTTCTCAGCTATCACTCCTGTTTTAACTCGGGCATGGGTCCATTAAAAGGCTTGAAAAGTCCAGATTTCAATTACAGTAGAAATTTACATTTACAAGCAATAATTATCATTAGAATTTTAAAATTTTTTATTCATACTTAAACATTTAAAATAATTTTATTTTCAACCTTCACAGTGAATATTTTAAACTGGAAAAAAAAATTTAATAAATAGTTCAGCCAGTTAATCCAAATTATGATCAACTTGTTTTTATTTCTTCTTAGCTAAAAAACTCAAAAAGGTTGACCTGTTTTCACAAACATCAGGATATGTTACATGATTATATGCAACAGAAACAGGCTGAAAGCCTTCAGAAAATGAGTAAACAAGCAAAAGAGAGACAACAAAATGTTGAAAGGAAAATATGGGAGAGGTATCTTCTAATGAACTTATTTGATATGTTTCGTTAAAAAAGTTTCTTCCTCATGTATCATTTGAAAAGGATTTCTCTATATTTATCAAGTCAATTTCTTTTTCACATTTATTTGAACACAGTATAAAGCTTGGAATTTTATATGCATGTTTATTTTCATTACATTTACAAAACCTCCAATGGGTCTTGAAGGTCTCTGATCTATAGAAGCTTTTCTACTGTGATGACTTTTAAAAAAATTTTAGTTTTGTATTTTAGATTAAATGGATGAAAATAATGATATAAAATGTTTAAAGTTTCATAACACTATTTGTATTTCCAGAATAGAGAAAGCAAAGCTTGAGCATCAGAAACGTCAAGAATATCAGAAAGTAAAAAAAAAAGTCTTTCTTTATAATTTAGTTGTGATTTACCATCAAAATTAAAGTTGTTGTAAAGTCAATGTGTGTATGTTGGTTCAAAACATTTTGGATGAAATTCAAACAGTATAATTTAAATTTTTCTTTAAAGAAATATGGTAAACTAAAAAATTGACTATGTATATATTTGTAAATATATATACTGTAAGGTTTTTTTTTTATGAAGGCAATACATTCTTCAAAGATGCAGCATAATAAAGCAGCCAAATAAAAAGGCTATAAAATCATACATTTTCTAAAAAAAAAATTCAAGTAAAAAGAAACACTTGGCACAAAGAAGCAAAAAAAAAGAAATTGGAGACAATGAAAGAAAACATATACAACATTAATCTTTCTTTGCATTTAATGATAGCTTTTACAAATTAAAAAACCAATTACATGAATTTTTCTTTAAGTTAAATCCTCAATCCAAATCTGTTCTTTCTAACAGCTCATCTCTTGAATATGATGCCTATTTGGCCCTAAATATAGTACTAAAAATAACAGATTTTCTAATTTCAGTTTCATTTTTCTCAATAATGGAGCGATTGTTGATTTGCCTAATTGAAAATGTTTTCTTATTGTGGTTGATCTTTACCCATTTTCTAACCGATTTAAAATTGAATTTTCAATGCTAGTGAAATTGCCTGTTTTCTATGCTGTTTTTTTCTACATTGAGACAAATGAAATCTTATGAAAAAAAGATAACAATAATAACAAATCATGCCATTTTATCTTTAAAAGGAGTGTAAATAGTCTGCCTATTTTCCTAATGTCTAATTTAAAAAAAGAAATTTATGAGACATGCATTCTAAAAAAATAGGTTGCAATTTAATAACCATTTATTGCTTATTATTGTCACTTAATTTTAACAAATACAAAAATGTACACAATACTTCTAATAAAGAATTTAATTGCAGAACATTTGCTGTTGAATGTTTTTCAATGTGAGACTTAAAATAAAAAAAGACTAGTGATTGATAGGATGTTTGGGAAATCCCCAAGTTGTGAACAATTACTTTTGCAATATTAAAATCTGTCCTTTTTTTCATTTGTTTGCCATAAAAATTACTATTATTAGTATTATAACAATTAAAATTTGCATTAAAATACTTAATAGTATATGTAATTAAATGATTTTTCTTCACAATATTAATTTTTTTAATCACATTGTTTATTAAATGACTGGAATTAAAGTACTGTATTATTACTATTTTAGAAAAAAGACAACAGACATAGAGAAATAGAAAAGGAAAAAGAGGTCTTAGCAGAACATTTAGTAGAAAGGTAAAAAGTGTTTTGATAAAAAAATATCTTAGGATATCACTATTGCCATTTATGTATGCCTCACATTATTAGATTTTAGGTCATGGTCCTCATGGTGTCTCCATAGCAACAGAAACTTAATCTATGTTGTAAAATGTTACTACTAAGACTGTCTGGTCTGATATAACAAAAGATTGTTCAAGATCCTAGTGTTTAGTCTTTCTTCTCAAGGAGCCAACAGTTAGCAGTTTTCTTTTCTTAATTATCGTTTAAAAAAAAACTTTGCTGTTCTGGGGAAATATTATTGCACACTGTCCCTGTCCAGTAAACAAATGCAATAAATCTTTTCACCCCTCCCACCCCTGTCCTAAACTCAAGGGTGAACCAGTTGGTAATGCCTTTCTTGTAAAGCATAAGAATTACTACCTAACGGTAACAATGGCAGTAATAATACATATGTTCTGGAGGTTGTTCTCATTAAAGTAGCAGCATGCCAAAATTATCCTGTTTTTAGAGGAAATTTTTCATTATTTTTTTCCTATGTAAGTCTATGCTTTAAAACCTACTTTAAAAGCTAAAAATGTTTTTTTTTTAAATTCTTTGAATTTCTGTTTCAGCGGTTATTAATGGCTCATGATTCCTAATCTAGAAAGTGTAGGAAGAATTCCTTTGGAATTGTCTCATTAGTTAATTTAGTAAAAGTTTGTTAATACATTTGACCTACAAGTCAAAAGTCTGTTTCAGACATAAGAACGCCTTCTTAACAACCTTTCTTTTTTTTTTTATATTCCTATAGCTTCCATAATTGTTGCAAAAAACTGTATGAAATAAAAATTCAAATAAATTCTGGTCAGGCCAGTCTGGCCAATTGCTAAAACTTTTTTTTCTTCAATGTTGCCTAATGTAGCAGGCACACTCATTACTGATCTATAGGTATGGTAGACATGCATCTTGTGCTGCCAATAAAGTTGGTGTGGCAGGCATCCTACATAAGATTTAATTTAGTGTGATGTCAAGAATACACAAGTGGTCCAAATTTCAAATGGATTGGGCTTCAAGAAGCTATTGATTGATTTCAAATTACCCCAAACGCAGCTTAGAACGCTGAGACAAAGCAACTTTAACAAAAGTCTATAAAAGCACTTAAAAAATCAGTAATAATGCAGAGTATCTTGGAAGTTGGACTTAAGGTCAAGGTTCTTTGACAATTAAAGTAAATATGTATGTGTGTATACTGTATACTGTTAACTGCTATTAAGAGCTTTAAGAAATTTTATTTTATTATTTTATTTTTTTTCTTACAGACAGAAACAAAGAGACGAAAATTTAAACAAGCTCCAGAGTTTATTGAAAACAGTAGATGAGAACAAAAAATCTTTTCAAAACCTTTATGACAATTATCCTAATAAATCTCTTCTTCCGGACACTTTGAACAGAGATCGAGCCATACTGGAAGAAATATTTATAGATCTTACCCAACAGGTTGGACACTTTAATATTTGGATTTACTCATGAAGATAAAACAACAAACTTGCTTTAACTGAAAATACAATTTTACTAAATTTTTATTATATCTTTACTTCTCTGTGAATCACTTCTGTTTTTCTAATTTTTCCTACTGGATGAATACACAAATAAAAACAACATAAAAACATATTTCACTCATATTAAATCATTTCAACTCTTTCTTTACCATGCATTTTGCAACTCAAACAACCTTGACTATCTTCTTGACGTACCTTTCTTATTTTAAAATTCAATTTCCAGTCCATAATAATTTTTTTTTTCAAGTTGATGCCCAGTTTTTATAATAACTTTTTCAGGTTTATTCATTACATTAAAAAAATAATGTCTGTCCGCATTTTTTATTGATTGAGAAGTAGATAAAAATGTCAGCATTGAATCATGAAGAGATAATGAAGATTACAGAAGTGGGGATGGCTCAACTTTTGAAGTATATTGGGAAAAGTCCTGCTGCTTCAAAATCAAAAGTTATAATGAATATTATAATGAATATTATAATGAATATTATAATGCAAGAAAAAAATAGCTAGGTTGATAATAATTACACATGGTCACAACAAGTGAAACTCAAAAACAGTTTTTGATATTTTCCAGATATTTTATTAATCCACAGAGAGACTGACTGTCTTTTCAATGAAGAAATTCAAGACTATAAGATGATGCAAGTAACTGAGTATGCTGACACACCTTGATAAAAGTACAAGGATGACCATCACCTCCTTCAAAATTTTAATTTTTTAGAGCCCATTGCCCCTGGCTATAACTATTTATTGATATACTCACAGTAATGGGGTTGGATGCAATGAAGAACTATGGGTTCATAAAAACTAATATCAATTTACTTCATGTAATGGTCAGACTATATCAGTAAATTTGTTTATGTTGGAGGTTGAATGCTAATCAGTAGGACTGGATTTCTAGAAATGCTCAACAAACATTTTATTCACATCACTCATCTATTGATCAAAGCTACAAAAGTAGATGGAAGAATAAAAACCATCCAAATGTCACATCAAAACTTTTGGCTTGTGTCAGTGATAGTGGTCATGTTTACCACATAGACAGTGGTGTAAATGCTACACAAGGAGAACAGGTTTTTAATAAGCTGTTGAACTAGGGTCAATATAATTTCTGCTGACTTATTTTCTCTCACAAGAGGAGCAATATTATAAAGCTACAGTAGACACAAGAGTAAACTTCAGGAGACCATACTAAATCAACTAAAAATAAACTTTTTCTATAAAGTCTTTTTTTAATGTAAAATTTAAGTTTTGCACTTTTGGTTTGAAAAAAAAATGTTCAAGATGGGAACAGAAATTCATGCTAAACTCTTATTATAGACATTGCAGCATCAAAGAAAAATATGAATTGTTGGTGTTTTTGTAAATGTTTTGTAATACATCATGAAATGCTCTGTATTGTTTAAATAATTTAGACAAGTGTAAAAAAAAATGGTATTGCATTTAGGTGTATTTATGTATTAAATTCCCCATCAAATCAGTAAATGATGGAAATTTAGGTTGTTTATTATATACCATTTTTTATTTGCTATATTTCCCAATTTTGAAATTTCAGTTGGACTGAAAAAAAACCCAGTGACAAGTGATATGGTTATTCACGTTGTTGCATTCTTTTTAAATTACAGTATAAGAAGTTGTATTTAATGGTTGCATTCAGAGATGAAATATTGGAATCTGTTGTGACCAGCTGTGGCAGTTGATGGATGTCATCATACTAGTACTAATACCCATACAAATATAAATGGATTTTATTGTGCTGATATGTCATTTGGTTATCACAGTGTATGAGAAAATATTTCACTGGCTTTTGGGAACAATCCACATCAATGCCTGGATTGTGCTTCACGAATCATGCATAAAGCCACAGATGTCAAAGAGAAGCAGCAGCTGAATTAAGTCAAGAATGGACAGTAGAATGTCAACTGTCACTACAACTAAACCAGCCATAAACCTGGTTACAGGCATCCCTATTGCTTCACTAGCAACCAACCAGCAATCAGTTTTCAAATTTAAAGGGTTAGGACTAACTGTCAAGTGTGCGCAAACTATGACATTGGAAATGGACCCAAAATAAATAATTGCTTTGCTTATCTAGGACAGCAATTTCTTTGCAAGTGTGAGACTGTTGTGCACACAATAATCAAATAATAATGAAGAGTTTTATACCAGGACTTTGATGGGACATTGCTTTTATTTCATTTGTGATAATAATAGAGCTCTATAATTTTAATGGACATATAAAAAGTGCTTTAAATTAGGAATTTTATTCACTAACTTCTTGTTTTCTAACTTATACATTGCAACTTTAATTCTTTTTTTCTTTAAATACAGAAGTTTAAACATTTTAAATAACATATTTTAACAGAAAATTTGTTTTTGTTAAATTTGATATGTAACATACAATGAAACCAAAACACAAAGGGATGCTTTGAGAAATGTAACTTTAAAAATGCAACAACTTTGCATGGTAAATGCCTTTGTAGGAAAAAAATTATTATAATTTTCATGCATTGATTAAAAAAACAATATTGTCTCATAGTAAGACTCAGCTAAGTTATTCATAAAGCCTAGTAATTTTCTATTCATGAATAATAGTTTTGTGAATTTTCCCACCAGTTTCAAACAAAGGAAGAACCACCATCAATACTTTCAGACTGTGTAGCTAAGTTTGAGGAACAGAAAACTAAGAGTGAAAAAATTGTTGACCAATTCAAGAAACTAACTGGTACATTTTTCTTCCTCCTATATATTTCCATTTCATTTTTTTCAGTTGGAAAATATGCTGGGGACACATTTAATCTATGACCGATAGTTATTAAAAAAAACATTTATATAATGTATATATATTTTCCTTTGTTTATTATAAAAAAAGGAAGTACAGTAATAATAAATTACTGAGATGTTTAATGCTTATTTTGAGATTCAAATGTTTTGAATAATTTCGCAATGTGCTCATAACACATTTTGGCTATAGGTACATTTTTGGTGTACTTCATCTGTTTACAAATGCTTGTTATTGTAACTAACAGTGACATAAATAAAACATGATTTCAAAGTGAGAGACATTGTTCCCTGAGAAAATATATATTATAAAAGTTGTATATCATATTCGAATTTTATGCATTACATTTAAATAAACTAAAGATTTAATGCTTTTTGGTATTTGCTAAAACTGTTATGAAATTCAGACATTGAATCCCAGCTCTAGTTCAGTAAAAGTATTGCAATGCACACATTGAATCCCAGCTCTGGTTCAGTAAAAGTATTGAAATGCACACAGTTAACCTGTAAAAGTAAGTAAAGTTCCCTTAACCCTAACGGGCCATCGGGGCAGATGAAGTGTAGAATTCATCTGTTTCTATAACCTCGGCATATGAAGGGGTTGTGTGGTTAGCACAACGCCCAGCCGCCTTTACTTCCCCAACTTAAAGTCAGGTACCCATTTTAAAGCTGGGTGGACTTGTGGAACGACTTTGAAACACATTTTCACCTGGAAAAATTCCACATGGTTCTCACCGAGGATCGAACCCAGGACTCTCAGGTCGACAGTCGAGTATCTACACCACTCGGCCACCCGTCCCACACACAGCCTGAGTTCCCCTTAACACTAGAACGACAGCAGCGGTCTTTTTGACCGCAACGCTACTTTGCGGATTAATTACTTCTAAACGGCTAACCCCAGACTATTGAAATTTTATGACTTTATATATCTTTATAACATTGTTAAAATTATGGAAGATTTTTATTGTTGGTTTTATAATGATCGAAAAAAAAACAAGTTCTACCTAGAACGACTGCAGCGGTCATAATGACCACCATACTGATTAATATCTTGTGACGCTGTCGGCTGACGTCATATTGTTGCCAAAAGCACATCCATCTTTGGTGCGATAAGGCAGAATCAAGGAGAGTTGCCAGTGAATTTGTAAAGACACAACTCCAGACAGGCCCGTAGCGTTCGGGGGGGGGGGCAGGGGGCCGGGCCCTCCTGCGTTTTGTCTGGCACCCCCCCTGCTTATTTGATCTCCTTAGTAAAATGTATTACCTGGCCCCCCCTGCTATTGCCTGGCCCCTGCTAAAGAATGCCTGGCCCTTCCAGTAGAATTTTCACGCTACGGGGCTGACTCCAGAACGTTTTTCTTCAAAAGTAATCGTCAATGGTAAAAAAAAACAACCTAACAATTTACCGTTGAAAGCCAAAACAGTATATCTGCATATTGATTACCTTGCACAAACATATTGAAATTGGTGAAACAAAAAAAAAAACTTCCAGAAACTGTGCAATATTATAATTTTTTCTAAGTGTGGAGTGGACATTCTGGACCAAAGAGCCGCCTGTACACCAGGAGATCAGCATCACGTAGATAGCCTGTCTATATCTTCTACAATGTTCTGGACTTTACGGCTATAAACGCATTTATATTATTTCGATTATGCATATATTCCAGCGGTCTTATATTTTGAACCTTGTTCACGAATTGAGATTGCTTACTGTGCAACAAAAAGCAAATTATAGCAGCCATCCCTGTGAAAAGAGGAGCAAGCAGTAACACACACCTTCAATGCTCATTTTGTAGTAACAAAACACAAGATGACTAATGAACAGAATGTGATTACTTACGTCAGGGGTGGGCAAACTTTGTCTAAGGACGGCCACATTGAAAACTTGATTGTTATCGGCGGGCCGCATATAATTTGTCTACTTCAATTACAATTTACAACGTATGAAAATCTAATATCGGTAATAACCATGTATTTGTCATTATATTTCACATTCACACTCTATTACACACATTACTTTTTTAAATTTGAGCTTAATCAGGTGCTAATTTGGTAATAAAACTTACTATTCATACTTATTTCAACAAAAGTTTATTGTTACTTATCATACAAATTATGAAGACGAAGGAAATAAATCGACATACAACATGATCACAGAGTATAATTATAAGTAATGAAAAGTATGTAACTGTTAACAATTTTGGGATAATGTTATTGAACTGTGGGACCAGTTTACTGTTGTGATTCGCATGACTGCATTTTAATTTGCAGTCAGTCAACATTAATCAGTTCTTAGACTTATTTATTTTCATACAAGAAAATCCTTGCTCACAAATGTATGTGGACCCAAATAGTAACAAAGTATTTTAGGTGTGGAAATGCTGCTGCTGGCAAACATCCTAAAAAAACTCCAGAACTGACTTGAACTTCTCCTTCAGGTCATAATCTGCTTATAGGTCAAGCAGCTCTAATATTCTGGAGCTTTAAAACTAGATTCAAATTAAATTTAAAAAATATAGCGAAAAATCTAAACAAAGAGAATTAACATTGACATAGGAATCGCGTTCGGGCCGCATAATATTCTCCGAAGGGGTGCTTGCAGCTCGCGGGCCGTTGTTTGCCCACCCCTGACTTACATATATTTTTAAAAAAATACTGTTTATAATTCTATAGATATTGTTTCTTTGGTTGTTACACATAATAAAAATAATTATTATATGACATAATTTGTTATTTGCTTACCGCGGTCAAAATGACCGCTTCAGTCTTTAAAGGTAGTTCAAATAATCCGTCGTTCTAGTGTTAATCTACACTTCATTTCATTTTCTTTTATAGATCATCATATTAGTCACCTGGTTTTGTCCAAGGAAAATGTTTTCAGTGAAATAAGCTTTTATGTGTACTAAAATCATTCATTCTTTCGGCCATTATTTATTTTAAACTCTGGTAGACATTGTTCTTATGAATCTAGGAATATGCTGATTTTATTCAATGAAATAAAATATTTTCAGCATTTTGCCTAGACAAACACCTTATTTAAAAAAAACTAAATAATTTTTTAGAAAAGTCCTGTCATTTTTAGCTTAAAAGATTCCTAGCATTTGTGGTGAATAATTCCTTTATAAAATGTTCAGATATGGCAGCTTTCGGCTGACTTAAGCATTGTCTATTAATATTTTAACTTCCATGATTTTTAACAATCATAGTCTGGGTTCCATTAGTAGATTTCACATAATTACTTAAAAGACAAAGAAAATCCCTTTTATTTAATATTTAATGGCTCTTAAAAATCGCTTTGCTTACTTATTTCTTTTAGTTGTAATAGTGACATAAATATATATATATATATATATATATATATATATATATATATATATAATATGTATCATCAGTAACTAATATTATTGGGTAAAGTTGAAAATTTCTCTTTATATTTTCTTAATTTACTAAATTTATCTTATTTTTATTAGTAAGATTGAATACCAGGTGTAGTCTGGTTGAAACACTATTTTTAGAAAAGTTCTGTCTTTTTTAGAATAAAAAATAATTTCTGTTACACTTTCCAAACAATGTTTATATTAATTTTTGTATCACCATCAGAATAATACTTTATTTTTTACCAGTATATAATTTTTTTTGTTACAATTTTAATAAAGTCTTAAGTTTATTCACTTGTCTGTGTTTTTGCAGAAGAAACAAATGCTAAGTTAAAAGCATCTGAAGAGAAGCAGAAAGAAGAAGAAAGGAAGAAAGCTGAATCCATTAAGCAGAATGAACAGGTACAACAACTATTTTCAAATTTAATATACAAGGTAAACTTTTTTAAATGCTGAATTTAGTTTCTCACACAGACTTGACTTTCTCATATTTTAGATCACTCACACTTGTTTGCTATGGAACTTAGAAAATGATTTTGTTGATTAGTATTATGAGTAAAAATGTGAAGAGAGATCACAGAACAATTAAATTGTATATTGTGTTGGTCTGTATTTTGTTTTAAAGTTTATGAACATATTCAGACTGCCAAATCCAAATTGAATTCCTTCCTTAGGGCCATTTGAATTTCAAACTGTTTGAGTTCCAAGTTTTCTGTATAGAAGTAATCTAAAGTAAATGAATCATTGACTGAGGTTACACAGACTTGTTTACAAATATCAATGGCTAATAAACTCAGCTATTATTCAGTTTAAAAGAAAACCGGAAAAAAGACTAAAAGATTATAATTCCATATGTTATTATCTTATTGTTGAAAACTGTTTTAATATGAAACATTTAGCTATGAAGTTTATGATTTATAATATGTGCTCAGTTTATGGTGTGTACTGCTGTTAAGGTTTGTAGTATGATTTATAGTTGTATGATTTTTAATGTGTATGATTTATAACTTGTATGATCTATAACTTTAATTTGGAGGAAAAGTGTATTAGAAAGAAATGGAAACAATAGAATGAAAAAAAAATTCTGCATTTATGATGTTAGTCAATTTCTTATGATAAATTAAGTCATATTAGTGTAATTTATTTTTAGATCAAGAAACAACAAGCAGTTGCTGAAACAGATTTTAAAGGTATAGCTATGTGTTGAATTTTACTAGTGATATAGACATGTACTTTAACACCAGGTAGTTAATTGTTACTGTCGTTTAATATATTTTCTATAACACTAGACAACAAATGAATCTTTTTTTTTTTTTTCTTGATACCTGGGACTTCAAAGTGTTTTAATACAATTTCAACATCCACAGATTCCTAATATGTTAATAAAATCTTGTAGAATGTCATGTTTTTAAACTATAAGAGTATGACATTTTCCCTCCTTATTGGGCTATAACCTTTTTCTTTCAAAGTTTACGCTATGGCTATAATAGATTGATTACTGCATGTATTTTACTTCAAAATGTTCGTAATGGAATGAGCTTTTTAATGATATATAATTTAAAAAGTACAAGTAAAATTTTGAAAACAAATTGGTATTGGAATTGGTAAAAAAAAAAATCTTACAATTGAAAATAGGTATACATTTGCAAAAATGAATGTAGATTATTCAAAGGACCTCATATATGCTAAACTTTTTTTTATTGATTTTATAAATTGTCGTGAATTGTCTGCTGCTTTTTATATTTTTATAAATTTTACCTGTTCTTTTTTAGATGCCAGTAAAATTATATTTTGTTGGAAAGCTCATTAATTTCCAATCATTTAAATGTAAAATACTTGCAGTAATATATTGAAGCCATTGTATAACAATTGAGAGAAAAAGGCTAAAGCCCAAAAAAGGAGGAAATGTTCAGACTCCTAGAGGTTAAAAACGTGCATGCAATTTTTATTAACATATTTGGAATCAGTAAGTCCAATCGTCTTATGAAATTTGTTAAATCCCAGGTAGTAAAAATGTTGCCTAATTTAATTATTTAAAATTTTAATTTATATTTGCTTACCTATATTTTTAGTTCAAGCTTTTAAATACATTCTTCAAGAACAAAGCTCTAAAGCTAAAAGGCTGGCTGAAGTCGAAGCAAGCATCAAACCTTTTATTGACAATGCACAGGTATCTTTAAAAATGTAGAATGGAGTTATACTTGATGTAAAAAGTGCACATTGTAGATTTAAATCACTGCTACCTAAACTTAATAGCTTATTGTCCCCTTTATTGTACCCAAATAATTTCGAATTCTTATACATGTACATGTACCCATTTAATATTTAACATATAGTTTATTAATTTGATATTTCCAGTCACCTGAGAGCAGATAATTATTAAGAATTACAAAGATGAACATAGCCACATTTTTATAGAATGTGGAAAAAACTATCCGCAATGGAAGTTTTTTTTTTTCATTGTTAGCTGCATCTTTCACTTTTTTAGCGGCTGAATGTTATTATCCTATAATGTGTGGTCTGATGAATATTCTGCAAATGAATGTACATCTTTTCTCTTAAGACCATAACTATCTAAAGAAATAGTAATTTAAAAAGTACTGGGGTTTTATGAAATATTAGTGTCTCGTCTTCAAGACCCTCTTTGCCACAACAACAGATAGTGGCTTTATGATTTATTGTATAAAGGTCTAGCTGTTTCAAATGGAAAGCATTTTTGCTTCACTTCATATTGAGAAAATCAATTGTCACTTCATGTACCAAATAGTGATTTCAAATTCCAAGTTGTCGCTCAATTTCACAGCTGTGAGTTTTATTGTTTACATTTAGTTAACAAATGAGACTAAGATCATTAATGGGCGCATCCAAGAAAATAAGAACAAGGAGTTCAGAAATGGCAGTATATCAGTAAAACTTTTCCTGCCATGAAAAGTACTAAACAAAATAAGTTAACCTAATATTTTACAGGTATCCTTCTATGACCCAAAGAAGCAATAATTGCAGTCAGCGAAAGGTTGTTTTTTTAATTTACCAATATGATCTGACATATCCTTATGTTTAACTTAGTTGTTTTTAATCACTAATTGTTTTCACTGATTGAAATTAACAACTAAAGCTGTCTGAAAATAATAATGAATGGATTTTATGATGGTATCTATAGTGTGGTAATAGTTCTGTGGAATAAACCTAAATTAATTACTGTTTACCAAATTTGTAGATAAAAGACAATATTTTTTAGTAAAGTCTCTAGAATTTGATATCAGATGATGGGCTTAAAACGTAATTTACTTTTAAATGTATGTTGCGCTTCGCAAAATAAAAAATCCTGAATGTTGGTCTCTTTGATCTTATGTATGGCCACGCCCTGTCTACTAAATTCTTTCATTGTTTGTGTTTTTTACACCGTTAATATATATAAATATCTTCTGTAACAGAATATGTTGTTTTTAACTTAAAGTGGTCAACAGCACTGTCTGAGAGGCAGTACTAAACAAAGTTCGATTGACCTAATATTTTAGACATATGTTTCTATGACCAAAAGGAATAATAGTTTCAATAAGCGTCTGATTTTTTTTACAATTTACAAGGTGACTACAGTAGTGGATATTTTTATATTAAGAGATAGTTAGATGCTAATTTTTGTCAGTGGCTTTCTCTCACATCTGAGAGACAATTTCACTTGTTTGGTTTGAACATTATGTTAGCTATTTATAAAATGCATACAAATTATTTTTATATTAAATTTTTGCTTGTGCACATGACTGTTTGAAAAATATCTGACTTTTGTATCAATCTTGATTAGGTTATAGTTTAATCATGATTTAATCATGATTTCATAGTTTAATCTTGATTTGGTTATAGTTAATTTTTTCAACTGTTATTTTTTCTTTTTAAATTTTTCATTGATTTCATAATTTTCATTAAATCTGTTTTTAAAGTTGTTGTTTTTTTTAAATATTTATTTAGATGAAAAAGTATAGGTTTGACTTGCAGAGAGCTGTGAACACACCAATTAATGCAATATCTGGTATTAGTGGGGAACACTTACTAGACAAACTGAAAAAGCTGCACTTGTTGCTGAGTGGACAAAAAGTTGAAGTCTCTGGGAAATATGTTTGTGTCCGAGATGCTCCAGAGGCACAGCTGTTTTGTCAGAATTTGATAGCCAAAATGTTGGTGGTAGGTTGTGAAAGAATTTTTTATCTTTTTTTTCCTTAACTCCAATATTTCAGCATCCCTGTTTTATAATTATTAATACATTGACACATAAACTATACTCCTGACACATATTTTTGTTAAATCTTTTGTTGAAGAAGAAGAAATATTTTGACTAATGTAGTGGAAAAGCAAAAAACTTAATGTAGCTTAAGAATAAAAAACCTTTATTAAGATTAATGTAGCAGAAAAGGTTATCCAGATTAATGTAGCAGAAAAGGTTATCTAGATTAATGTAGCAGAAAAGGTTATCTAGATTAATGTAACAGAAAAGGTTATCTAGATTAATGTAACAGAAAAGGTTATCTAGATTAATGTTGCAGAAAAGGTTATCTAGATTAATGTAACAGAAAAGGTTATCTAGATTAATGTAACAGAAAAGGTTATCTAGATTAATGTAACAGAAAAGGTTATCTAGATTAATGTAACAGAAAAGGTTATCTAGATTAATGTAACACAAAGAATAAAAAAAACTTATTTAGATAAAATGCTTGTTATTTTGGCTTTCTAGAAAAAAGGTGAGGAGCAAGTCACATCAAAGCATGAGTCAGCGTTTGCTATTGCAGCTGTCACAGTTGGTCTGTGGATATCCTTCCCCATCATTGGTGAGCTATTTATAGCTCATCTTCAGGCTCTATGTCCTTATGTTCTCCCATACGATACAACAAGCCAAGATGCTCAGTCTAATATAGAATATTACAAGTAAGTCATCATATTTTTTTTTTTCAAAAATCTTAGGGCACCGAAAAAATAATAGGTAAACATTATCTATTGTTTTATAATTGAAGTATTTGCTATGTCATAACCTATTTGTCATTCTACCCAAAGTAATTTATTCATCCATTTATTTTTCTGGTGGTTGTTTTTTTTTTTCATAATTTTTTTTTTATTCAGTGATAGAGTTACAATGAACCTGTTTCAGATCTGTTGTATTCAGTACTCATGTGTTCGTTATGATATATTTACAATGAACCTGTTTCAGATCTGTTGTATTCAGTACTCATGTGTTCGTTATGATATATTTACAATGAACCTGTTTCAGATCTGTTGGCTATAAAGTGAATGATGATGGAAGTATAGAAGAACAAGACAAATTCCTGAGACGTATGTCTGGGCTGATGAGATTATATATGGCTTGTATGGTTGTCAGCCCACCAAATCTGACCGGTCAGAAACACCCACATGGACTAGAACATGCCTGGATGTGGCTTGCACGAACTTTGAACCTGGAGCCCCACCCAGACATCACAGCAGCAATGATTTTTGATGTTCTTTCTGTGACGGGCCATTACTTGTTCAAACATTATAAAATTCAGTTTGTGAAACTTCTCTATGTCCTGTATAAGAATTATCTTCCTACATTGAAAAGTATATCGGTTACCAGTGCCACAGTTGGTAGGCTGGAAGTTTTTTTAGAAAATTCTCTTCAGACTGCTTCTATACCAATACCTGATGGAGCTTTATCTCACAACTTTTGGTCCACATCTTAATTGATTGTGCTATTGGATATGTAGTTATTACTTTTATGAGCTTTATGTAATGATGTAATAGTAATTTTTAGCATTTTCGACTTAATTGTTATGTTGATTACTTTCTCCTTAAAAATGAATTTTTAAAAAGTATTACACAAAATGAAACAATTACATGATGCATTCTCAACATCATCTAGGTTATTATCAGACAATCTTATTAATTTAATTGATTCATTATCTAGGTTATTATCAGACAATTTTATTAATTTAATTGATTCATTATCTGGGTTATTATCAGACAATTTTATTAATTTAATTGATTCATCATCTAGGTTATTATCAGACAATTTTATTAATTTAATTGATTCATCATCTAGGTTATTATCAGACAATTTTATTAATTTAATTGATTCATTATCTAGGTTATTATCAGACAATTTTATTAATTTAATTGATTCATCATCTAGGTTATTATCAGACAATTTTATTAATTTAATTGATTCATCATCTAGGTTATTATCAGACAATTTTATTAATTTAATTGATTCATTATCTAGGTTATTATCAGACAATTTTATTAATTTACGGTAATTGATTCATTAAAGTTTATCACTTAGTTAAAGGTGGGATTAAAACAACAATCAGGAACAGATTTTAAAATAACAATAAAATACTTTAAACACTATTGGTTAGATTTCATTATTAGAAATACTTCAACCAAGAAATTAGATTGTCAGCAATCTTTCTTACCACAAGAATCACTAAATTTTGTTCCTGTAACCACTCACATATATGTATATGTTTCTGTATTTCTTGAAATAAAAAGTCCTCAATATGGAGGAGTCTTCAATAATTGTTTTAATAAAGAGTTTGATTGCTTTCTTTTTTTTTCGGGATTAATTAGAACATCATATTTTTTTATGATATATTTATATATATATATGAAAAGATATAATACCCATCTATAGTCAGCAATGTGTTCCAGTTGTATGGTGGTTGTTGACAATATTGTCTAAATTAGAAAATGTTCTAATGGATTATATATTCATTACTAGCTGTACCCTGCAAAGCCTTTGCATGAAGATAGACTATTGTAAAGCCAATGCCAAACCTAGGGATTTGGGGGCCAGGGGCTTGGCCTCATTTGAGGCCCCTGCATTTTGACGTTTGGTCCTCACTTTTTGGGGCTCCCCTCAAGCTGGGGCCCGGTGGGACTTTCGATTTTGGACCCCCCCCTTCCCCACCCTACGTACGCCTCTGTGTTCAGCTTTGACACATATTTTAAGTTATGAAATACCTAATTAGTTGTTGTTTCTTTTTCTTACAACATCCTAAAGGATAAATCATTTCAATAAAAAAATGTCAAAGAGATATAATAAGTTACTTTTCATTAAAACAACCAAAAGGATGAATTCTAAAAAAAAAAAACAATAA
The DNA here is from genome assembly GCA_021962125.1 of Bulinus truncatus. NCBI lineage: Eukaryota > Metazoa > Mollusca > Gastropoda > Planorbidae > Bulinus > Bulinus truncatus. Next base: position 7,414,833 of record JAGDYQ010000016.1, on the reverse strand, counting down.
ATAAAAAAATGTCCAAGAGAGGTATCGAACCTGGATAGAATAAAAATAAAACCCCAAGTTGCTTAGCCATTCAGTCACCACGTCAAACAATCATATTGTACCCTGCAAAGCCTTTGCATAGAGTTAGACTGTTGTTCATCCAGTGCCAAACCTAGGGATTCGGGGGCACGGGGGCTTGACCTCTTTTGGGGCCCCTGCATTTTGACATTTGATACCATGACATGAGATTATGTACTTAATATTTAATGTAAAAAATAATTTTGGGGGCTCCCCTCAAGCTGGGGCCTGGGCTACCCTGCAAAGCTTTTGCATGAAAAAATTTCAAAGAGATCTAATTAGTAACTTTTCATTGAAACAAATAAAAGGATACATTCTGGAAAAAAAACATTCAAAAAATGTCCCTCAGAGAAATCGAATCTGGATAGTCAGCATTAAAAAAAAAGGATAATTCGAAGCATCTAACCCATTCAGCCACCACGTCACACGAACAAAATGAAAATATTAATGTACTTTTTAAAAAAAATTGCTTGATTATTTCTTAACTTCCGTTTTTTACTATTGTTTATGTTTGACGATGTTAAAATGCTATCTGTTGTAATAAAAACTACAATAATTTGAATGATATTATATTTTAATTATTACCTTTTATTATTTGGGACTTTAACATTTCATAATAAAAACCGCAGAATCAATTCAAAAGTAGATTTTTCAAAAACATTTCTCGAATCGAGAGGCGGGCATGACGCCATTTTGAATTCTTGTTTTCCGCTTTCGATTTAACGCAGAGAGTAAAATGAATAATATGTATATAGATATCTTTACTCCACCCCCCCCCCCCACCTTTCATTAATTTCAATTACAAGTCAATATTTGTCATTGTTTGTAAAGTGTGCTGGATCTAACTCATGACTGTCAGGCATAATGGTGAGAGCTGCTACTAGATGACCTAAGACTGTCAGGCACACAGGTGAGACCTGCAACTAGATGACCTAAGACTCAGGCATAATGGTGAGACCTACAACTAGATGACCTAAGACAGGCATAATGGTGAGACCTGCAACTAGATGACCTCAGACTCAGGCATAATGGTGAGACCTGCAACTAGATGACCTAAGACTCAGGCATAATGGTGAGACCTGCAACTAGACGACCTAAGACAGGCATAATGGTGAGACCTGCAACTAGATGACCTAAGACTCAGGCATAATGGTGAGACCTGCAACTAGATGACCTAAGACTGTCAGGCACACAGATGAGACCTGCAACTAGATGACCTAAGACTATCAGGCATAATGTGAGACCTGCAACTAGATGACCTAAGACTCAGGCATAATGGTGAGACCTGCAACTAGATGACCTAAGACTCAGGCATAATGGTGAGACCTGCAACTAGATGACCTAAGACTCAGGCATAATGGTGAGACCTGCAACTAGACGACCTAAGACAGGCATAATGGTGAGACCTGCAACTAGATGACCTAAGACTCAGGCATAATGGTGAGACCTGCAACTAGATGACCTAAGACAGGCATAATGGTGAGACCTGCAACTAGACGACCTAAGACAGGCATAATGGTGAGACCTGCAACTAGATGACCTAAGACTCAGGCATAATGGTGAGACCTGCAACTAGATGACCTAAGACAGGCATAATGGTGAGACCTGCAACTAGACGACCTAAGACAGGCATAATGGTGAGACCTGCAACTAGATGGCCTAAGACTCAGGCATAACGGTGAGACCTGCAACTAGATGACCTAAGACTGTCAGGCACACAGATGAGACCTGCAACTAGATGACCTAAGACTGTCAGGCATAATGGTGAGAGCTGCTACTAGATGACCTAAGACTGTCAGGCACACAGGTGAGACCTGCAGCTAGATGACCTAAGAATCAGGCATAATGGTGAGACCTACAACTAGATGACCTAAGACTCAGGCATAATGGTGAGACCTGCAACTAGATGACCTAAGACTCAGGCATAATGGTGAGACCTGCAACTAGATGACCTAAGACAGGCATAATGGTGAGACCTGCAACTAGATGACCTAAGACTCTGGCATAATGGTGAGACCTGCAACTAGATGACCTAAGACTGTTAGGCACACAGATGAGACCTGCAACTAGATGACCTAAGACTGTCAGGCATAATGGTGAGAGCTGCTACTAGATGACCTAAGACTGTCAGGCATAATGGTGAGAGCTGCTACTAGATGACCTAAGACTGTCAGGCACACAGGTGAGACCTGCAACTAGATGACCTAAGACTCAGGCATAATGGTGAGACCTACAACTAGATGACCTAAGACAGGCATAATGGTGAGACCTGCAACTAGATGACCTCAGACTCAGGCATAATGGTGAGACCTGCAACTAGATGACCTAAGACTTAGGCATAATGGTGAGACCTGCAACTAGATGACCTAAGACAGGCATAATGGTGAGACCTGCAACTAGATGACCTAAGACTCAGGCATAATGGTGAGACCTGCAACTAGATGACCTAAGACTGTTAGGCACACAGATGAGACCTGCAACTAGATGACCTAAGACTATCAGGCATAATGTGAGACCTGCAACTAGATGACCTAAGACTCAGGCATAATGGTGAGACCTGCAACTAGATGACCTAAGACTCAGGCATAATGGTGAGACCTGCAACTAGATGACCTAAGACTCAGGCATAATGGTGAGACCTGCAACTAGACGACCTAAGACAGGCATAATGGTGAGACCTGCAACTAGATGACCTAAGACTCAGGCATAATGGTGAGACCTGCAACTAGATGACCTAAGACAGGCATAATGGTGAGACCTGCAACTAGACGACCTAAGACTCAGGCATAATGGTGAGACCTGCAACTAGATGACCTAAGACTCAGGCATAATGGTGAGACCTGCAACTAGATGACCTAAGACTCAGGCATAATGGTGAGACCTGCAACTAGACGACCTAAGACAGGCATAATGGTGAGACCTGCAACTAGATGACCTAAGACTCAGGCATAATGGTGAGACCTGCAACTAGATGACCTAAGACTCAGGCATAATGGTGAGACCTGCAACTAGATGACCTAAGACTCAGGCATAATGGTGAGACCTGCAACTAGACGACCTAAGACAGGCATAATGGTGAGACCTGCAACTAGATGACCTAAGACTCAGGCATAATGGTGAGACCTGCAACTAGATGACCTAAGACAGGCATAATGGTGAGACCTGCAACTAGACGACCTAAGACAGGCATAATGGTGAGACCTGCAACTAGATGGCCTAAGACTCAGGCATAACGGTGAGACCTGCAACTAGATGACCTAAGACTGTCAGGCACACAGATGAGACCTGCAACTAGATGACCTAAGACTGTCAGGCATAATGGTGAGAGCTGCTACTAGATGACCTAAGACTGTCAGGCACACAGGTGAGACCTGCAGCTAGATGACCTAAGACTCAGGCATAATGGTTAGACCTGCAACAAGATGACCTAAGACTCAGGCATAATGGTGAGACCTGCAACTAGATGACCTAAGACAGGCATAATGGTGAGACCTGCAACTAGACGACCTAAGACAGGCATAATGGTGAGACCTGCAACTAGACGACCTAAGACTCAGGCATAATGGTGAGACCTGCAACTAGATGACCTAAGACTGTCAGGCACACAGATGAGACCTGCAACTAGATGACCTAAGACTGTCAGGCATAATGTTGAGACCTGCAACTAGATGACCTAAGACTCAGGCATAATGGTTAGACCTGCAACTAGAAGACCTAAGACTCAGGCATAATGGTTAGACCTGCAACTAGATGACCTAAGACTCAGGCATAATGGTGAGACCTGCAACTAGATGACCTAAGACTCAGGCATAATGGTGAGACCTGCAACTAGACGACCTAAGACAGGCATAATGTTGAGACCTGCAACTAGATGACCTAAGACTGTCAGGCACACAGATGAGACCTGCAACTAGATGACCTAAGACTGTCAGGCATAATGTGAGATCTGCAACTAGATGACCTAAGACTCAGGCATAATGGTGAGACCTGCAACTAGATGACCTAAGACTCAGGCATAATGGTGAGACCTGCAACTAGATGACCTAAGACAGGCATAATGGTGAGACCTGCAACTAGATGGCCTAAGACTCAGGCATAATGGTGAGACCTGCAACTAGATGACCTAAGACTCAGGCATAATGGTGAGACCTGCAACTAGACGATCTAAGACAGGCATAATGGTGAGACCTGCAAATAGATGACCTAAGACTCAGGCATAATGGTTAGACCTGCAACAAGATGACCTAAGACTCAGGCAAAATGGTTAGACCTGCAACTAGATGACCTAAGACTCAGGCATAATGGTGAGACCTGCAACTAGATGACCTAAGACTCAGGCATAATGGTGAGACCTGCAACTAGACGACCTAAGACAGGCATAATGGTGAGACCAGCAACTAGATGACCTAAGACTCTGGCATAATGTTGAGACCTGCAACTAGATGACCTAAGACTGTCAGGCACACAGATAAGAACTGCAAATAGATGACCTAAGACTGTCAGGCATAATGTGAGATCTGCAACTAGATGACCTAAGACTCAGGCATAATGGTTAGACCTGCAACTAGATGACCTAAGACTCAGGCATAATGGTGAGACCTGCAACTAGATGACCTAAGACAGGCATAATGGTGAGACCTGCAACTAGATGGCCTAAGACTCAGGCATAATGGTGAGACCTGCAACTAGATGACATAAGACTGTCAGGCACACAGATGAGACCTGCAACTAGATGACCTAATACTATCAGGCATAATGTGAGACCTGCAACTAGATGACCTAAGACTCAGGCATAATGGTGAGACCTGCAACTAGATGACCTAAGACAGGCATAATGGTGAGACCTGCAACTAGACGACCTAAGACAGGCATAATGGTGAGACCTGCAACTAGATGGCCTAAGACTCAGGCATAATGGTGAGACCTGCAACTAGATGACCTAAGACTGTCAGGCACACAGATGAGACCTGCAACTAGATGACCTAAGACTGTCAGGCATAATGTGAGATCTGCAACTAGATGACCTAAGACTCAGGCATAATGGTGAGACCTGCAACTAGATGATCTAAGACTCAGCCATAATGGTGAGACCTGCAACTAGATGACCTAAGACTCAGGCATAATGGTGAGACCTGCAACTAGACGACCTAAGACAGGCATAATGGTGAGACCTGCAACTAGATGACCTAAGACTGTCAGGCACACAGATGAGACCTGCAACTAGATGACCTAAGACTGTCAGGCATAATGTGAGATCTGCAACTAGATGACCTAAGACTATCAGGCATAATGTGAGACCTGCAACTAGATGACCTAAGACTGTCAGGCACACAGATGAGACCTGCAACTAGATGACCTAAGACTCAGGCATAATGGTGAGACCTGCAACTAGATGACCTAAGACTCAGGCAAAATGGTGAGACCTGCAACTAGATGACCTAAGACTCAGGCATAATGGTGAGACCTGCAACTAGACGACCTAAGACAGGCATAATGGTGAGACCTGCAACTAGATGACCTAAGACTCAGGCATAATGGTGAGACCTGCAACTAGATGACCTAAAACAGGCATAATGGTGAGACCTGCAACTAGACGACCTAAGACTCAGGCATAATGGTGAGACCTGCAACTAGATGACCTAAGACTCAGGCATAATGGTGAGACCTGCAACTAGATGACCTAAGACTCAGGCATAATGGTGAGACCTGCAACTAGACGACCTAAGACAGGCATAATGGTGAGACCTGCAACTAGATGACCTAAGACTCAGGCATAATGGTGAGACCTGCAACTAGATGACCTAAGACTCAGGCATAATGGTGAGACCTGCAACTAGATGACCTAAGACAGGCATAATGGTGAGACCTGCAACTAGATGACCTAAGACTCAGGCATAATGGTGAGACCTGCAACTAGATGACCTAAGACTCAGGCATAATGGTGAGACCTGCAACTAGATGACCTAAGACTCAGGCATAATGGTGAGACCTGCAACTAGACGACCTAAGACAGGCATAATGGTGAGACCTGCAACTAGATGGCCTAAGACTCAGGCATAACGGTGAGACCTGCAACTAGATGACCTAAGACTGTCAGGCACACAGATGAGACCTGCAACTAGATGACCTAAGACTGTCAGGCATAATGGTGAGAGCTGCTACTAGATGACCTAAGACTGTCAGGCACACAGGTGAGACCTGCAGCTAGATGACCTAAGACTCAGGCATAATGGTTAGACCTGCAACTAGATGACCTAAGACTCAGGCATAATGGTGAGACCTGCAACTAGATGACCTAAGACAGGCATAATGGTGAGACCTGCAACTAGACGACCTAAGACAGGCATAATGGTGAGACCTGCAACTAGACGACCTAAGACTCAGGCATAATGGTGAGACCTGCAACTAGATGACCTAAGACTGTCAGGCACACAGATGAGACCTGCAACTAGATGACCTAAGACTGTCAGGCATAATGTTGAGACCTGCAACTAGATGACCTAAGACTCAGGCATAATGGTTAGACCTGCAACTAGAAGACCTAAGACTCAGGCATAATGGTTAGACCTGCAACTAGATGACCTAAGACTCAGGCATAATGGTGAGACCTGCAACTAGATGACCTAAGACTGTCAGGCATAATGTGAGATCTGCAACTAGATGACCTAAGACTCAGGCATAATGGTGAGACCTGCAACTAGATGACCTAAGACTCAGGCATAATGGTGAGACCTGCAACTAGATGACCTAAGACAGGCATAATGGTGAGACCTGCAACTAGATGGCCTAAGACTCAGGCATAATGGTGAGACCTGCAACTAGATGACCTAAGACTCAGGCATAATGGTGAGACCTGCAACTAGACGATCTAAGACAGGCATAATGGTGAGACCTGCAAATAGATGACCTAAGACTCAGGCATAATGGTTAGACCTGCAACTAGATGACCTAAGACTCAGGCAAAATGGTTAGACCTGCAACTAGATGACCTAAGACTCAGGCATAATGGTGAGACCTGCAACTAGATGACCTAAGACTCAGGCATAATGGTGAGACCTGCAACTAGACGACCTAAGACAGGCATAATGGTGAGACCAGCAACTAGATGACCTAAGACTCTGGCATAATGTTGAGACCTGCAACTAGATGACCTAAGACTGTCAGGCACACAGATAAGAACTGCAAATAGATGACCTAAGACTGTCAGGCATAATGTGAGATCTGCAACTAGATGACCTAAGACTCAGGCATAATGGTTAGACCTGCAACTAGATGACCTAAGACTCAGGCATAATGGTGAGACCTGCAACTAGATGACATAAGACTGTCAGGCACACAGATGAGACCTGCAACTAGATGACCTAATACTATCAGGCATAATGTGAGACCTGCAACTAGATGACCTAAGACTCAGGCATAATGGTGAGACCTGCAACTAGATGACCTAAGACAGGCATAATGGTGAGACCTGCAACTAGACGACCTAAGACAGGCATAATGGTGAGACATGCAACTAGATGGCCTAAGACTGTCAGGCACACAGATGAGACCTGCAACTAGATGACCTAAGACTGTCAGGCATAATGTGAGATCTGCAACTAGATGACCTAAGACTCAGGCATAATGGTGAGACCTGCAACTAGATGATCTAAGACTCAGCCATAATGGTGAGACCTGCAACTAAATGACCTAAGACTCAGGCATAATGGTGAGACCTGCAACTAGATGACCTAAGACAGGCATAATGGTGAGACCTGCAACTAGATGACCTAAGACTGTCAGGCACACAGATGAGACCTGCAACTAGATGACCTAAGACTGTCAGGCATAATGTGAGATCTGCAACTAGATGACCTAAGACTATCAGGCATAATGTGAGACCTGCAACTAGATGACCTAAGACTGTCAGGCACACAGATGAGACCTGCAACTAGATGACCTAAGACTCAGGCATAATGGTGAGACCTGCAACTAGATGACCTAAGACAGGCATAATGGTGAGACCTGCAACTAGATGGCCTAAGACTCAGGCATAATGGTGAGACCTGCAACTAGATGACCTAAGACTCAGGCATAATGGTGAGACCTGCAACTAGATGACCTAAGACTGTCAGGCACACAGATGAGACCTGCAACTAGATGACCTAAGACTCAGGCATAATGGTGAGACCTGCAACTAGATGACCTAAGACAGGCATAATGGTGAGACCTGCAACTAGATGGCCTAAGACTCAGGCATAATGGTGAGACCTGCAACTAGATGACCTAAGACTGTCAGGCACACAGATGAGACCTGCAACTAGATGACCTAAGACTGTCGGGCATAATGTGAGATCTGCAACCAGATGACCTAAGACTCAGGCATAATGGTGAGACCTGCAACTAGAAGACCTAAGACTCAGGCATAATGGTTAGACCTGCAACTAGATGACCTAAGACTCAGGCATAATGGTGAGACCTGCAACTAGATGACCTAAGACTCAGGCATAATGGTGAGACCTGTAACTAGACGACCTAAGACAGGCATAATGGTGAGACCAGCAATGAGATGACCTAAGACTCTGGCATAATGTTGAGACCTGCAACTAGAAGACCTAAGACTCAGGCATAATGGTTAGACCTGCAACTAGATGACCTAAGACTCAGGCATAATGGTGAGACCTGCAACTAGATGACCTAAGACTCAGGCATAATGGTGAGACCTGTAACTAGACGACCTAAGACAGGCATAATGGTGAGACCTGCAACTAGATGACCTAAGACTCAGGCATAATGGTGAGACCTGCAACTAGATGACCTAAGACTCAGGCATAATGGTCAGACCTGCAACTAGACGACCTAAGACAGGCATAATGGTGAGACCTGCAACTAGATGACCTAAGACTGTCAGGCACACAGATGAGACCTGCAACTAGATGACCTAAGACTGTCAGGCATAATGTGAGATCTGCAACTAGATGACCTAAGACTATCAGGCATAATGTGAGACCTGCAACTAGATGACCTAAGACTCAGGCATAATGTGAGACCTGCAACTAGATGAACTAAGACTCAGGCATAATGGTGAGACCTGCAACTAGATGACCTAAGACTCAGGCATAATGGTGAGACCTGCAACTAGATGACCTAAGACAGGCATAATGGTGAGACCTGCAACTAGATGGCCTAAGACTCAGGCATAATGGTGAGACCTGCAACTAGATGACCTAAGACAGGCATAATGGTGAGACCAGCAACTAGATGACCTAAGACTCTGGCATAATGTTCAGACCTGGAACTAGATGACCTAAGACTGTCAGGCACACAGATGAGACCTGCAACTAGATGACCTAAGACTGTCAGGCATAATGTGAGATCTGCAACTAGATGACCTAAGACTCAGGCATAATGGTTAGACCTGCAACTAGATGACCTAAGACTCAGGCATAATGGTGAGACCTGCAACTAGACGACCTAAGACAGGCATAATGGTGAGACCAGCAACTAGATGACCTAAGACTCTGGCATAATGTTGAGACCTGCAACTAGATGACCTAAGACTGTCAGGCACACAGATGAGACCTGCAACTAGATGACCTAATACTATCAGGCATAATGTGAGACCTGCAACTAGATGACCTAAGACAGGCATAATGGTGAGACCTGCAACTAGACGACCTAAGACAGGCATAATGGTGAGACCTGCAACTAGATGGCCTAAGACTCAGGCATAATGGTGAGACCTGCAACTAGATGACCTAAGACTATCAGGCATAATGTGAGATCTGCAACTAGATGACCTAAGACTCAGGCATAATGGTGAGACCTGCAACTAGATGATCTAAGACTCAGCCATAATGGTGAGACCTGCAACTAGATGACCTAAGACTCAGGCATAATGGTGAGACCTGCAACTAGACGACCTAAGACAGGCATAATGGTGAGACCTGCAACTAGATGACCTAAGACTGTCAGGCACACAGATGAGACCTGCAACTAGATGACCTAAGACTGTCAGGCATAATGTGAGATCTGCAACTAGATGACCTAAGACTATCAGGCATAATGTGAGACCTGCAACTAGATGACCTAAGACTCAGGCATAATGGTGAGACCTGCAACTAGATGACCTAAGACAGGCATAATGGTGAGACCTGCAACTAGATGGCCTAAGACTCAGGCATAATGGTGAGACCTGCAACTAGATGACCTAAGACTCAGGCATAATGGTGAGACCTGCAACTAGATGACCTAAGACTGTCAGGCACACAGATGAGACCTGCAACTAGATGACCTAAGACTCAGGCATAATGGTGAGACCTGCAACTAGATGACCTAAGACAGGCATAATGGTGAGACCTGCAACTAGATGGCCTAAGACTGTCAGGCACACAGATGAGACCTGCAACTAGATGACCTAAGACTGTCAGGCATAATGTGAGATCTGCAACTAGATGACCTAAGACTCAGGCATAATGGTGAGACCTGCAACTAGATGACCTAAGACTCAGGCATAATGGTGAGACCTGTAACTAGACGACCTAAGACAGGCATAATGGTGAGACCAGCAATTAGATGACCTAAGACTCTGGCATAATGTTGAGACCTGCAACTAGAAGACCTAAGACTCAGGCATAATTGTTAGACCTGCAACTAGATGACCTAAGACTCAGGCATAATGGTGAGACCTGCAACTAGATGACCTAAGACTCAGGCATAATGGTGAGACCTGTAACTAGACGACCTAAGACAGGCATAATGGTGAGACCTGCAACTAGATGACCTAAGACTCAGGCATAATGGTGAGACCTGCAACTAGATGACCTAAGACTCAGGCATAATGGTGAGACCTGCAACTAGACGACCTAAGACAGGCATAATGGTGAGACCTGCAACTAGATGACCTAAGACTGTCAGGCACACAGATGAGACCTGCAACTAGATGACCTAAGACTGTCAGGCATAATGTGAGATCTGCAACTAGATGACCTAAGACTATCAGGCATAATGTGAGACCTGCAACTAGATGACCTAAGACTCAGGCATAATGTGAGACCTGCAACTAGATGACCTAAGACTCAGGCATAATGGTGAGACCTGCAACTAGATGACCTAAGACTCAGGCATAATGGTGAGACCTGCAACTAGATGACCTAAGACAGGCATAATGGTGAGACCTGCAACTAGATGGCCTAAGACTCAGGCATAATGGTGAGACCTGCAACTAGATGACCTAAGACAGGCATAATGGTGAGACCAGCAACTAGATGACCTAAGACTCTGGCATAATGTTGAGACCTGCAACTAGATGACCTAAGACTGTCAGGCACACAGATGAGACCTGCAACTAGATGACCTAAGACTGTCAGGCATAATGTGAGATCTGCAACTAGATGACCTAAGACTCAGGCATAATGGTTAGACCTGCAACTAGATGACCTAAGACTCAGGCATAATGGTGAGACCTGCAACTAGACGACCTAAGACAGGCATAATGGTGAGACCAGCAACTAGATGACCTAAGACTCTGGCATAATGTTGAGACCTGCAACAAGATGACCTAAGACTGTCAGGCACACAGATGAGACCTGCAACTAGATGACCTAAGACTGTCAGGCACACAGATGAGACCTGCAACTAGATGACCTAAGACTCAGGCATAATGGTTAGACCTGCAACTAGATGACCTTTGACTCAGGCATAATGGTGAGACCTGCAACTAGATGACCTAAGACTCAGGCATAATGGTGAGACCTGCAACTAGATGACCTAAGACAGGCATAATGGTGAGACCTGCAACTAGACGACCTAAGACAGGCATAATGGTGAGACCTGCAACTAGATGGCCTAAGACTCAGGCATAATGGTGAGACCTGCAACTAGATGACCTAAGACTGTCAGGCACACAGATGAGACCTGCAACTAGATGACCTAAGACTGTCAGGCATAATGTGAGATCTGCAACTAGATGACCTAAGACTCAGGCATAATGGTGAGACCTGCAACTAGATGACCTAAGACTCAGGCATAATGGTGAGACCTGCAACTAGATGACCTAAGACTCAGGCATAATGGTGAGACCTGCAACTAGACGACCTAAGACAGGCATAATGGTGAGACCTGCAACTAGATGACCTAAGACTGTCAGGCACACAGATGAGACCTGCAACTAGATGACCTAAGACTGTCAGGCATAATGTGAGATCTGCAACTAGATGACCTAAGACTATCAGGCATAATGTGAGACCTGCAACTAGATGACCTAAGACTCAGGCATAATGGTGAGACCTGCAACTAGATGACCTAAGACTCAGGCATAATGGTGAGACCTGCAACTAGATGACCTAAGACTCAGGCATAATGGTGAGACCTGCAACTAGATGACCTAAGACTCAGGCATAATGGTGAGACCTGCAACTAGATGACCTAAGACTCAGGCATAATGGTGAGACCTGCAACTAGATGACCTAAGACTGTCAGGCACACAGATGAGACCTGCAACTAGATGACCTAAGACTGTCAGGCATAATGGTGAGACCTGCAACTAGATGACCTAAGACTATCAGGCATAATGGTGAGACCTGCAACTAGATGGCCTAAGACTCAGGCATAATGGTGAGACCTGCAACTAGATTACCTAAGACTGTCAGGCACACAGGTGAGACCGGCAACTAGATGACCTAAGACTCAGGCATAATGGTGAGACCTGCAACTAGACGACCTAAGACTCAGGCATAATGGTGAGACCTGCAACTAGATGACCTAAGACTCAGGCATAATGGTGAGACCTGCAACTAGATGACCTAAGACTCAGGCATAATGGTGAGACCTGCAACTAGATGACCTAAGACTCAGGCATAATGGTGAGACCTGCAACTAGATGACCTAAGACTCAGGCATAATGGTGAGACCTGCAACTAGATGACCTAAGACAGGCATAATGGTGAGACCTGCAACTAGATGACCTAAGACTCAGGCATAATGGTGAGACCTGCAACTAGATGACCTAAGACTGTCAGGCACACAGATGAGACCTGCAACTAGATGACCTAAGACTATCAGGCATAATGTGAGACCTGCAACTAGATGACCTAAGACTGTCAGGCACACAGATGAGACCTGCAACTAGATGACCTAAGACTGTCAGGCATAATGTGAGACCTGCAACTAGATGACCTAAGACTATCAGGCATAATGTGAGACCTGCAACTAGATGACCTAAGACTGTCAGGCATAATGTGAGATCTGCAACTAGATGACCTAAGACTATCAGGCATAATGTGAGACCTGCAACTAGATGACCTAAGACTCAGGCATAATGGTGAGACCTGCAACTAGATGACCTAAGACTCAGGCATAATGGTGAGACCTGCAACTAGATGACCTAAGACTCAGGCATAATGGTGAGACCTGCAACTAGATGACCTAAGACTCAGGCATAATGGTGAGACCTGCAACTAGATGACCTAAGACTCAGGCATAATGGTGAGACCTGCAACTAGATGACCTAAGACTCAGGCATAATGGTGAGACCTGCAACTAGATGACCTAAGACTGTCAGGCACACAGATGAGACCTGCAACTAGATGACCTAAGACTATCAGGCATAATGTGAGACCTGCAACTAGATGACCTAAGACTCAGGCATAATGGTGAGACCTGCAACTAGATGACCTAAGACAGGCATAATGGTGAGACCTGCAACTAGACGACCTAAGACAGGCATAATGGTGAGACCTGCAACTAGATGACCTAAGACTGTCAGGCACACAGATGAGACCTGCAACTAGATGACCTAAGACTCAGGCATAATGGTGAGACCTGCAACTAGATGACCTAAGACTCAGGCATAATGGTGAGACCTGCAACTAGATGACCTAAGACAGGCATAATGGTGAGACCTGCAACTAGATGGCCTAAGACTCAGGCATAATGGTGAGACCTGCAACTAGATGACCTAAGACTGTCAGGCACACAGATGAGACCTGCAACTAGATGACCTAAGACTGTCAGGCATAATGTGAGATCTGCAACTAGATGACCTAAGACTCAGGCATAATGGTGAGACCTGCAACTAGATGACCTAAGACTCAGGCATAATGGTGAGACCTGCAACTAGATGACCTAAGACTCAGGCATAATGGTGAGACCTGCAACTAGACGACCTAAGACAGGCATAATGGTGAGACCTGCAACTAGATGACCTAAGACTGTCAGGCACACAGATGAGACCTGCAACTAGATGACCTAAGACTGTCAGGCATAATGTGAGATCTGCAACTAGATGACCTAAGACTATCAGGCATAATGTGAGACCTGCAACTAGATGACCTAAGACTTTCAGGCACACAGATGAGACCTGCAACTAGATGACCTAAGACTCAGGCATAATGGTGAGACCTGCAACTAGATGACCTAAGACTCAGGCATAATGGTGAGACCTGCAACTAGATGACCTAAGACTCAGGCATAATGGTGAGACCTGCAACTAGATGACCTAAGACTGTCAGGCACACAGATGAGACCTGCAACTAGATGACCTAAGACTGTCAGGCATAATGTGAGATCTGCAACTAGATGACCTAAGACTATCAGGCATAATGTGAGACCTGCAACTAGATGACCTAAGACTCAGGCATAATGGTGAGACCTGCAACTAGATGACCTAAGACTCAGGCATAATGGTGAGACCTGCAACTAGATGACCTAAGACTCAGGCATAATGGTGAGACCTGCAACTAGATGACCTAAGACTCAGGCATAATGGTGAGACCTGCAACTAGATGGCCTAAGACTCAGGCATAATGGTGAGACCTGCAACTAGATTACCTAAGACTGTCAGGCACACAGGTGAGACCGGCAACTAGATGACCTAAGACTGTCAGGCATAATGTGAGATCTGCAACTAGATGACCTAAGACTCAGGCATAATGGTGAGACCTGCAACTAGATGACCTAAGACTCAGGCATAATGGTGAGACCTGCAACTAGATGACCTAAGACTCAGGCATAATGGTGAGACCTGCAACTAGACGACCTAAGACAGGCATAATGGTGAGACCTGCAACTAGATGACCTAAGACTGTCAGGCACACAGATGAGACCTGCAACTAGATGACCTAAGACTGTCAGGCATAATGTGAGATCTGCAACTAGATGACCTAAGACTATCAGGCATAATGTGAGACCTGCAACTAGATGACCTAAGACTCAGGCATAATGGTGAGACCTGCAACTAGATGACCTAAGACTCAGGCATAATGGTGAGACCTGCAACTAGATGACCTAAGACTCAGGCATAATGGTGAGACCTGCAACTAGATGACCTAAGACTCAGGCATAATGGTGAGACCTGCAACTAGATGACCTAAGACTGTCAGGCACACAGATGAGACCTGCAACTAGATGACCTAAGACTGTCAGGCATAATGTGAGATCTGCAACTAGATGACCTAAGACTATCAGGCATAATGTGAGACCTGCAACTAGATGACCTAAGACTCAGGCATAATGGTGAGACCTGCAACTAGATGACCTAAGACTCAGGCATAATGGTGAGACCTGCAACTAGATGACCTAAGACTCAGGCATAATGGTGAGACCTGCAACTAGATGGCCTAAGACTCAGGCATAATGGTGAGACCTGCAACTAGATGACCTAAGACTGTCAGGCACACAGATGAGACCTGCAACTAGATGACCTAAGACTGTCAGGCATAATGTGAGATCTGCAACTAGATGACCTAAGACTATCAGGCATAATGTGAGACCTGCAACTAGATGACCTAAGACTCAGGCATAATGGTGAGACCTGCAACTAGATGACCTAAGACTCAGGCATAATGGTGAGACCTGCAACTAGATGACCTAAGACTCAGGCATAATGGTGAGACCTGCAACTAGATGACCTAAGACTCAGGCATAATGGTGAGACCTGCAACTAGATGACCTAAGACTGTCAGGCACACAGATGAGACCTGCAACTAGATGACCTAAGACTGTCAGGCATAATGTGAGACCTGCAACTAGATGACCTAAGACTCAGGCATAATGGTGAGACCTGCAACTAGATGACCTAAGACTCAGGCATAATGGTGAGACCTGCAACTAGATGACCTAAGACTCAGGCATAATGGTGAGACCTGCAACTAGACGACCTAAGACAGGCATAATGGTGAGACCTGCAACTAGATGACCTAAGACTGTCAGGCACACAGATGAGACCTGCAACTAGATGACCTAAGACTGTCAGGCATAATGTGAGATCTGCAACTAGATGACCTAAGACTATCAGGCATAATGTGAGACCTGCAACTAGATGACCTAAGACTTTCAGGCACACAGATGAGACCTGCAACTAGATGACCTAAGACTCAGGCATAATGGTGAGACCTGCAACTAGATGACCTAAGACTCAGGCATAATGGTGAGACCTGCAACTAGATGACCTAAGACTCAGGCATAATGGTGAGACCTGCAACTAGATGACCTAAGACTGTCAGGCACACAGATGAGACCTGCAACTAGATGACCTAAGACTGTCAGGCATAATGTGAGATCTGCAACTAGATGACCTAAGACTATCAGGCATAATGTGAGACCTGCAACTAGATGACCTAAGACTCAGGCATAATGGTGAGACCTGCAACTAGATGACCTAAGACTCAGGCATAATGGTGAGACCTGCAACTAGATGACCTAAGACTCAGGCATAATGGTGAGACCTGCAACTAGATGACCTAAGACAGGCATAATGGTGAGACCTGCAACTAGATGGCCTAAGACTCAGGCATAATGGTGAGACCTGCAACTAGATTACCTAAGACTGTCAGGCACACAGGTGAGACCGGCAACTAGATGACCTAAGACTGTCAGGCATAATGTGAGATCTGCAACTAGATGACCTAAGACTATCAGGCATAATGTGAGACCTGCAACTAGATGACCTAAGACTCAGGCATAATGGTGAGACCTGCAACTAGATGACCTAAGACTCAGGCATAATGGTGAGACCTGCAACTAGACGACCTAAGACAGGCATAATGGTGAGACCTGCAACTAGATGACCTAAGACTGTCAGGCACACAGATGAGACCTGCAACTAGATGACCTAAGACTGTCAGGCATAATGTGAGATCTGCAACTAGATGACCTAAGACTATCAGGCATAATGTGAGACCTGCAACTAGATGACCTAAGACTCAGGCATAATGGTGAGACCTGCAACTAGATGACCTAAGACTCAGGCATAATGGTGAGACCTGCAACTAGATGACCTAAGACTCAGGCATAATGGTGAGACCTGCAACTAGACGACCTAAGACAGGCATAATGGTGAGACCTGCAACTAGATGACCTAAGACTGTCAGGCACACAGATGAGACCTGCAACTAGATGACCTAAGACTGTCAGGCATAATGTGAGATCTGCAACTAGATGACCTAAGACTATCAGGCATAATGTGAGACCTGCAACTAGATGACCTAAGACTCAGGCATAATGGTGAGACCTGCAACTAGATGACCTAAGACTCAGGCATAATGGTGAGACCTGCAACTAGATGACCTAAGACAGGCATAATGGTGAGACCTGCAACTAGATGACCTAAGACTCAGGCATAATGGTGAGACCTGCAACTAGATGACCTAAGACTGTCAGGCACACAGATGAGACCTGCAACTAGATGACCTAATACTATCAGGCATAATGGTGAGACCTGCAACTAGATGACCTAAGACTCAGGCATAATGGTGAGACCTGCAACTAGATGACCTAAGACTCAGGCATAATGGTGAGACCTGCAACTAGATGACCTAAGACAGGCATAATGGTGAGACCTGCAACTAGATGGCCTAAGACTCAGGCATAATGGTGAGACCTGCAACTAGATGACCTAAGACTGTCAGGCACACAGATGAGACCTGCAACTAGATGACCTAAGACTGTCAGGCATAATGTGAGACCTGCAACTAGATGACCTAAGACTCAGGCATAATGGTGAGACCTGCAACTAGATGACCTAAGACTCAGGCATAATGGTGAGACCTGCAACTAGATGACCTAAGACTCAGGCATAATGGTGAGACCTGCAACTAGACGACCTAAGACATGCATAATGGTGAGACCTGCAACTAGATGGCCTAAGACTCAGGCATAATGGTGAGACCTGCAACTAGATGACCTAAGACTGTCAGGCACACAGATGAGACCTGCAACTAGATGACCTAAGACTGTCAGGCATAATGTGAGATCTGCAACTAGATGACCTAAGACTATCAGGCATAATGTGAGACCTGCAACTAGATGACCTAAGACTCAGGCATAATGGTGAGACCTGCAACTAGATGACCTAAGACTCAGGCATAATGGTGAGACCTGCAACTAGATGACCTAAGACTCAGGCATAATGGTGAGACCTGCAACTAGATGACCTAAGACTCAGGCATAATGGTGAGACCTGCAACTAGACGACCTAAGACTGTCAGGCACACAGGTGAGACCGGCAACTAGATGACCTAAGACTGTCAGGCATAATGTGAGATCTGCAACTAGATGACCTAAGACTCAGGCATAATGGTGAGACCTGCAACTAGATGACCTAAGACTCAGGCATAATGGTGAGACCTGCAACTAGATGACCTAAGACTCAGGCATAATGGTGAGACCTGCAACTAGACGACCTAAGACAGGCATAATGGTGAGACCTGCAACTAGATGACCTAAGACTGTCAGGCACACAGATGAGACCTGCAACTAGATGACCTAAGACTGTCAGGCATAATGTGAGATCTGCAACTAGATGACCTAAGACTATCAGGCATAATGTGAGACCTGCAACTAGATGACCTAAGACTCAGGCATAATGGTGAGACCTGCAACTAGATGACCTAAGACTCAGATGCATAATGGTGAGACCTGCAACTAGATGACCTAAGACTCAGGCATAATGGTGAGACCTGCAACTAGACACCTAAGACTCAGGCATAATGGTGAGACCTGCAACTAGATGACCTAAGACTGTCAGGCACACAGATGAGACCTGCAACTAGATGACCTAAGACTGTCAGGCATAATGTGAGATCTGCAACTAGATGATAAACCTAAGACTAACAGATGCATAATGTGAGACCTGCAACTAGATGACCTAAGACTCAGGCATAATGGTGAGACCTGCAACTAGATGACCTAAGACTCAGGCATAATGGTGAGACCTGCAACTAGATGACCTAAGACTCAGGCATAATGGTGAGACCTGCAACTAGATGACCTAAGACAGGCATAATGGTGAGACCTGCAACTAGATGGCCTAAGACTCAGGCATAATGGTGAGACCTGCAACTAGATGACCTAAGACTGTCAGGCACACAGATGAGACCTGCAACTAGATGACCTAAGACTGTCAGGCATAATGTGAGATCTGCAACTAGATGACCTAAGACTCAGGCATAATGGTGAGACCTGCAACTAGATGACCTAAGACTCAGGCATAATGGTGAGACCTGCAACTAGATGACCTAAGACTCAGGCATAATGGTGAGACCTGCAACTAGACGACCTAAGACAGGCATAATGGTGAGACCTGCAACTAGATGACCTAAGACTGTCAGGCACACAGATGAGACCTGCAACTAGATGACCTAAGACTGTCAGGCATAATGTGAGATCTGCAACTAGATGACCTAAGACTATCAGGCATAATGTGAGACCTGCAACTAGATGACCTAAGACTCAGGCATAATGGTGAGACCTGCAACTAGATGACCTAAGACTCAGGCATAATGGTGAGACCTGCAACTAGATGACCTAAGACTCAGGCATAATGGTGAGACCTGCAACTAGATGACCTAAGACTCAGGCATAATGGTGAGACCTGCAACTAGATGACCTAAGACTGTCAGGCACACAGATGAGACCTGCAACTAGATGACCTAAGACTGTCAGGCATAATGTGAGATCTGCAACTAGATGACCTAAGACTATCAGGCATAATGTGAGACCTGCAACTAGATGACCTAAGACTCAGGCATAATGGTGAGACCTGCAACTAGATGACCTAAGACTCAGGCATAATGGTGAGACCTGCAACTAGATGACCTAAGACTCAGGCATAATGGTGAGACCTGCAACTAGATGACCTAAGACTCAGGCATAATGGTGAGACCTGCAACTAGATGACCTAAGACTGTCAGGCACACAGATGAGACCTGCAACTAGATGACCTAAGACTGTCAGGCATAATGTGAGATCTGCAACTAGATGACCTAAGACTATCAGGCATAATGTGAGACCTGCAACTAGATGACCTAAGACTCAGGCATAATGGTGAGACCTGCAACTAGATGACCTAAGACTCAGGCATAATGGTGAGACCTGCAACTAGATGACCTAAGACTCAGGCATAATGGTGAGACCTGCAACTAGATGACCTAAGACTCAGGCATAATGGTGAGACCTGCAACTAGATGACCTAAGACTCAGGCATAATGGTGAGACCTGCAACTAGACGACCTAAGACAGGCATAATGGTGAGACCTGCAACTAGATGACCTAAGACTGTCAGGCATAATGTGAGATCTGCAACTAGATGACCTAAGACTATCAGGCATAATGTGAGACCTGCAACTAGATGACCTAAGACTCAGGCATAATGGTGAGACCTGCAACTAGATGACCTAAGACAGGCATAATGGTGAGACCTGCAACTAGATGACCTAAGACTCAGGCATAATGGTGAGA